>CM076578.1:652715774-653212515 GCA_034641835.2 Pinus albicaulis
TTGGCTGAAGGATTGATAAATGAGTAGGGTTGAGCTATAGTAGGTTCTTCTACTGTAGTGGTCTTTGAAACTTTTCTTTTACCATTTTTGAGTGAGGAAAAGACTTGTGCAAGTGTAGGCTCCTATGGTGCTGGAGTGACATTGTTTTTTTGATTCTCCTATCTAACCTGTAGAATAGGACTTGGTGTCAAGGTTTTAGGGTTGACTTCCACTGAAGGTCCCTCTGTCAAAATAAGTTTTCTCTCGCGTTTTATCTTTGAAGAGGAAGCTACCTCTTCCTTGCTATTAGACATAGTGTTTTTGTTAGGCAGGGTAGATTTTTGTTTGAGTTTGTTTACATGCTCCTGCATGAAAGACCTCAAGGTTTGTGGCTCCTTAGATGATCTTCTAGTGTAGACTTCCTTGGCTAGTTGCACTATAGGTATAGGGGTGATGGTTGGTGTAGAAGTGGTGGTTTGAACTCTAGCTCTCCTTGCTGAGTTTCTTGTATGTCTGCCATATGGTGTAGAAGTTGGACCAGCTTGTGAAGAGGTCAATGTAGGTGTAGTGTTCGACTGATGTTCTTGGGTCTTTGGCCTTTTATGCCTTCCTACCCTTCTCCTTGAGTTAATACTGCTAAATCATTCATCTGCTAAAAATTTTTCCCGTGTGGTTCTCTTCTTTCTTAGATGATAAACCACTAGTATTTTGATCAAACCACTATGATAGAGATTGTGAAGAGAATAGTCCGGGGTTCTCTGTATTTTTCAGGACATTAAAAAACAAATATTTATGAAGAAAAAAAGGTAGATTCATAGGTTTAGAGCCTGAGATGTGAGCTAGAAACCTCATTTGGTATTTATGCACAATAGAAAACCTACCCTCACAGGTTATATAACAATGCATAGTCGTAATAACATATTTCCACTCAGACCTAAAATATGAAATATGAATAGTATGGGTGCAACCAATATTTTCATGTTCAGGCTTTAGATATGTATTCAAATAAGATTTAAGCAGAGTTTTGTTCTTTTGCCAGGACTCACCTGTAGTTGATGTTTCGGTAGCCCTTGCAATGATAGTCTCTGTGATCTTGAAGGTCTGAGACCCCACCTTGACTTGTTCTCCATCGAATGTCTCAGAAAATGCCCGAGCCACTGCCACATTTTCACCTGAAATCTTCTTTAAAAACTGATACCACCCTGCTGCTTGGAACTGAGGCTTAGCACGATGGTCAAGAAAATGGTGTTAGAAAATTGTATATTATAGAGCAGTGAAACACATAAAATATGCGGAAACAAAAACACAGAAAACATATAAAACCAGAGAGACACAGATATACGTGGTTCACCCAGTTTGGGCTACATTCACCCCGAACAACCAATCCTTCCTTTCTATTATCCAACAAAATGAAGAGACACATTCTACAACAAATCCACTATAATATCTTCTGTTCTCTCTCACATTATCCCTATCTATTTCTTGCTCTGAGAATACACATACAATACCCAGCCGCAATATAATACCCTCATACAAAATGAGGGGTTGCCTTCTAGGGCAGAAAAACCTAAATTAAAGATAGCTTCTATCATCAAATCATCCGCCTAATGAATGACCTAGATTGACTAGAAATTACAATACTTTTACAAGGAAATTTTACATCTGTTTTTAGCTTCGGGGACGCTGCCCCTCCTTGGACCCCCAGGCAGCGTTTAATTACGAGCGTCGTTGTCGCCCCATTAAGAACATGGGTCCAACACTGTGATACAAAATAAAGAAGATAATTAGGCTCCACACCCAACAAACGAGTATTGGTCGGTTTTAAACGGTTCACCTTACCACCCTTTTCCATCTTGTTAATAGTTAACGTAACCACTAATTCACACCTGTAAGACAAGGAACAAAAGCCCTCCATGAAGCCCTAACTATTGGCACAAGTTGAGGAAGTGTTTTGCTAGAAGATAAAATGGTTTTTTGTAGCTTTCACGAGGGTAAACGGGAACAGAGGTCTGTATGTCCTAAATCACAGTGAGAGGGAATGACACAAAACCAAACTAATTTAAATTTTGCTGCCAAATCATTCCACCAAACGTTTCACTCCATCACATTATTAACTAATAAATACTCGTACCTCAACCTTAATATATTTAACCTTTAATGAGTAGCAATAGATTTGTCTAGCTTTAGCAAATAAATAGACAACCTCCTTTTTTAATGAATCCTCCAATGAGGAATAGCCACCTTTCAGATGAGTGGCATCTCTTGTTTTAGTAGACCTTCAATATTCAAAGAGAAGTGTTTGTTTCACTTGAGTAATGCTTCTTTTATCTCCTTGTACAAATTTTGCAGGTAATAGCTATTTTTTTGATAAAGGAAACTATTCTTGTGTTGCTTGTAAAACCAGATCTTCTGAAGAAAATAATTGCTTTTGTAGGAAAGATAGCTATTCATGTGTTATTCCTAACAAAACTAATGACTATGAAATTTTGTCTTTAACCTTGGATAGAAATATCATGGTGAATGAATAATACTTCTCAAGCTAAACCCATGACCTTAACTACTCAAAGCAGTTAAAAGACTTATTAACAGAAAATTTACCCTAATAACTCTATGACACAAACAAACTGTTGGACTCAAAATTATTTTTGATTTTGGTTTAAAAGGTGATAAAAACTAATACATTTTAACCTTGCAGGGCCTTCAACCATAATTTAGGAGACAAGAGAGGATCAAAGACACAAGTTACAAAGATGACTAGACTTTGAATTTTTTTGAAAAAATTGCAGTGCTAATACTTTCCAAGGTGGATAAGGGTTTTTCATGGTTTCTAATATGGATTAATAATATGGCATCATAATATCGAGGAAGTCACAGGAGCTAGAATGATAAAAAACCAAGGTAGGCAAGAAGCAAGCATCAATCTAAACATCATGGGAAGAATTTGCCTCAGGGTCATCAATCATCATTTGGATGGCTTGATATGCCATCTTAGTAGGGCTCAAAGGAATCTGGTTGTCATACATATCAATTTATGAAGGATAACATAAATGTCATTGTCTGAAGGAGAAGGGATTATCCATGGATCATTAGACCCATCATATTCATAAGTGATGGATGTGGTAATGTTAATATTGTTGGTTGACAATGATAGTTCATGAGGAAGCAAGAGAAATTTCCCATTAAGGAAGAGTCTTTGGACTTCCCAACTCCAATTATTTAAATGGTGGAAAGGTAATCTCCTGCAAATGGAAGCAACTAGCTATCATGGAGAATAAATTCAGGATTGTAGAAGGTCAATTGGTCGATATTGACTGTTTTTTCCTCACAAGGGAACATCATGGCGTGGAAAATGGATGACATAATAGTAGTCATGTCACAAAACTAGCTTCAATGAAAAAAGAGGTTATAGTATAATGGTGCATCAATGACCTCGAATTTGATTGATATCATTTTTACCCCGAGGTCGATAGGAAAAGCATGAAAAGCCCCTTGAGGTTACAAGGTATGCCCTTCAAATGCTATCAACAAAGACTTAGGTGGTGAAAAATTTGATGAACCAAGAACTTTCCAACACTTCAATGACATGATATCGATCAATGTCCCTTCATCCAAAATTGTCCGATGAATGCTTTGTCCAAAAATGTAGACCATTATCTAGAAGGTTAGATTATTTGGAAGATGGGATTCCATGAGGATGTATCGAAGGTGATAAGATTCAAATACGAGGGATCTACTCCACCAATAGTAGTTAAGAGTGCTTTGCTTTATGTTGGGAAAATTTTCAAAACTTCGAGTGTAGACATAGTACCAGGGGATTAGGCTGGATCGTCGAAAATGTAATAGTTGTGAGTGACCCTTGCATAGGGATTATGCATAGTATTACAAAGTGCACGTTTAGGAGGATGCAAAATAGTGTTCAACGATGGTTTATCAAATGAAGAATACCATTGGGTAGGGTAGGATTCATAAATTTTGATGTGGAAGTACCACTTGGTGAGCCCTGGTATTGCACCAAGAGTGTTGGAACTCCTAGAGGCTACTCAACTTTACTTTATCAACCCGAGGTTCATACAAAGTTGGAGGTGACAATGCTATATTAATAACATATGAGTTCTACTCATGCCATCCTCTTGTAAGGCCTTCCAACCCTACAATCTGAACCCAAGAACAACCCTTAACACTTGCCAAAACAACTTTCAAAATGCCATGATGTCACTTACAACACTGCTGCTTAATCACAGAAGATCCCACGCTATTTTCTAGGCTCTTCCACGCTATCTTATGCTCCCTTGCTACTGCTTCTTATCCACGAAATTTCAGAGGTATTCCTTGAGTGTATTGCTCACTGTTTGAGGTAGGTTTCACTGCTGTTGACCACAACCTGGTTAGGGAAAGAAACCATTCCTAATTCAACCCATGTTTACAACACTTAAGCCCTCATATCAGCTGCGGGTTCCATCATATGATAGGTTCCTTCCATAAGCTGAAGTTTTCAGTC
This sequence comes from Pinus albicaulis, assembly GCA_034641835.2. NCBI lineage: Eukaryota > Viridiplantae > Streptophyta > Pinopsida > Pinales > Pinaceae > Pinus > Pinus albicaulis. The sequence continues at coordinate 652,720,252 of CM076578.1, forward strand.
TGTTGTTCGAGCCCTCCACTCAATATATAGTCAACAATACAAGCCTTCTTCCAGCAGTTTGGTCACCTGAAAACAATCCTTATCTCGCTGTCCTAGATTCTCATCTAGATGGGCTTTGTCTTCTCCTAGCTCTGATACCATGTTAAATTTTGAATATGTTCTATGCTAGATGCAAATATAATTTAAAATTCTAGGGCTTAATGAAAGTAAGATGCAGATACAACATACCAATAGATCGATGGAAGTCAAGCAAAAAATAGAGATAAAGAATGGTGGCTATACGACGGTCAGCAAGATGCTTCAACCAGCAAAGTCTCCATAAGGTCAACAAACCCAATGTGTCACACAGACCCAAGACATCTCATCAAGAATACTCCACAAAGATGTTGCACCAAGAAGCCCTAAACGTAGAACCAAGAACGCTGCTCCATCACCATCCAAGAGAGAAGAAAATGTCTCCACAAAATGTGTGTGTAAAATTAACTCCAAGTCTCTCCAATATATAGGCATCTGTGGGGGTGTGTGACACATCTCTTATGCATGTGGGATAAATCAGGTTGACCTTGCACATGTGGAATAAATTCAAAATACATGTTCTTCTCATCCGATCAAGATGATATTTAGATCGATCTTGCACCTCTTCTAAAGAGGAATCCAATAAAAATATTCGCATCATCATCTGAGTATCACAACATGGAGTTTGGACCTAGTTTCCTAAAATTAACATAAGGAAACTCTTCTATCAATTGTTTACCTCCACAAATAACACAAACATTTATATGATCTAAAAGGAATTCTTTAAGTGGGTGTTTTTTCTACATTTGAGACAACAAATAGAAAGAGAAAATTTCTCATCTTCTTGTTTATTTTTAAGTTGTAAGGTATCTAACTACATACTAAGAGTTCCAATAAGATCAATTTTGAAATTTTCTAATATATGTCCTAACTTTGCTCTAGTATCACCACTTGTAGCTAATTTGGCGACTTTCAGAAAAGTGTATCGAATTCCAATATTAGATCGAGCTTGAATCCTTGAGTATCTTCTGTAAATGTTACTAATTTCTTCAAATGTTAGTTGCGATACATCTGTTTCTACCATAAAATTAAGAAGGTTAACTGATTAGTAATAAACCCATCTGAAAATTATGGTTCTAATAGTATCCACGCCAATCTTATTTTTTCTATATATTCAAATATTATAAAGGAATGGTTCAAGATAATCCTCTAGAATTTCATAATCTTTTTGTACCATTTTAAAAAATTCTCCCCTTTAGTCTCTAGCTTTATGATAATATTGATATTTTCTAAGAAAAATCATACACATTTCATCCCATATTTGAATGATATTCTCTCCAAATCCCATGAACTAACGCAAGGCTAAGTCCCTGAGAATGGCAAAGAATAACATAAGTTTTTGTGCATAATTAGAGTAATCATAGCTACGACACAATATATCAAATTCAAAGAGAAATATGCTAAGGTATTCAATAACCATACCATGAAAGTGAGGAAAAATTGATGGAGGAATATTTTAATTTGGACATGTAAAATAGGATCTACAAAAGAAAATCCAAATGTTACCCCTTCATCCTCTCTTGTGTGCATGTTCTATTCTCCATGAATGTGAACTTCAACTCCTTCCATATTCATCCCTTGAATCAATCTATACTCCATGTCTACTAGAGAAGTATCTATATCTTTGATTGGCATGGAGCTTATTTCAAGTTATGATAAATGGAGTTGACTTCCTATAACGGGTTCATCTACTATAGGTCTCATCTAAGGGTTTAAAGGTTCCATATCTCTTCTTTTTTTATCATTTTGTATCTTTGGAATATGACACTCCCACTTTAGTATTTTTAATGGGGCCTTAACTATTGGTTTGTGAAATTTTAAATTGCTCACCCCAACTGTTTGCTTTTGGACCCTCAAACTGCTTACCTCGAATGTTGGATTTGACAATGGAGTTCTTCCTGCTTTCCTTCCTTTAGATGTGTTTTATAGAAATTTAGGATTCAAAGGGGTTTTCTTATCAAAATTAACTGTATTTTCTCTTCTTATAAATATACCCTTAGTGTCTCTAACTCTATCCTATTCATACAATCCTAACATTATTTTTAGAAATAATAGATAAACTGTTGGATCTAGAATGCTAGTGTAAAAAGAAATTCACACAATTGATGGCATAAATTAAATATAACTAAAAGATCAATTCATCAATCTCCTTAGTATATCCCCAACAATAAACCAAAAAATTCAGTTGATTTAATTGCTTAAATATTCATGATTAATTATCAATCAAGAAATTCGTAAACTTTGAGATACCACACTATATGTGCAGAGGTCATATTATTGTCGAGTTTCTATTTTATCAGTACACAATGAAATTATACAGAAAATCAATGTAATTTGAAAGTAAAAGCATAGGGATCTCACCCTTTAGAAAATAGACTTAAGGAATATTGTTACATGGATTTCATGAGAAAATCCTAGTGCAAAGGACAACTGTTGCATTCATATATTGTTAAGGCAAACTTAAACTCAATGGTGGATTTGATTCTCTATGAGGACAAAAACCACAAGAAAATTTAGGGAAATAGAAGGAATTATAAGTCAACTAAGGTTATTAGGGTTGCCTATTATTTCCTTGATTGTCAAGACCTTGTTTTTCATGTTGATTGGACCAAATGATCATTGCACAACAAGGAGGGAATCAAAGCCTAACGTTTCCCTTAATGCACACTCTTTCCACTGCAATTTAAAAGTAACGGTGGTAACATCATTGAATTGTATGGTAACACACCAAAATGTGCAAGGAAATGAAACCTATTTACTTGTTCATGGAAAATAGAGGCCTGACCAAGGTTCAATTTCATGAGCTCATACATAGACTGGTCATATTAATCTATACTCTATTTTTGACACAATATGTCTTGTAGAAATATCTAAATAGATTCAATGGATCTTGTAATATGCTAAAAAAAATATTGAATCAATTTTACAAATTGTAGAAACTAATTTTAATTGCACAATCACATAACAAGTAAGAGAAAGAATTTATCAATTACACAACACAAATATTTATTTGGAGAAATAAAATGCTCAAAACTCTACTATCTGTATATTGCGTAAAGTCAAGACCATGAAACAATACAATGCTATTTCCATTATTGAGAAACCTCTGCGCTTTGTTAATTGTCTCACTCTGATCTAGGAAAAATCGGCCCAATACTTCACCAATTATTTGCCTTTGTCTGACCAGGCTGGGTTATGCATTCCTAAGAGAATTGAGCCCCTATTAAATAGGAAATTCCCATGAATTAATTGTTCAATTCCTTCAAGGCATCCTGATGACCTCATCCATGACCTGTGCAATTTTCTAATTATACAACTGATAGTTATCTTCCCTTGAACCCCAATATCAACCGGGCCTTCCTTAGAACTGACATGCAACAACTATTTATAGTGAATTATGAGTTAAATAATTGACCACTACTTGTGAATTAAATCATATTTAATTCACTGGACCTATCACTAGCTCATCTCTCAGTTAGAGCTAGTTAAAGTGATTTTAACTCAATTAATTGAGTTAACTAATTATAACTCTAAATAAACTTCAATTGGACCCCCTAAAACTTAGAGTGAATGCTACATGCCTCTAGTTTGACCCTCAACTCAAATTTATTGAGCTAACTAAGTCTTCTCGACTCAGTTAACTGATGCAAGCTATCTAGTGATGTGGAATTACAATTTACTTCTAATTTAATGAAGGGAAAATTAAATCAAAAGCCTCATGTATGCCATTTTCAATATTTCTTGTTCCCATTTTCAACACTCCCTCTCAATAAGAAAGGAATTCAACTCTATCCCAATCCGGTACCTTTGGAATGTTCTAAATGCAACACTTCTCTCTAGTGTCGTTGATTCTGCAACTTATGAAACTGAAAAGCATCCAAGCTAAATCAGTATGATGCATCTGTCTCCAGAGTCTCTAACTGTTGCTAGCTACTACACTGTCTATTGAAAACTACATCTATGCCATCTACAATGCTGCCAACTCTGATATGCACTCCACTATTTGAATTTTGTCACTCTGACATATGAATGCATCAATCACTATTGATGCATCCTGCTATTGTGTACTGTGGGTCCCCGTAACTAGGTATTGATCCATGAGACAAGAAATCTCAATGGACCCTACCCAAATTTATTCTCTTGGGATTATGACTTCACATCACCCCACCTCTCACCTGGAGGTATGGCTGCATGTTCTCCCTCTACCGACCTGGTTCGAAATCCCCTCCGACTGTAGGTCTCTGCTTGAGTGGATGCCTCCACTCGGTCTCCTCTCTTCTTGTCTAATTGTGGATGCTCCACAACCTTCTAAGGCTTCTTATGCGGTTGCATGTTTAGAGGTAATTCATGCTCCCTCTCAACCACCAAGTCTCTATCCTTTACTTTTCTCCTCAAATATTTGCATGCCTCTGGTACCTCAAGTGCATATAGGTTCTTGACTCACGTACACTGTAATTGTTCCACCGTCACAAAATTTTCTAAAAAAAAGAGGTGATTTTAAATCGATTATATCTCCCTCATCCGAACTCCGATTCAACCAATTTTGTTTTTTAATTTGGGTATTTTTTCGCAAGGAATCCACATATGCTGTTTTTTTTTTTTTAAATCTCATAAAAATTTTCAGATTTTCTATGCAAACTCACCTCCCAAAAAATTACTACTCTGATACCATATAAAATTATCTAAATAGATTCAACTGATCTTGTAATATGCTAAAACAAAATACTGAATAAAATCTACAAATTGCAGAAACCAATTTCGATCGCACAATCACAGAACAAGCAAGAGAAAGAATTTATCAATCACACAACACAAATATTTATTTGGCAAAATAAACTACTCAAAACCCCGCTATTTGTATATTGCATAAATTCAAAACCATGAAACAATATAATGTTATTTCCCTTACTAAGAAACCTCTGCACTATGCTAAGTGTCTCACTATGATATAGGAATAAATTTGTCCAATACTTCACCAATTCTTTGCCTCCATCTGACCAACTAGATTATGCGTTCCTAAGAGAATTGATCCCCTATTAAATAAGAAATTCCCATGAATTTATAGCATAATTCCTTCAAGGCATTTGGATGAACTCATGCATGAACTGTACACTTTTCTAATTATACCACTAATAGTTATCTTCCCTTTAACCAAAATCTCAATTGGGACTTCCTTAGAACTGATATGCAACAACTATTTATAACAAATCATCAGTTAACTGATTGACCACTACTTGTGAATTAAATCAGATTTAATTCATTGGACCTATCACTAACTCATCTCTCAGTTAGAACTAGTTAAACTGGTTTTAACTCAATTAATTGAGTTAACTGATTACAACTCAAAATAAACTGCAACTGGAACCCCTAAAACTTAGAGTGAACTCTACATGCCTCCGGTTTTACCCTCAAATCGAATTAACTGAGCTAATTAATTCTTCTTGAATTAGTTAACTCAAACAAGTTGTTATGTGATGTGGAATTACAATTTACTTCTAATTTAATTAAGGGAAAACTAAATCAGAAGCCTCATGGGTGCCATTTTCAATATTTCTTGTTGCCATTTTCAACATGTTTTTGTATACTTGCAACACACAACATTAGCATACACACTTGTGAAAAACAATATTAACACAAATGTTATTGTATACTTTCAATACAATAAATGTTAGCACATCAATACATATACGAGATAACAATATGATGAGAAATATACATCATGCATATAACGATATAAAAAAAAACAATCTAAGAAGTGATACAAAGAAAACATATACTCCTATATTGTTATTACCATGAATCAAACCAAAACAAAGTATTCAAATTAAAGTATTACCACACACATTCAAAGAAATAATTGACATTGAATGCAAAGTAGACATGGCTAGATTGGTGGGCCCTCCCAACCATCTACATTGCTTACATCAAGGTCCTAAATCAAATTCATAGTTTACATAGAAATCATATATGAAAAAAATCCAAAAAACTACATTTTCATTAGCTCAATCCTAAATAATTACATGTCAAAAGAGTGTAGGAATACCTTAGTAGTGGGTTGATCAAAGGCTAAAAATATACAAGTCTGATCAATCTCTCTTCTCCTCCATCCTTCCCTATTTGATGCAAAGAAGATTGTTATTTACACATATACATGAGAAAGAGAATGAACAAGTGGATCCATGGGATCCTTTATCTCACTCATCAATTACAATGGAAAATCTCAATAAGAAGTGAGAAATGAAAATGTGAGTGCATTTCTCATCCAATTCAAGACAATGACCAACTCATTCAACTGCAAACAATTTCTCTATGTGATATTTAAAAAATTAATTTATGCAGGCTTGATTTTTGCGTTCCCATCACCAAATTTGGGGTTCGGTCAATGCAAGTTGGAGCAACGACTAACATGTTATGTAACGACCCATAATATAATATGATGGAAAATAAAACATATTGATGGTGTGTAGAAGAAAACACATGTCAACCTTTTTTTCCAAAAGTGGTGGAGCCATCATGAACTTGGAAGTTGGTTGCAAGAACCCATGGGGGTTATTGAATCTGCTAAAAACCAACATTATTATCATAAAACTTCTAATTAAGTGTCCTAACCATGCTAAAACATTGGATTAAATGTATAATACAAACAAGTTACCTTGTAGGTCTCTTTCAGTGACTTTCTATGGAAAAGGCTTGAGAGGGTGACATAAGTTGGTAAAAAATGGGTGTTATATGGGGTCAAAAGGAGGAAGACTAGCATTAAAACCATGCGAAATTTGAGCCCTAAGAATAAGTATAAGCGATCTTGATAGCAAAAAAATCATTCTTCCACAATTTTTCTACTACATTATGGTCCTATTATAGTTGTTGAATTATCATGCATATCTTCTCTTCTTGCTTGCATTATATACTTGGTTCTTCCACTTAGTCAAATTGTGGAATGGAAATAGTGCATAGTGAATCCTCTATGTCTTTCTCTTTCTTTTTGAGTGCATCTACCACAATATTTTGTTTTCCATTTTTGTAAATAATTTCAATGTCATAACGTAGTATATTTTAAATCCATTTTTGTTGCTCTTCTGAAGATAGTCTTTGTTTGAAGAAGTGATTCAAATTATCATGATCTGTTTTTACTTTGAAGTATCTTCTTGTTAGGTAGGGTTCTATTTATCGTCTAAATTTAGTATGGGCAACATTTATTTTCATAGCTGGGTATGAGTAGGTTCTTTCCATTAAGTTGTCTACTTTCAAAGGAAAGGTGATGGCAGGCTCACCCTGCTATACCCACATTCACCCTATTTTGCACATAAAAATAATGCGTTTCAACTTAATACCCCAATCTAAAATCACTTTCTGGGAAATTTCAATGTAATAATGCAGAAGCTTCTTTAAATCTCAAATCTTTGATTTGATATCTTATAATCATAGCCAACAATTTCTCTTCATAAGTGGAAGTTTTACTCTTTAAACAATAGTTATAAAAACCTGCATCCTAGATCACATTCTTATGCGGAAGCTTTTCAATGGCTTAAAATCCTTATGAAAAAAAAAATCCATCTTATGATATTCGAATTGGCATTCGAATATTTCAATATAACCCAAGGTTGTAACTTAGGACCTACTCACATTAATATCTATGTGTCAATGTTTTATCAATCTATCATATGTCCGCACCCATTCAAATATTTTATTTGATTAAGTCCCAACTTTGAGATAAAAGTCAAGGTCCTACATTCATTCATCTTACGTGGACATTTCATTGATTTCAATGTTCGATTTTGAACTAAAACCCACTACGATGGTCCATATCTTTAATACATCTTCGAACTCGGTTATCATTCCAATGATATTCGGCCACAAATTGCTCGGACTTGGGTTAAAAGCCTCAACAACAATATATATAAATGCCAGACCCACAAGGCTTTAACTTACCTGGCCTTAATCCCCACGTAGCTCCACTTGTGATCCAACGGCGGTCTCAACACATCCACCCATCATACGAAATCCAATGGATATTGCATTCACCTCACACCCATGACTTATCTCACCAAAGTTATGCAAAACTCGTGGTATTTTAATACCACTTCAAGCTACGTGTCACACGCGAACACTTATCGCGTGATTTCTCAACAAAATTCTTACCGGAATTTTCTTATGCGAAACCCACTTATGGGTTTGCAAAACAACTCTTCGCACCATCGATTTACTCACGGTTCCACCTTCTGATTGACACACTGTTCCATTTAACATTAACAAGACTCTTACTCTTTTGCTACTGGTTGTGCTCCTTCGTTCAACACAAGCACTTATAAACTTGCGCCTTATACCCATCTCTTAAGGTGCTTCATTTTCGTTTCAACTGTGCCATATAAATCCTGATTCCGCTTAACTTGTGGTTCTGTCTTTCATCTTCAACACGGACTCTGCATACTTAATTTGTTACTCATTCCGGTTCTTTTAAAACAGATTTCTCTGTGACATAAGCCATCCATTTCTCCACCATTACTTGAGCGATCTCACATATCCATTCCACTGTGTTTACTTTATGGTTTTGTTTCAACATAATTCATAAAACTTTCGATGCACCATTCTCACAATATTGCTCCGTCGACCCATTTCCATGATTTCTGCAGTGATATCAACCCTCAACAGGTCGACTTCTCATCGTTGGTCAATGATTTCATTGTTCTACCTCTAATTCAATCAACTCACTTATGGGTATTCAAATCAATGCTTGGCCTTAGCATTTAAAACTCGAAGTATGGACTTCGATTCTCACACATGTAATTACATATATGCCAAGACTTTAACATGGTTCGGTTCCCTTCCAACACGTTTCTGGATAACGCTGTTCTTTGCTTGTCTTCCGTCTTGTCATAAAACTCAACGATTCTTGTATTGAAGCTTTGATACAAAATCGATATCGATTTATGTAAATCGATATCCCTTCTCCTCTGCATGCAACTTAATATCATAGTCAATACAACAAATTGAACTTGATCAAACGGAAACAGAGTTCTGTTCAGTTCAAACATGGAATCGAGTGTTATCTTGGTTCCTTCTTCACACAGGTTTTAATAAATTTGATCTTACCAATGTTTCTAAACAGATGTATCATAGGAATTTCTAAAAGACAAGATCCTTCCCTTTCACAAATGCTGATATACATTCAATTGTGCATTTAGATTAACACAGAATATATATAATTCAGGAATCTAAAAAAGAATCGAACCCTCCTTCAAACATACAGTGATTTCATAATTTCGATTCATTTCAGAATGCATCCGACTTGTCATATATAAATTGAGACAGGAAAATAAATACTTACTGGAATCGATCCTTTCAGTGATCGATTCACCCAATTTGCAAGTCAAATTAAACCACACATAGTCTCATACACGAATCAATTCGACCTTGAATTTCTCTGTATAAATAAACTCAATTAATTACAAAAATTTACTTCCTCTGTGGCCTGATATTCAATTCAATGGCCCTTCTATCCTCACTACACTGCACAGCTCCTCCCCTTAATGTCTGGAGGCTTACATTTATAAAAATGATAATGAATCGACTTAGCTCCCCTAACATCTCAACAAAACTCTTAAAATTCCAGATTTCCTAAATCTAGACTAAATCCCCAGATTTTCTGAAGCTAACTCTTCACATTCCTAACTAATCGAATTTCCCTGTTCTCTAATCATTCGAGAGCAGTTACAATTCTCTCCACATTTAATTAAAATTAATTAAAACCCACTAAATTCATTACATAAAATATAACCCCTTTGAAGACTTAAAACTCCTAAGTCTATAAAACTACATGGAATTTGTTTTAGCTTAATGCCCCTGCATCAAAAGGTTCCTTCCTTCTTGCATTACCATTGCACCAATTCCATGGACTGAGGCATCACACTCCACAATGGAGGTTTTTATGAAGTTAGGTGTGGCTAGTACACAAGTTGTACAAATATCCTCTTTAAAGTTTTCAAAAGCTTTTGTTTCTTCTTGAGTCCAAGAAAATTCTTCCTTCTTCAATAATGTTTTTAAAGATGATGCCTTTTTTTTATTTAGAAAAAAATCATACTTTCCATTACTATAATAAAAAATATATATTATGTTGAAGCATCTCTGTGCATTCTGAATATCATGGTTGTTTACAAAATGTGAAGTTCAAGCATAAACACACTTAAGTTCAAACATACCAAGTATTTTTACTGTGTACATAAATAAACATATAAAATATCATTTTCAACTTCATATGCAAGAACATTAACCATCCTTAGTCATGAGAAAAATGAAAAAAAAATAAAAATATCATGTCTTTTTGTTACTGATCATGTGTAACCCATTGATGAACAACCTATGATAATAATCCTATGTGTCTTCACCTAGTTGTTCAAAGATCTTCCCAATTCCCATTGCCTGTGTAGATGCTTCTTTATATAAAAAATTTGCGGCTCTATTACATTCCCTATAGACGTGACAACAAAAGATATGAGAAAATACACTATTTATATGTAGAATATCTTCTAAAATAGGAATAGAAGTGTGACTGTGGCATCTCTGAGTCACATTGAACCAATTTAAGTTTAAAGTTGATGTTGTTTTTCCATAATTCTTTAAAAACTTTTGTAATATCTTGTCAATCCTACAAAAATTTTGAGTTCCTCAAGATTTTGTGGATTGAACATTCTATCATAGCTTTAATTTTGTTAAACTCCACCTTGACACCCTCATGAGATACAATGTTGTTAGTATGAATCCTTATTCTAAGTGTACGAAAAAATACCACTTTAGCTACGCATAACTTATAGCCCTAACAACATAAATGACTGCTAATATCTTCAGATTTGCAATTAGATGATCAAGACAAATGCTGCAAAAATCTAGATCTGTGCATTAGAAGACATTAAACAGTAGAAAAATAAGATTTACTCCATAGATCCATTAGACAAGACAAGAATATATCCAATGAATATTTTTATTAATGGCACCTGGGAGGAAAACACAAGAGGGTGTTCCCTGTTCTCCTCAATGGGATGGGTTCTTGTGAGTCTTCAGCACTTCAAATTTAAATCTTCTATCTCTTGATGGTGTAGAAAACCCAGAAAAAAATGGAAAAGTATGGCTATGATTATGGATCAGACCAAGTGTTGAGATCCAGAGTGATCTTTAGGCAACAAAATGTGACAAATGAATGGGAAAGCCCTTCTATTTATAACAAAATATTGAGTTAGTCTAGATCTTGGTGCATAGTTAAAATATTATTAACCAAATCTAGATCCAACTTTTATGGAATATTTTATTATATTTGTTGGAGGGGACTTGAGTCAAATCCCCTTATTTGTAAATAATAAATAAATAAATGACTTATTTATTATTTTAAGGACGTGATTAAGTAATAATAAATAAATAAATGATTTATTTATCATTTTAAGGATATGGTTGAGTAATAATCAAATAAATAATGATTTATTTAATTATTTAAGGGTGAATTAGTCATATTTAACAAAGAATATTATTTAAATAAGAGTTAAACAATTATTCTTAGAAAATAATAAGATAAATAATGATTTATCTAATTAATTTCCTTGTTTTGGGTTAAATATAACCAGAAATATTAATAAAACTAATGTTTAACTAATTATTTCTTAAAGAAAATAAAAAAAATGTATATTTGTTTAATATTTCCTTATGGGGTTTCTTGTTTAGACCATAAACAACTTAATAAAGGTGATTTATTAAGTTATTTTCATAGTGAAAGCAATTTTACTTGGAGTAAAATTGGTCTTACATGGTGTACTTGGGTCCATCTAACGATAATAGGTTAGATGACCAAAAAATGGTGTAATAGATTTCCCCCCAACGTGCGAGCGTTAGGAGCTAATCGTATGACCGAAGTACGTTGTAAGAACTCAATCACTAGACATCGAAGGGGAAGTCAAAGAGAGAGAAGTATAAGGTAAACCAAAGTGCTAAAAGAACTAGACCCTGAGGAGGCGACTTGCAGGTGCAACAAGTATTTTTGAGTGAGTACCTGCTATAAGCGACGAGGGAGGCATACCTATGTCCACTGAGGCAATAGTACAAACAATAAGGAGCTCAAAAAACCACGGAACACACTAATAAGGTATATGGTGGCATAAACATGAGCCAGATGAATAACATGATAATGAATCCCACTTACATATTGTGCTTGAGATAACAGCCAGGACTTGTACAATAAAAGTTGAGTACATGAGATATGAGTGCAACCCAGATGCCCTTGAACACAGGAAATGGCTCTAAAAATCTGACTGATACATGCAAACACAACGGCGCTGCAAGCGGATGAGGCCGACATCATCAAATGTATGGAGCTACATCGAAGGCTGCAATGAAGAGGTCATCCAAGTGTGTGGGGGGGGGCTACCTGTAGGGCAACCCCCTCATGAGGGTTGAGACATCTCACATACACTCGGGAATCATCAATGTTGTCTGCTGCATCACTGAACCATCAAGTATACGGATCTCGATCATGCTGAAAGGAGCTGGAGCTGAGAAACAATCAAGTCAAAGGGAAATAAGGAGTCCCTTTGCTTGATCTGAGGCACCGAACCAAAGTGTATGCTGGAACCAAGGTACACCACCCTATAGACCCCTTTTCTGGAATGAATGAGCTAATGTCGACAGAAGGAGGTCCGCCATAGGTGAGACAATAAGGGATCCTCAACGAGGGCACGAGAGAAAATGGTAGAGTGACTAACAGACTAACACCAATGATGATGATGAAATGTGGGAACTGAGTAGCGAATGGATGACTTCCATTGTTAGAGCATAAAGGGCATGGATGACTTGGCAGCGACTGACACAACATCATGAGGGGTAGGGGACAGTGGGACTCGAGGCCATAAGATGCGACACGAGAGAGGGACCAAGCAGTGAATGATGGAGGACTATAGCGGGATGCAAAGGGACTCGGAATAGACTCCATGATTGCAATGATGACTCAACTCGGATGCTCTAAACAAGGGTGACTCAATGGTGCTGCCACATATGTGAAGGGTCCAATGGGGACCATAAAAGCATGAGTACAAGATAGTAACTCACGACGAAAGTCGACACGAGCATGGAAAAGTATGGAGGCAACATGGTGCCCCCTGTACGAGTGTTGCAAGTGAAGAAATTCGATTTTGAGGAAGGGTGAAGTGGCGCTTCTTGGAAAAAATGTGTCCTAGTGAAGTATCAAATCACTAAAAAAGAACATGTTCTAGCTACCTAAAGACAATAAAAACATGCATTTCTAGAAGGAAATGTTAAGGGTAATACTTCTTCAGATAGAGTGCATTGCAAGGATTGGAAAAGGGATGGCATTCGAAGTCCTCTAATAGATATGTGCCCTTTCCCAAATCCTTACTGATAATGTAAGGTCATAACCATAATGAATCAAACTTCCCATGACCAAGGACATCATGGGTTTGGTCATACACTAGAACAAGATCACCTTCGTGAAAAGTACAAGGTTGGACTTTTCGATCATATTGAGCTTTGGTGCGTTTCTTAGCTGCCTCAATGGTTTGTAATGCAACACGGCAGTCTTTGGAAGCGCGTTCAAGCATGATAAGTCTCTGTTATAAAGGTTGGGTGTCAAAAAGAAGTTCGACGGCTAAATTAAGGAAAGGGATTTCACAATCGATCGGTAAGACTGCTTCCTCTCCAAAAACAAGGTGGAAAGGAGTGAATCCGGTGGCGGGTTTAACAGAAGTTCTATAGGCCCACAACGCAGGGAAGAGCATAAGGTGCCAGTTGGTTTTGTGCTTATCCACCGTCCGTTGAAGTATGGTTTTAAGAATTTTATTGACCGCTTCAACTTGGCCATTACCTTGGGGGTAATAAGAGGAGGAATATTGGTGATCAAAGCCCAACAATGAGGATAGCTCGTGCCATATCTCATCTTCAAAATGTCAGCCATGGTCTGAGACCAATTGTTTCAGAACTCCGAATCGAGCGATTACATGGTTGAAGAAAAATAGGGCTATGGTAGTTGCTGTGTTGTTAAACGTTGGCATGGCCTCAACCCATTTAGTGAAATAGTCAACCGCCACGATGATATACTTATGGTTACCAGCTGATGATGGTCGACACTCCATAAAGTCTATGCCCCACTTGCAGAAGAGGCCAGCAGAGATGACAGGATGGAGGGGAGCTGGAGGGGCTCGTGCCTTGGGGGAAAAATGCTGACAATTGGGACAGTGTTTTACTGCCTCAATGCAATCACCAAAGAGAGAAGGCAAAAAGTACCTAGCGCGCATAACTTTCTGGGCAATGGCCAGACCAGAGAGGCGGCCACTGCAAGCACCGCTATGACAGGCATTGAGGACTTGCTCTGCTTCAGCGTGTGTGAGACAACGACAAAGGACTGAATCCACACCGTGATGATAAAGTTCTTCACCGATGAGAAGATAGCGGGGGGCTTGGTGTCGGATACGTCGTCGAGCATCACGGTCAAAATGGAGGGTGAAATTTTGAGTCCGCAGATACGTGAGGATGTCCCTATACTAGGGTTCATAAGTCGTAATGGTGAATAAGTGTTCATCGGGGAAATTATCATTAATTAGAGGATCCTGCGTATCTTTAGGTAGTTTGGAAATGAGTTTAGCGAGGGCTAAACCTTTCTTACTTTTGGGTGTGAAAAATTCAAGATCGAATTCCTGGAGGATCACGATCCAACGGGCGTAATTCCCACTGATGATTCGATGACTCAATAGGAAGGCCATGGGGTTGGAATTAGTCACGACCTTGGTGGAACGCATGAGGATGTAATGATGAAGTTTTTGGACCGAGAACACGACAGCTAGTGCTAATTTTTCTTCGTGTGAGTAGGATACAGGAGGTCCTACCGGGTTCTTACTGACATAATAGATGACATGCTCAATTTCGTTGTCGTCTTCCTGAATAAGGACTCCAACGACCGAGTGGGTGGAAGTGGAGATATATAGGATGAAATCCCTATCAAAGTCAGGCAGAAGAATCAAGGGAGCGGATGTGAGAGCATGCTTCATGGCATCAAAAGACTTTTGAGCATAGGCATCC
Source organism: Pinus albicaulis (assembly GCA_034641835.2). Classification (NCBI taxonomy): domain Eukaryota; kingdom Viridiplantae; phylum Streptophyta; class Pinopsida; order Pinales; family Pinaceae; genus Pinus; species Pinus albicaulis. The sequence goes on from CM076578.1 coordinate 652,735,393, forward strand.
CATACAAAAGGGATATTGGAGCGGAGAAGTCTAAGGAAACCATGTGCGGTGGTGGCATAGTCAGGTACGAACCGACAAAGAAAATTAGCCTTGCCTTGGAGGCTTTGTAACTGGCGTAAAGTGCGGGGGATCGAAAGCTCAAGAATGGCTTGAAATTTTAATGGGTCAAGAGAGATACCATCTTTAGACACAATGAAGCCTAAAAGATGGCCAATAGGCACACAAAAGACACACTTCAGCGGGTTGAGGCAGGTATTATACTTGCGACATCGGAGAAAAACAGTGTGCAGATCATGAAGGTGCTGCGCCCGATGTTTAGAACGTGTGGTAAGGTTGTCTAAATAAGCAAGGATAATGTGAGCCAGGTCATCGAAACAGTAAGACATAGGCCGCTGAAAAGTGGCTCCTGCGTTCTTAAGACCAAATGGCATGACTTGATAAGCAAAGGTTCCCCACGGACTAATGAACGTAGTTTTGAGTTGATCAGCACGACGAATGACAATTTGGTTGTATCTAGAGAAACCATCCACAAAAGATAGAACCTCGTGCCCCGCACACTCATCAATGATTTGGTCAATGAATGGTGTGGGGAAGTTGTCTTTGGGACAAGCTTTGTTCAGATTGTGAAAGTCAGTGCAGACACAGATTATGCCTTGTTTCTTGAGAACGGGAACCGGATTGGACACCCAGGTGGTGTATTCAATGGGATAGATAAAACCAACTTGCTTGAGCTTATCGATTTCAGCTTTGACAACTTCACGTCTAGAAGGATTAATGGGTATCATCTTTTGAAGGACAGGATTGGCATCAAGCCATGTATCGATATGGTGTTCAACAATGGCAGGATTAAGTCCGGGCATTTCTGAATAGGACCAGGTGAAAATATCGCGGAATTATTTGAATAACTTGGTGTAAGCTTCAATCTCTTCCGTGGTGCAATGGGTGCCTAATGTGATATTTTCTTCAACTCCTGGTTTGTCAGAAATGTTAATTTTAATGGTAGGAGAGATATTGGCCATATTTCCTTCTTCGAAAGAATCAGGTGCAGGGATGGGATTTCTAAACCAATCGACTTTTTTAGGAAGGAATTCTTTAGTTTCCACATCATATTGGTCGTGGGACTGCTATGGGAGAAAGTATGCACGGTGGTGCATATCATTCCATGGAAATTCAGGATGGGTTAGTGCTTCCATAATGTCTTCATCGGAGTGAAAGATGGGTTGACTAGAGGAAGGAGGACCACTTGTGTTAGAGCTACCTGACTCATCATCATGTGAAAAAAGGCACACATGCACAACGTCATGTGGAGTGGTCGAAGGCTCCATCACGTTGGCATCAGGAGGAGGGATGCTAATGGGAGTAGGCAGATGCGAAGCAGAATGTGTGAACAAGGAGAGAGGGTGCTTGTCCTTTGGTGCCCCCTTGCAAGCTTTGCCCTTATTACCCGAGACAGTTGCAACTGGAAAAGGTTCCGGTTGAGGTGATGAAGGCAATGGTGCAGCGGGAGGAATTAGAGAGACCGGTGGAACTAGGGTCAAAGCAAGGTAAGGTTTGGGGGTAGCGTCTGGAGGATCGAGGGGGTCATGAGTACCATCTGAAGGTAAAGAGCTAGGAGAAGGAGGTTCAGAAGGTTGATCAGAGTACATCATGAAAATCTGGCAATCAGGGGAACCAAATCGGAGAGGTTGAGCAGCCACCTATCCTTCAGGTGGTTGGGTGGCCACAAATCCCTGCTGAGGGAAAGGATCTCTAAGCACAACCAGTTGACTAGGTGCAGGACTGGGAGGAATGGAAGAAATGGATTTCTGTCCTCTCAATGTTTCTTGAGACTCCCATAGCTGTCGCATCTGTGGTAGAAAGGGACAATCATGTGTATAATTACCATAAACACCACAACATGAACAGGGCTTGTTTGTGCGAAGAGGCCTGTGTTGCTTGGGATGAGTGCTTTGTTGCTGGTTTGTGGTGTAAGGAGCATTACTTTGATTAGGTCCATGATTACCAGAGGTAGCTTGATTTTGATTGCCTTTCCTCTTCCTTTTTGAGGAAGGAGGATTAGTAATTCCCTGCTATGCGTACACCTGCCTCGGAGGGGGTGGTGGTTGTTGTTGTGGGGGTTGAGAAGGAAAGGGAGGAGGAGGTGCTAATGCTGGAGGAGCCGGAGCACCAAGTTGTGAATACGGATAATAAGGAGGTTGGGTAGCAGTGTGGTAAACAAGAGGTTTGGTAAAAGGAGGAGGCATGCCATATCCTGGATACATGCTACCAGGAGGGGGAAAAGTGCCAAAGGTGCTGGCCCCGCCCTGAGAGAAACCATAGCCCATGGGAGGTTGAGCATACGGATTAAAGAGAGCTCCAACGATACCGTTGGCGGCATGAGATGCCCCCGGTGCGTTGGCACCACCAGGTCTGGGAAGATCAGGTAGGACGGTATAAACATAACCCAACTGAGCATAGATCAGGTCATACTTTAACGCAATTTGGAGAGCAGCTTCTTTGGTTTGAGGAAAGTGCGATGTGACGTCTTTCCCGATAGGCGGCAAGAGAGTCCTAAGGAACTAGTCCATGTAGACACGGTCCTCTAAGAGAGGGGCTCGACATAGGCTCCTTCTTCTCCACCATTCCTAAACATGGTTGGAAAGGCAGGCCGCAGATGATTGGAAGAAAGAGGTCAAGAGCTCGGTACCAGTGTCGTAACGTAGGGGGAGCTGGAAATAAGACAAAAAATCCCGGGCCAAAGTCACAAAGGTGGTATGAGAGGAAGGGGCTTGATCTACATACCACTTAGAAGCTTCACATGTAAGCATTCGTTGGAACAACCGAAGATGAATAGAGTCATCGGTAATGGAACTAGACGAACACCACATGTGGAAAGATCGAACATGATTTGAAGGATCTTGTCCAGAAAGACCTTCAAACTTTGGGATGTCTGAAGGGAGCTTTGTTGGAATCACAGGCCAAATAGTGTCATGGTGTATAGGGTTATTTATCAACTGGTCAAAATCGGGGAGGCTGAGGCCTGCCATGAAAGGGAGCAAGGGTGCTACCGGGGTAGTGTCCGTGGCGGTCCCACTAGTGGTATTTCCGGCGGGAGGGATGGGGTTACCACTAGCATTAGGTCCTACACCAGAAATAGTGAAGGTGTCAGGGGGAGAACCGGAGGTGAGACGAGAAGGAGAACCCAAAGGACCAGAAGAAGAGTCGGTTTGCAGACTCGGTAGAGGACTAACTCGAACTCTATGTGGAGGAGTAAGTCTTCCAACCGGAAACTGAGGATGAAGGCCAAGAAGTCTTCAGGGTAAATGCCTTGGTGGTGCAATGGTGACGTCACAAACACAACACACGGGAAAAAGAGACCAACAAGGGTAGGAAAGTGCAGGATTACATGATTACAATGTCGAACAAGGGCAAAGAGGTGCAAGATCAAATGATTTCAATGTTTTAGAGTCTTTGCTTGGCGGTGTTAACCAAGCCCTTTTTCGCTTAGGTGTGTGTGTAAATTTTAATTTTTAAACCCAAACATTTGTAGAGAAAAATAAAAAAGTGCTGTTGTATAGCTGTAAATAACCCTACAAATGACAGTATATAGGCCTGCAAAACATAAAATAAATAGCTAATAATGCAATAATCTAAACCCAAGAAGGTGGGCCTCTTAACAACTAGTCTATAGGTGAGAAAAAAACTAATCTAAACAAACTAAAAAAGGCTAATAGATGTTGGGTCAAGAGAGACAGAGATCTAAAAGACAAAAGATGTTGAAAAGTGGTGCAGAAAACAACAACAAATCAGAGGAAAATTGTTGTAAAAAGAGGTGACAAAAGGCTATCTCCAGGAAGGGAGCGGAGTACCCCCAAGGGAAAACCCAAACAAAGCTAAAAGAGGAGATTTGGATGGATAAAAAGCCAATCTGAAGTGGATCTGAAGATGAGGTATCAGATCTAAAAAAGTGGCTGAAGTCTCTGAAATTTCAGACAACCTGCAACAACAAACACTCTTCCACCAAAAGTGGAGGGAACTGAAGCCCTAGGGAGCTAGGTTCCCACTTAGTTGAGTGAAAAAGAACAAGTACAGGTCCAAAACGGGCAGAGACGGAGGTCAGAAAACCCTGAACAAAGGCTCAGCAGAACCCAGAAAAATTTCAGAAAATCATTGTAGAAAGTCTAGGTCGTAGGTTTTGGCCTTTTTTCATTAGAGGTCACACTTTTTGGGCTGGAAAGTGCGTCCTGGAGGTCCAGGTCGCAGGTTTTGGGAAGAAAAGTGTGACCTGCACTTCCGGCACTCTCGGCGGTAGATTTCAAAAAAATTTGTCGTCTTAGCTACGACTGATGTCTGTCACCTGTGTGATGGGTCCGAAAACACGCGGAAGTTAGAATTTTTATCGTTTTAGGGTTTTATGGATTAAAAAAAACATCAAGAATAAGAAAAACAAGGGGCTGAAGAGAAATCCTAGGTTTTGAAGCAGCTGGATATGAAAGGATCAGAAAAACAAGAGTGATCATAATGGTAAACCCGTGTGGAGTCGCTACTTGTTAGTATGAATCCTTATTCGAAGTGTAAGAAAAAATACCACTTTTGCTATGCATAACTTATAGCCCTAACAACAGAAATGGCTGCTAATATCTTTAGATCTGCAATTAGATGATCAAGACAAATGCTACAAAAATCTAGATCTGTGCATTAGAAGACATTAAATAGTAGAAAAAAAAGATTTACTCCATAGATCCAATATACAAGACAAGAATATATCCAATGAATATTTTTATTAATGGCACCTGGGAGGAAAACACAAGAGGGTGTTCCCTGTTCTCCTCAATGGGATGGGTTCTTGTGAGTCCTCAACACTTCAGATTTAGAACTTCTTTCTCTTGATGGTGTAGAAAACCCAGACAAAAAAGGAAAAGTATGGCTATGATTATGGATCAATAGCCAGACCAAGTGTTGAGATCCAGAGTGATCTTTAGGCAACAAAAGGTGACAAATGAATGGGAAAACCCTTCTATTTATAACAATATATTGAGTTAGTCTAGATCTTGGTGCATAATTAAAATATTATTAACCAAATCTAGATCCAACTTTTATGGAATATTTTATTATATTTGTTGGAAGGAAAAGGTATTTGACTTGAGTCAAATCCCCTTATTTGTAAATAATAAATAAATAAATGATTTATTTATTTATTATTTTAAGGATGTGATTAAGTAATAATACATAAATAAATGATTTATTTATCATTTAAAGCATATGGTTGAGTAATAATCAAATAAATAATGATTTATTTAATTATTTGAGGGTGAATTAGTCATATTTAACAAAGAATATTATTTAAATAAGATTTAAACAATTATTCTTAGAAAATAATAAGATAAATCATGATTTATCTAATTAATTTCCTTGTTTTGGGTTAAATATAACCAGAAATATTAATAAAACTACTGTTTAACTAATTATTTCTTAAGGAAAATCAAACAAATGTATATTTGTTTAATATTTCCTTATGGGGTTTCCTGTTTAGACCATAAACAACTTAATAGAGGTGATTTTTTAAGTTATTTTCATAGTGAAAGCAATTTTACTTGGAGTAAAATTGGTCTTACATTGTGTACTTGGGTCCATCTAACAATAATAGGTTAGATGACCAAAAAATGGTGTAACAAATATGACCCAAATTTTCCACTTCTTTAACCTGAAAGGCATATGATTGTTACTATTCAAATAGTTTTAAGACCTTGTCAACATGTTGGACACACCCTTCCCAAGATTTATTGTAGATTAGTATGTTATCCAAAAATAATAACACAAATTTTCTAAGAAACGGTTTGGAAATATAATTCATCAAGATTTGAAACTTTAAAGTGCATTAGAAAGTCTCAATGGCATAACCAAAAAATCATAATGAATTTCATGTGTTCTAAAAGTTGTTTTGGGAATTCTTTCTTTCTTCATTTTGATTTGGTGATATCTAGAATCGAGATCCAACTTAGTAAAGGAAATTGATCCATCAATTCGTCTAATAATTCATCAATGACAAGAATATGAAATTTATCTTTGTTTGTCATTTTTTGACCTGTTTATAACCTTGGCACATACATCGTAAACCATCCCTTTTTATAACTATAACCATTGGTTAAGAGAAAACACTCTAGCTAGGTTTAATGATGCCAACAATTAACATTTTTTGAACCATACACTCAATATCAATCTTCCATGCATACAAATAACTATAATGCCTAGTTTTAGGTGGTACACTTATAGGTTGAGAAGGAATAGCATGGTCATGATCTCGAGCAGGTGTAAGACCCTTAAGCATATTTGCAAATATATTAGAATGATTGTTGATAAAATTTTTGGATATACACTTAAAGAATAAGATATAGATGTTTGACATGAAAAAATTGTGTAATTACACCATGGTGTCTCTTTTCTAGTAATTTTGTCATGCTAGTTGAGCTTATCACTTTAGAGGGTTTCACTTGGATATATCTATGATAAATTTGGTTGAATTTTTAGGAAAATATCATGAAAATATGTTAAAATTAAGGGCCCATATTCCCAATGATTGTAACCATGGGATCTCTAATACAAAATCAACACCACCCATTTGGGTTGCAATAGTGGGAGTATCCAATAAAATCTCACCCATATTTAGCTCAATATTATGGCACTTCTCTAACCAATCTATGGTACCTCCATCTACAATTATTACTTAAAATTTTGGTGTTGGACACACAAAGTAATTGAGAAATTTTTCCAGTTTTTAATTGGTGAAATTATTGGTACTACTTGAATCTATCTGTTTAGTCAAGTTAATGTTATTAAATTTCTTGCATAAATTATCGATCGGAGTTGGTAAACTTGTGAAGTGAAAGTGCACTATATATGCTAGAAGCCTCTTTTAATTCAGTTTATTGATGTGATGATGAAATTTGTAGACATTATTTCTAAGGATTCTTTTATTGTTATGTTCCTAATGAAATTTAAATCACAACTAAGTTCCTAAAATTAACATGCTTTTTACTCTACAAAATAAAAATGAAACAAACCCTCTCTATCTTATGAATAAATCTGAACCAATTTATTTGTTAGTCTCTAAAAACTCTGTTTTCTAATAGTCTTGTGTATAAAGATAAAATCAAATTCTGGGAAAGGAAACTATACATCTTCTCTTTTATGTTTTTGAAATCAAAAGGTCCTGGAAATGAAACTTGTAAATAACTTACTATTTCTCTTGAAAATAAATCACTCATGAATTGAAAATAGCTCACTCATATGCTGGAAGGAAATTAATCAATCATTACTGGAAAGAAATCACTCAATGCTTCTTGAAATAAACCACACATGAACTTGAAAAAATATTCTAAAATAAATCACTACTGCTCTGGAAGTAAAAATATGAATCACTCTGTAGTTTGACAATTCGAAAGGAAAGATTGATGAATCTACATAAAATGATAAAGGAAAGCTATGTAAACATCTACATCAACTAACAAAATTGAATTTTGGAAACAACTAGAGCGAATGAAAAAATAAAAACATGAATTCAACTACATTAAATGATAAAATAAAAATATGAAAACATTTACATCAAAAGCAGACCTTCACTGTTTGAAGGGGCCCTCCAAAAACATGTGGTTTCAATGCTCTATTCCAAAATTTAGTTGCGCATAAAATATTCAAGGTATTTATTCATTAAAAGGAATAAAAACCGAGTTTTAAAACTTCATAGTCGCATCAAAATTACACACACTATTCAGGTCTTTGTTTGCACCGTATTTATTAAATCCTATGTATAAATGTTTGAGGCTTTTATGCTTACTTATACTAAACAAATCCTATTTTGAACTTCTAACAAATAACAAAATAGTGTTTCTTCACGATTTTCTTTTGGCAAAGAAAATCGTGAATCGTTATTGACTTGGACTCTCGCTTGCCTGTTCAAAAACGTGTTGACCCTCTCATTTGACCACACAATCAAAAAATTTCCTTTGTGATTTAGCATAGATAGATAGGAGGAAATAATTGAGGAGATCAATATCCACTTGTCTATATATTTCTTTGCTCAAATGGCACCTCAGAATCTAGAAAAGCATGGAGTTGGCTACAGAAATGCGGATCAGTTGCAGAATCATGTCAATTCCGTAGCTAATACAAACTTTAACTTAATAATAAGGAAAATTATTGAATATGGAAGATAGGTCATTTAAATACCTTACCATGTCAAAAACCTGTAGTTTGATGTTTATTTGAGTTGATGATGATGACCAAAAAGAGGAAAACTAGGTAAAAGGAAGTGTCAAAATGAAGCAATCATGAGGCTCTACATTCCCCCACATGGAGGTCATTGCATGTCCTCATGCACTAATGAAAAATTGACGACCCTTGTCAGCTATTGCATTTCTCCTAAGACTTATGCCAGAACATCCAAATTTATCTTCTTTACTTTATTTTTAGCCACTGTCATTCTTGGCTTTCTCATCAAGATTTTGTACTTCAGATTTATGACCTGTCTTTTAAGAATTTTTTTTATTTTTCTTCAACTTCTTGTTTTTCTTGTATTGAAGTCCCAAATGAAAAATAATATTAGAATTATTTGTTTTCTCAATTTTATTCTGCATTCTTAAGGCCTCATTATCCTGCTGTATGTGTCTATTTAGTGTCCCCAGCTCAAATATTTCTTGTTTCAACATACTTATAACTGGAGGTTCATGTGGACCACTAGACTGAGCTTCTTCCCCTTTATTTAAAACTGATGTTTTTCCTGCATCTCTCTTCTCCAGAGATTCAATGTAATCATAGATTTTTTGTTGCACAGGATCAATTTATGGTGTTTTTCGACCTGGGATATGAATATGTGATATAAAAGTAGGTGATGGAACCCTTGGTTCCTCTTTTTCCTCCAAATCAATGTACTATTTTATTTTTAGGGTGGTTCTTTCATTGCTTGGCTAAGCCTGACACTTCTTCTAAAATTTGATGAAGGAGAGTTTTGAGTTTTTCCCTTTTATTCTCTGTTTTGGACTCCTCTGTTTTCTTGGGTATACTCTCTTCCTTTATGTTGTCTTTCTTTCTTCTAACAATTTTCTTTTTAATGCTTCTTAAAATTTTTGCAATATGAATTTCATCCTCTGACTTCTCTTGTGGTTTTTGTGGTACATTTTCAATAGAAGCTTCATTTTTTCTCTTTCTCCCTCTCTTGGTTTTTCTACTTCTGGGCTGCTCTTGATCTCCTTCCTTGAAATGATCCCTAACTAGGAAGCTATCCCAACTATCCCCCAAATTTTCAAGATGAAATTCAATGAGTATTTTGATGAGTCCATTGTGATACATGGTGTTTTCTATGAATTGGATTCTTCTATAAACATTCTCTGGCATCTTTCTTAAACTATTTAACATAAAGTATGGAAGCTTTAATTCATAACCTTCAATAAAATGCATCAATAGGCAAATGTGATGGAAGAACATACACCCAAATCTCCCTTCACAAGTGAAATTTTTTTGAATTACCAACAAAAAATTTCTCCATTTACCCTTAAGTGTTGTACTTGGGATTCATTTCTTAAAAATGGTGGTGTCCATACCTAGATTTTTCAAGAAGACCTTCCATTCTTCTCCTTCAATTCCTATGTTCTTGAACCATCTTTCTCCAATTCTCGGCAATCTGGTAGCTTCAAAAATAAAGGATTATATCACTGTAAATTTAATGTCTCCAATTTCAACCTCCGTCCCATTGAAGGCTCTGGAAAATGATTTGGTTACTTCCTTGTTAAAACCATCGAATTTCTCCACAAATTCCTCCCACTGTGCTTTATGCAACATTTCTTTCACCTGCAGGTATCCTTCCATGAATTTTCTCCCCTCTGGTTTTGTTATTACTATGACCCCCATGGCTGAGAAGTTTCACCTCAAAATCACTTCTTTGACAGGGTATGAGTGAGAGTTTCAGATCGATGGTATGAATGCGGGTTTCAGAATTGATGAGAGTGTAAATGAGGGAGATATGAACTGAATGTTAGGGTATGAATGAATATGAGTTGGGCGATCTTAATAATGAAATTAGGATTTGGTTTGGAGTGTTGATATAATGCTGAGGAGTGAACGACGTATTTTGGTTTTTGAATTGGTGGTACAATGTCCATATAATTCATACACTAATTTTTTACCCTTATTATCAAATTAAACATTTGCATACCTTTGAAATGATGTTTCTAACCTTTGGTTGTTCCTTTTTTTCATTGTATTAAGGTTCTTTTAGTGATGGATTTCCTTAATTATTCAATTGCTTCGGTCAAAGGCTCTTGTCAAACATTAGCTGCAAAAATCTATTAGATATGCAAAATATCAGCAATTCTGTAGCTGTCTTTATTCTAGAAAGAAAATAAAGGGACGCAAAGAAAATGGGATTTAGAACAGGTATGAAGAAAATTTAAGGTACCAAGAGTTCTTGGTTTTCGCCTTAGATTTTCTGTATAAACATGCCAATAATTGTTGGTTTTAAAGTTTATACATTATATATATATAAAAGAAGGCTTTAGGCTGGATAAGAAGAATAATTCTTCCCAACCAACTTCTAATCAGAATTGTTTTGAAAAATCTCAAATTCCTCATTTGTTAATGGCTTGTGATAATTCCTTAGTCGATGTCCATTCAAAAGGAGAGGAATTTTCCCTTCATCAATGGTCCTGATTCTGACTGCTCCATTATCAAAGAATTTTTCAATCTCATAAGGCCCAAGCCAGCGAGTTTGAAATTTTCCTTGAAAATCCTTAAACTTTGAATTAAAGAGTAATGCCCAATCTCCCATTTGAAATTTTATTTCTTTGATGTATTTGTCATGCCACTTGGATCTCTGTTGTTGAACTAAATTTATCTTCTAAATAACATCTTGCCTTATTTCATCAAACTCATTGAGTTGTCCCATTCTCTACATTTGTGCCTTTGTTAGGTCAAGTCCCAATTAAACTGTTGTCTTGAAATTTTTTATTTGAAACGCAATAGGAAATAGAACTTCCTTCCCATAAACAAGTTCATAGGGAGTATGTCATGTAGTGCTTCTCCATGTGGTATGATAGGCCCATAAAGCTTCTGGAAGCTTTTCTTCCTAGTCCCTTCTATGCAAATGTACATTCTTGGTAAGGATTTCTTCAATCACTTTATTAGTAGAATCTACTTGTCCATTTGCTTGTGGATGATATGGAGTAGACTTTCAATACTTGATTTTATATTACTCCACTATCTTCTGTACCATTTTGGATGTGAATTGGGTACCTTGATATGTCACAATTTCCCTTGGGACACCAAAACGAGTACATATATTCTCGAAAAAAATGAAACTACAACATTTTCAGTAGCAAAAGAAAGTGCTTTAGCTTCTAGAAATTTAGTAACATAATCAGTACACACAAGAATATACCTCTTTTGACTTGATGGTGGATTGATTAGTCTGACAAAATCCAGAGCCCATTTATAAAAGGGTTCAAGAAGTACCCGAGGTTGTAGAGGCATTTCATCTAAAGGAACATGTTTCCCCATTCTTTGAAAACTATCAAATATCTTAACATATTCTTTGGAATCCTTTAAAAGGGAAGGCCAATAATATCCCAAGAGAAGCACTTTGTAGGCAGTTCTTTTATCAGTGAAATTTCCTCCATATGGTTCATCATGACATGGGTTTAGTATTTCAGGTATTTTCTCTTCTCTTACACATCTTCGAATGATGAGATCTAGACCTGTCTTGTACAATTCCTCATTTATACATGAATAAGATGCACTCATTTGAGCTATCTTTATTTTTTCTCTAGGAAAAGAATATGATGGTAATTTCCCTGTAGCCAAATAATTAGCAATATTTACAAACCATGGAGATTTAGTGGATATTGAAAAAATATATTCATCAGGAAAATTATCCTCTATAGGTATATCATTGTTATTATTTTGAATTCTAGATAAAATGTCAGCAACTGTGTTTTGTTTTCTAGGTCGATCGAAAATAGTGATATAAAATTCCTGTAACAATAATAACCATCTTGTGACTCTACCTTTAATAACTGGTTTATTCATTATATATCTAATTGCATAATGGTTTGTATGAATGAAAGTTTCATAGCTAGTGATGTAATGTCTGAATTTGTTAATGGCATGGACAAAAACTAAAATATCCTTTCCAGTAACAATATAATTTAACTCTATAGGAGTCAAATTTTTACTTGCATAGTAAATGGCATAAGTAGTCAAGTATTTTTGTCCTAATACAACTCCTAGAGCTGTATCTGAAGCATCAGTTGAAATGTGGAAAGGAAATTTCCATTTTGGTCCTCTCAGGATAGGTGCTTTAGAAATTTCCTCTTTCAAAGTTTCAAAGGATTTTTTGCAATCAGGATTCCAAATAAGTTCACAATATTTTGTAAGAAATTTGAGGAGTGGAGATGCAATTTTTGTAATTTTTTCTATAAATATTTTATAGTATCCAGTAAAACCAAGAAAACTCCTAACATATCATTGAAAAATTGGAATTGATAATTTAGAAATAACTTCTACTTTAGATGAGTCCACCTTAATTCCATTTCCTGAAATATGGTGTCCTAAAACAATCCCCTCAGTAAACATTATAAAACATTTTTCATGACTTAGTGAGAGATTTTCTTCCTTACATCTTATGAGAAAATTTTCCAAAATTTTAAGAGCTTCTTCAAAATAATTTCCATAAACTGTAAAATCATCCATATATACTTCCACACAATCATGAATTAGATTAGAGAAAATACCTAATACGACTCGTTGGAATGTTTATGGTTCATTACATAATCCAAAAGTAAGTAATCGGTAAGCATAATTTCCCCATGGACATGTAAATGCGGTTTTATCTTGATCTTCTGGTGCTACCAGAATTTGGTTATACCCACTAAAACCATCCAAGAATGAGAAAAAAAATTCCCTGCTAATGTATCTAGAACTTGATCTATGAAAGGAAGTGGAAAGTGACCTCTCAAAGTGGCCTTATTCAGTTCCTTATAATCAATGCATACTCTCCATTTTCCATTCTTTTTAGGAACATTTACTAAATGTGAAACCCATTGACTGTATGATATTGGATAAATGAAATTCACATTCAACAGTTTCTGTAGTTCCTCTTTAACAATTTCCCTTAAGTTTGGATTCATTCTTCTTTGAGGTTGTCAGATTGGTATGGAATTATCTTCAATATATATGTGATGCATGCAAGTTTCAGGATTAATTCCTTTCATGTTAGTGTATTCCCATGCATATATAGAAGAGTGTTTTTGTAATGTTTCTATTAATTTCTTCCTTTGAAATTCTTCTAGATTTTTGTTTACATTTAAAGTTTTTCCTGGAAATATTTCTATTGAAGAATTTCCAAATTATTCCCTATAATATAAAGACATATGTCGGGATGATAGATATTCAATGTTGCACTATTCTTGAAAATTATGACTAATCTCACAGTATGAAGAGGATTCATTATTTTCTATTGAATTTAAAATTCGATCATCTTCACTAACTTGTGAGATAGTAAAAATAGGTTGTATATCATTATCATCATCTATCCATTCTTCATTTTCTACCTCTATCATTGTTTTTGCAAGTGGATACAATGTGAATTTATTTGTTGAGCTTCCATAAGAGATAAACATATCACCAGATCTACAACTGAGAAAATCATCGACTGTAGCTAACCAAGGTCTTCCAAATATTAATGGATGTCCTCTTAAGTTATTATTTGGTGTTAATATCATAAAATCAACTGGATATACCCAAGAATCTAAGGATACATAAATATCCTCTAACACACCATCAAGTTTAATTACAGATCTATTTGCTAATTGTAACAATGTTGGTGTATATTAGAGATTATGAAGTTTTAGTTGATCCATAATTTGTTTACTCATGATGTTTATAGATGCTCCTAGATCGATCAATATGTTTGGTATTTCAATACCATTGATGTGTGTTTTTACAATGGGACTTCCTGGATCCAAATATTTATGAATTGTTTTTTTTCCTATCATGATATCTAAATTTTTTCCAACTACTGAATTCTTTTGACTTCTTTTCTTTTTCTTCTTAGTATTTTAATGCTTAACTCCCTAATTGTCTTTGAAAGAATCGGAATTTATTTGATAGCTTGTAGCAAAGGAATTTGTATGAAATATTTTTTCAGGTCATCTAACATATCATAATCAAGCATCATGATCTGTTTTTCTACCCCTTTATCAATTTTTAATCTTTCAGGGAAAGGTGGTTTTGAGATAGATACTGAAGGTTGTTCCATAATGTGAGTTGAGTTTATTGGAGTATCATGTGTAGGAGTTGTTTCTTTTTGGAGTTTTATTTCTGATGAAGGGATGTCTCTTCTTCATAATGATCATCTTTCTTTTGAGTATTTTCATTTTGATGAAGAGGTGTCTCTTCCTCAGAATGATCATCCTTTTCTATTTCCTTAATAAAAATAGATGGCGACTTCTTTTCCAAAACTCTATCAGATCTAAGTTGAACATTGTTAATATCTAATGGAGTTATCATGTAAGTTTGGAATTTGTGTCCCTCCATATTGTAAACAGGTTGTGAATTTTTATTATTCAGGTTTAAAAGTGGTTGAGTAGGAAATTTATTTGGTCGTTGTGGAAATGGTAATGGAAGTTGTGGATTTTGATTTGAAACTGAGTTTGAGGTAGTTGACTACACTGAGGAAAATTTTGTAGTGGAAAGTTTGGATAAGGTTGTGGATATTGGTGATATTGAGAATATCTACCATAAGGATTTAGCCATCCTTGCGCCCAAGGTTGAGATTGAGACCAAGGCTACCATGGCATTGGTGTAGTCCAGTTATTCTATGGGGCTTGAGTATACGTTTGAGTGTTGAAACCTTGAGTTTTTGATCCTTGCCATGGTCTTCTAACAACAAAAAAAGATGATCTATCTGATTTGGAACCACTTCCTCTTGGTAAACAACTTTAAGACGTGGTATTGAAGGACATTTTTTTGTATCATGATTTTCTACACATATAACACAAGTTTCTACACTTTTCAAGTCTAGAGTGCATTCTCTCAAAACATGTTTTTTCTGCACTTTGGAAAAAAAAAATAGATAAGGAATCAATCTCAACTCTTTTCTTGTTTTTTAATTTTAAGGTGTCTATTTGTTCACTAAGACTCCCTAAAATGTTTGTTTTAAATTCATCAAGAAAATTTCCTATTTCAACCCTACTTATTGTTCCAGCTGCATATTTATTAATTCTACAGATAACCGGGTCTCTTGAACTCTTTCTAACTCTTGACTTACCTCTTGAAAGAGGTATGCATAATTCAAAAATTTCTGGTAATGATAACTGATAAATATCTCCTTTTCCCATCATGTTAAGGATATATATCCATTCATCTCAATGGATTTTAATAGGAGAGCTTTCAAAGTATCTTCATCCAAATTTTCCATTTCAGCCCTCTTAAGATTATAATTGAATCTTTTAATTAAATCCTCAATACTTTCATCTTCTCTTTGCATCATTTTAAAAAATCCATCCTTACAATTATGTGGCATGTGGTAATCCTTATATTTTGATAAGAATGCATTTTTCATCTCCTCCCACGTTCTAATAGAGTTTTTTATTAAACCCATGAACCATTTTAATGTTGCATCTTTAAGAGTTGCTGGAAACAATTTCAACTTTTGAGAATCAATAAAATAATCATAAAATCTGCATAAGAATTCGAAATCAAAAATAAATGTTTCAGGATCCTCACTTCTTAATCCATGGAAGTTAGGAGGGATAAAGGGTGAGATATTTTTCATTGTTGTTGTGGTATCTTCATCATAGATAGAAAACCCAACATGATCTATTTCTCCTTTGTCTCCTCCTCTTCCTCTAACTCCACCTCTTCCTCTTCCTCCACCTCCACCTCTAATCCTCGGTCCACCTCCTCCAATTCTCAAATGTTCATCATTTAAATTGTGTACTTCTCCTTCTCCTTCCCCGACCATTGTAGATTCCTTAAAACTAATGTAAGGTTCCAAAATTGGATTTGTTTTTTCTTCTTCTAATTCTTTTGGTTCCTCTATCAATGGTATATTAAAATAGGTTTCTTCTTCCACTTATTCACTAGGGACTTCTAGTTCTTGGGCTAGAAGTTGTTCTCCAGTTTTAGTTAGGAAAATTACTCCTTTTGTTGGGGATGTAGGATCTTTTTCTTCCACAACTGCTTCGGTTGATGAATTCGGTGAATTTCTAGGTTGGATTTCAGATCTTAGTACCTCAGGGAGACTATGTCTACCTATAATGGATGGTATGCGAGTTTGGGTGGGTGGTGTGGCTCTAAAAGGTCGTGATGAAGTGAGTAGTCTTGTTGGAATTAAGCTTATACCTCTAACTACAAATCTACCCCTAGAATCTCTTTCTCTACGCATATCATTTTTCTGTTTTATTGTTTTTTTAGAAAGAAAAAGGGCTCCTATTTTCACTTCCCCAACAACGACGCCAAAATGTTGAGTCAATTTAATGTTCTCAAATTTCTTGCATAAATTATCGACCGGGGTTGGTAAAATTGTGAAGTGCAAGTGCACTATATATGCTATAAGCCTCTTTTAATTCAGTTTATTGATGTGATGATTGAATTTATAGAGATTATTTCTAAGGATACTTTTATTGTTATGTTCCTAACGGAATTTAAATCAAAACTAAGTTCCTAAAATCAACATGCTTTTTACTCTACAAAATACAACTGAAACAAACACTCTCTATATTATGAAGAAATATTAACCAATTTATTTGTTAGTCTCTAAAAAATCTATTTTCTAATAGCCTTGTGTATAAAGATAAAGTCAAATTCTAGGAAAGGAAACTATACATCTTCTCTTTTATGTTTTTGAAATGAAAGGTCCTGGAAATGAAACTTGTAAAGAAGTTACTATTGCTCTTGAAAATAAAGCTCTCATGAATTGAAAGTAACTCACTCATATGCTGGAAGGAAATTACTCAATCATTACTGAAAATAAATCACTCAATGCTTCTTGAAATAAACCACAAATGACCTTGAAAATCTATTCTAAAATAAATCACTATTGCTCTGGAAATAAAAATATGAATCACTCTGTAGTTTGACAATTCGAAAGGAAAGATTGATGAATCTGCATCAAATGATAAGGGAAAAATGTGTAAAAATCTACATTAAATAAAAAACTGGGATTCTGGAAACAACTAGAGCGAATAAAAAAATAAAAACATGAATTTAACTATATCAATTGATAAAACAAAAACATGAAAACATTTACAAAAGTGCATACCTTCACTATTTGCAGGGGCCCTCCAGAAACATGTGGTTTCAATGTTATATTCCAACAGTTAGTTGTGAATCAAATATTCAAGGTATTTCTTCATTAAAAGGAATAAAAACAGAGTTTTAAAACTTCACAGTCACATCAAAAGTACACACATTGTTCAGGTCTTTGTTTGCACCATATTTATAAAAACCCGTGTATAACTGTTCAAGGCTTTTATTCCTACTTAGACTAAACAAATCCTATTTTTAACTTCTAACAAATAACATAATAGCATTTCTTCATTATTTTCTATTTGGCAAAGCAAATCGTGAAGGGTGATTAACTTGGACTCTCGCTCGCTTGTTCAGCAACGTGTTGACCCGCTCCTTTGACCACACAATCGAATGGTTTCCTTCATGATTTAGCTCGAATAGATAAGAGGAAATCCTTGAGGAGATGAATCTCCACCTGTCTATATACTTCTTTTCTCAGATGGCACCTCATCATCCAGAAAACCATGGAGTTAGCTATAGAAATGTGGATTAGCTGCAGAATCATGTCAATTTTGTAGCTAATACAAAATTTAATTTAATAACAAGGAACATTATTGAATATGAAATATAGGTCATTTAAATACCTTACCATGTCAAAAACCTGCAGTTTGATGCTTATTTGAGTTGATGGTGATGACCAAAAAGAGGAAAATTGTTAGGTCCCTATATTACTAGTGTAGTCCCTTATTGTTGTTAGTGTAACCCCCTTATTATTATTGTTGTGCCCTTACAGTATTATTGTTAGGTCGGCTAGGATTATATTGTGACCCCATGGACTCCTGTACATAGAAAGGAGGTTTTATCATTTGAATCATCCAAGAATTGTTCATTTATGTAATTTAAATCAGGTTTCCCCCTTGAAGTGTCTTATTTATAAGGTGTTGATCTCTATTTTCTTCTATTCTTGGAGCTGGTTTCATAAAATTTGGTATTAGAGTTTTGGATTCTAGTGTTTCGCTGCTTCAAAAAGGTCATCGTGGAATTTTTGCTATAATGTTTTTTATACGAGGGTTAAGACACTAAAAAAAAAAACCCTTTTGATGAAATCCTGAGAAAATTCGTGTAAAAATTTTAAATCTTGGTTCTCAATATTTTCAGAGATATGATCTGTGGAAGTTAGGGTTTTTTGCAAGCCCTCGAATTTCATCTAAAAGAGGTGACCTTGGGAAAATCATCATAACTCTCTCTCTGAGAATTGGATTGGAATTATATAAAAAATGGCTGAAAGTACATGAAATGTAGTTTTATGTGTATTAATTTCAGAGCCAAAAGAGGAAACAGTGACACGTGGCACGTCGTACAAGTTCTCTCTACTGAACTAGTCCATAATTAGGTCATTGTGGGAGAATGAGCATAACTTTGCCTTGAAGAGTCCAAATCAGGTCTGATCTATGGCATTGGAAAGAGGACTTAGAGGGATAATACAAGATAGAAATTCAGATCTTGAAGATCCAAAATAACAGAGATAAATCAGGTTCAATAGAGACCTCCTATAAAGAGAGAAAAATGCGTGTATTTTTTAAACAAGTTTACATAACATTTCTTTGAAAAATTAGTTTGAAGTGATTCCAAGGGCATATTCAAGCATAGATATCAATATTAAGTTATATAATGCCTCCCAAAAATAATTCCATACCCATTAAGCCCTCAGAAAGATCTACTATGACGTATGAAGAGGAAGAATTGCAGTATGATATATCAAAATTACGGTACCAAGTGCAAAAAATTTAGATCTTACAAAGAGAAATCAAAGATGAAATAGATGGTTTAAAAGCAGAAATGAAGGCTAATTTGGATGGTTTTAAGGATCAAATGAAAGCTAATATGGATGATAAAGTAGTGGAATATCGCATCGAGCATCAACAACAAGTTCTCCAACTCTCAAAGGATAACCTGACCTTGGTGCATAATCAGATGAAACAATAGGAAGATCAACATTGCAGCGAAAGAAGTTCTGAGCAGTCACAGAAACGAGAACTCGAAAAATACGAAATCGATCAATTTCAGAGTATCTCAGCAAGTTGAATAACTTGCCCATTGAAGATTGCACATGGGAGGATGAGAATTTTATACAGAAGTATCAAGAAATAATCAAGTGTTGAGGACAACACTTGTTTGAAGGAGAAGTGCATGTTAGTGTTGGGTATGTGTTATATTCTTTCCACGACTAGTCACGCGCTCTTTTTTTGTGGGCGGATCCGCCCATGGTTTTGTGCATGGGTTTGCATATGGTTTTGGGGCATGATGGTTTTTAGCCCCTGGTATTTTGTAGATTTGGTCAAGGGAACTACGGTTATGTTCTAATCTAGGGTTAATGGATTGGGGTTTATGTATGCGTCGGCATGTATATATATGTGTTGTAACACTAAAAGGAATATAATGAAAAATCAAGCTGGTCATCCCGATTTGGGATCAAGGGGAAAATATCTATGTTTATCTGTTTTATGTTTTATGCTCTCGATATTGTTTATTTTCTGTTTTTAAAATTCGTTTTCAGATAATTTATGTACAGGGTTAAAACCTACATTTGGTATCAAAGCTATTTCAGCTTCAAGGGGATGCCTTTGCTGCTGAGGGGTTTTTTGCTCGGGCCTAAGGTAGACCCTGTTTAGTGGGAGATCTGCGGGATCAATTCTTGCAGTGAAAGAAGATGGTGAGCGGCGGGCAGATGGAGATCGAGAAATTTAATGGTCAGAGTTTTGAGTTGTGGAAGCTCAAGATGGAGGATCTGTTGGTGGATAAAGATCAGTGGATCGCGGTAGATCTGGGTACTAAACCAATGACAATGTCAGATGAAGACTGGAAGAAGCTAGATCAGAAGGCAAAGAGCACAATACGGTTGTGTGTCTTAGATTCAATATTGTTGAATGTATCTGGGGAATCTATGGCGAAGACCTTGTGGGAAAAGCTAGGGACTTTGTACCAATCTAAGTCTCTAGTGAATAAATTGTTCCTACGGAAAAAGATGTATAACCTGAGGATGAAGGATGGAGACTCGATGACAGAGCATCTGAACACCTTCAATACTGTGGTAAGTCAATTGTAATCGGTTGATATTAAAATCTCAGATGAAGATAAGTGCATCAGTTTGTTGTGTTCTCTACCAGACTCGTGGGACAGTCTGGTTATTGCAATAGGTAGCAATACAACTACCTTGAATTTTGGTGACATTGTCTCAGCCTTGCTGTCGGAGGAAATGAGACGGAGAAATATGGAGGGTCAGAATGGAGATGCCTTATCTGTATGAGGAAGGTCCCATAACAGAAACAAGAATAAGGTTTCGAGTGGGAGATCTAAATCTCCTGGAAAGTTTGTAAAGGTGTGCTGGAAATGTGGAAAGGAAGGGCACTATAAAAAGGACTGCAGATCTAAAGCTCCTGAGAAAGGAAAGGGATCTGATGATGCTCCTTCGTAGAGGCAAAAACCACCTCGGATGAAGGTGGGGATGTGTATTTGGCTTCTTCTTCAAATACACATGTAGATCATGAGTCATGGTTGATTGACTCGGGTGCATCCTTTCACTTCACTCCCCATAGGGAGTGGTTTTGGGAGTACGAGAAATATGATGGCGGTGATGTCTTCTTAGGCGATGATAGGAAGTCCAAAATCGTCAGACGTGGAAAATTCAAGCTGAAGCCGCAAGGTGGAAGGATTTGAACACTTCCTGGTGTTCTGCACATTCCTGCATTGGCTAGAAATTTTATTCTGTAAGCAAGATGGATGATGCAGGTGTAAAAATAGTGTTCGAGAAAGATACCTGTAAGATGGGTCGGGGAGCACTGGTATTAATGCGGGGAGTTCGGATTGGAACTCTGTACAAGCTTCAGGGAAACACTATTATTGATGGGTGCAACAGTTCTGTGGTTCCCGAAAGTGGAGCAGAAAGCCTAGCGGTCTCTAGAGAAAATACCATGCTATGGCATCAAAGGCTTGGACATATTGGAGAGAAGGGCCTTTGGATACTGAATGAAAATGGTATGGTAGAAGGTATGTCTAATAACTCTTTGGATTTCGATTTCTGTGAACATTGTGTATATGGGAAGCAGAATCGGGTGAGTCTTCCTTCTGGTGCTAAGAGGGCGAATAAGATATTTGAGCTTGTGCACAGTGATGTGTTTGGACCTGTGTCGGTTGCATCACTGGGCAAGTCTTTGTACTATTTTTCATTCATAGATGACTTCTCAAGGAATACATGGATATATTTCTTGAGGAAGAAATCTGAAGTCTTTGACAGATTCAAAGAATTTAAGGCTCTGGTCGAAAACCATACAAAGAAGAAGATAAAGGTGTTGAGGACAGATAATGGTGGGGAGTTCTATAAGAAGGAATTTGAAGATTTCTGTAAGAAGTGTGGTACAACACGACATAAGACTACTCCATACACACCTCAAAAAAACGGAGTTGCAGAAAGAATGAACAAAACGCTGATGGAAAAGGCAAGAAGCATGCTCAGTAGTACCAGGTTAGGACAAGAATTTTGGGCAGAGGCAGTGGAGATTGCATGTTACTTGGTTAATAGATCACCTTCATTAGCATTGGAGGATAGGACTCCACATGAGGTATGGACTGGTAAGAAACCCTCTCTTTCAAATTTGAGGGTATTTGGATGTGATGCATATGTACATGTTAGAAAAGGACCAAGTTGGATAATAAATCTGAAAGGTGCATCTTTATTGGGTATAAGGATGGTTTAAAGGTTACAAGCTTTGGAACCTGGAAAAAAGGAAGGTTGTGTACAGCCGAGATGCGATGTTTAGAGCGGTGAAAGATGTTTTTAAACATGAAGTCCTAACAAAGGAACCTGAGAAGATAGAGTTTGACCTAAAGGAGGATGAATCAGACTCTACAACAGAAGAAGACTCAGAAGAGGAAGAGCCACAAAATCCAGCTGTGAGAAGATCAGTTCGGGAAAGAAGACAACCAGAAAGGTATAGTCCATATGCTTTCCGTTCAAATTTTTATTTAACTATAACTGATGATGATCCCAGAACCATCAAGGAGGTAGTAGATTCAGAGGATGGAAAACTCTGGAAGGAGGCCATGGTTGATGAAATGACATCCTTGCATAAAAATGAGGCATGGGATCTGGTCGAGTTGCCGGCTGGAAGGAAGCCCATCGGGAGAAAATGTTTGTTTAAGAAGAAGATGAATGTAGAAGGAAAAGTGGAGAAATACAAAGCTCAGTTGGTAGCAAAAGGTTATTCCCAAGTGTCGAGAATTGATTTTGGTGATATTTTTTCTCCTGTTGCCAAAGTTACTTCTATTAGATTACTTTTATCTGTTGCTGCTGCATTTTATTTTGAGGTAGAATAGATGGATGTGAAGACAACATTTCTTCATAGGGATCTGGAAGAGGAGATCTTCATGAAACAACCTAAAGGCTTTATGGTGAAGGGGAAGAAAGAACTGGTATGCAGGTTAAATAAGTCTCTGTATGGGTTAAAACAGTCACCAAGGATGTGGTATCAGAAATTTGATACCTATATATGGGGACTTGGCTTCACCAGAAGCAAGGAGGATCACTATGTCTATTTTAAATTAATTGGTGACCGTGTTATTTATTTGGTCTTGTATGTGGATGATATGTTGTTGATTGGAAATGGCAAAGAAAATATCCAAGATTTGAAGACCCAACTGTTCTCCAAATTCAACATGAAGGATCTTGGTGCTGCAAAATATATTTTGGGCATGGAAATTAAGAGAGATCGGGCAAAGAAGAAGCTTTGGTTAAACCAGAGGAAGTACGTCGAGACTATATTGCAAAGGTTTAGTATGCAGGATAGTAAACCGGTGAATGTTCTGATTCCTATAGGTGTAAAACTGTTTGTTGAATAGTGTCCCAAGACATAAGAAGAAGAGGAGGATATGTCCCATGTTCCATATGCAAGTGTAGTGGGTAGCTTGATGTATGCAATGGTTTGTACTAGACCAGACATTGCACATGCAGTGGGAGTATTGATCAGGTTTATGTCAAACCCAGGGAAGGAGCATTGAATAATAGTGAAGCGGGTTTTCAGATATTTGCGTGGCACTAGTGATTATGGCTTGTGCTACCAAGGAAGACCAGGATTGGAAAGAGTGTTGGACATTCATGGTTTTGTTGATGCAAACTGGGCTGGTGATCTAGACCAAAGAAGATCTACAAGTGGGTATGTGTTTAGCCTATTTGGAGGTGCAGCCAGTTGGATGAGTAAAAGACAGTCTGTAGTGGCTCTTTCAACTACAGAGGCATAATACATAACAGCCACTCATGTAAGTAAAGAAGCAGTTTGGTTGCAGAGATTGTGTTCAAGTATGGGGTTGGTGCAACAAGCTATAATGATAGATTGTGATAGCCAAAGTGCAATTTTCTTGGCTAAGAACCCTGCTTATCATTCAAAGACAAATCACATTGCTGTTCAATATCATTTTGTGAGAGATATGGTTGAGGTTAAAAGGGTGTTGCTGGTAAAGGTGGACACCTTGAAGAATGTTGCAGATGCATTGACGAAGTCTGTGAGCACTCAGAAGTTCTCTTAGTGTAGAGGAACAATGGGTGTTTCAAAGCTGGGCTAATGACTCATCTCTCTTGTGGCCCCCTGCGGAAATAAAACAACAAGTGGGAGAATGATGGGTATGTGTTATATTCTTTCCACGACTAGTCACGAGCGGGGGGGCCATAATACCTATTGTACGTTGCGCCAAGCGTAGCGCCCCAGGAAAATTTTTTTGGACCTTATTTTTCGGTGGGCAGACTCACCCATGGTTTTGTGCATGGGTTTGCACATGGTTTTGGGGCATGATGGTTTTCAGCCCCTGGTATTTTGTAGATCCGGTCAAGGGAACTATGGTTATGTTCTAATCCAGGGTTAAGGGATTGGGGTTTATGTATGCTTCGGCATGTATATATATGTGTTGTAACACTAAAAGGAATATAATGAAAAATCAAGCTGGTCATCCCGATTTGGGATCCAGGGGAAAATATCTATGTTTATCTGTTTTATTTTTTATGCTCTTGCTATTGTTTATTTTCTATTTTTAAGATTCGTTTGCAGATAATTTCTGTACAGGGTTAAAACCTACAGTTAGTTCCCTATATTACTAGTGTAGTACCTTATTGTTGTTAGTGTAGCCCCATTATTGTTATTGTTGTACCTTTGCAGTCCCCATATTGTTATTATTGTGCCCCATAAAGCCCCACTATTGTTATTGTTAGGTCGGCCAAGATTATATTGTGACCCCATGGACTCCTATATATAGAAAGGAGGTTTTTTCATTTTAATCAGCCAAGAATTGTTTATGTAATGTAAAGGAGTTTTCCCCCTCGAAGTGGCTTATTTCTAAGGCGTTGATCTCTATTTTATTCTATTTTTGGAGTTGGTTTCATAACAAAAACTAGGTAAAAGGAAGTGTCAAAATGAAGCAATCATGAGCCTCTACACTATCAGCCTAGATGTCAGCCAATGCATACAAATATATTATTGGACTAGTCTCTTCTAGCTCTAGATCATATGATGGTTCCAATTATTGATTTTCTTTCTCTTCACCATGTATGTAGAATAATTTCTTCTCACTAAATTTATGCCCCTTATTGTACTAGATATTAGAATTGAAACATATTCCCTTTTCTCTTATTTCATTAATTTACTGAAATATCAACCTTGAAAGTTTATGAGAGGAATAAACATGTTGTTATCTATAGTTCCCACCGACCAATTTTCTAGTAGCCATATTTTTACTTTATACTTTCCTTGCTAGACTAAAAAATCCTCTAGGAATCTTTGTTCAAAGAGACAAACCTCATGTTCAATATTTATTTTAAATTCCCCTTAAATAGGTTTAACAAAGTATTCTTTGAAATATTATTTACCCCAAGAATTTCCTTTTAGAATTTTTGAACATGCTTTGTCCTTTTTTAAAGACTTACCAATTGAATAAATAATGTATTTCTATTAATTCCCTAGAATGTGCTATCATTTCCTTCATAAAAATGGACCAAGATACAATATATATTTTTTTCCTTTACAAATCCATTGATGTCATATAAATTGATCTTATTGTAAATATATGGATGCGATATTTACCTTTTTTAAGGATATATCAAATTATTGATCCATTTGGTATATTCGTTTTATAAGATCGTTATAAATAAACTTCCTAATATCAATATTTGGAATGGAGTAGTTCCTTGGTGCTATTTTGAAGGCTTAACAAGGTGGATCGTGGATTCAAAATTCATGATTATGGTTTTGTGATTCAATATTTCTGCTCTTTAATTGTGATGAAATACTTCTCATATTTAATTGAGCCTCAGCACCATTCTTATTCTTATGTTCATGATTTCCTTGGATCTCCAATATCCTTGTTAGGGAGATTTTATGATAACATGATTTTGTAATTTTTTACATCTCTTCCTTATTTTCGATAATGGTTTTTTGTATTTATCCCTTATTTCTAGTTATGTATTGTTATATTTTTTTCCTTTAAAATTTTCATTTCTTCCTTGTTTTCCTTCAGCCTTTGTTCCAATTATAACAACAAAATTTCCAACTTGGATACATAGTATTAAACATTTTCTATTTCTTCACGACTCATATATGATATTTCTAGAGGTTTAAGTGGTGAAATAAATTTTGTAGAACCCTTGGAATCCACGTGAGTAAATAATAATGACAATATATTTCCTCTTCCTCTTTATCACTAATTTTGAATCACCAAAAATAGATCTTCTAATCAAAAGTTATGCCAATTTTAAGTTATGTACTTTTCAAAACCCTAATTTTTATATTATCTAGATAAATGACCTTTATCTTGATATATCTCTATAATTTGAGCCCTTCTAAATCTAAATTTTTGGTATGCAATACTCTGATATGTATTCTTTGCAATTCCATAGGTATAACTGAAATTTGATGTGCCAAGTAAAAGTTATGGTAACTTTCGCAAAAACTTGGTGATTTTAGTCTCTTCCCAAGAGAAAACTTGTATATGCCACATGTCTAATTTTTTGAATATGATTCTAAAATTTTAACCTGTAGTACCTTGATATGTCTCCTCAAATATGGAAACATTTCAAATTATAAAACCTCTATGGGAGAAAGTTATAGCAAAAATTCCAAGATCACTCCTTTGAAACTTATTTCAGGATTATTCACAACTTTAACTTTTTCTAGGCATATCGCCAAAACTATAGCGAACCAGAGTATATATTTTTGATGACCTATACATTGATATATCGTGTTAGATTCTTACAAATTTCACAAGCTGAGTGTCCATGAGAAAAAAATATAGTGAAAATTCCAAAATCACTTGTTTGAAATTGATTTTATGGTCATTCACAAACCCTAACATTCATTGGTTATATCTCCAAAATTATAGAGATAGATTCCAAAATTTTGATTAGATTTATTTCTATCTCCCTTCAATTAGGAAAAAATTCAAGGATTTAAGCTTCCTAAAAAATGCGTAAATAGCGAAAAAATTCCAAAACCATTCATTTGAGGTTGATTTTTTGGAAATATGATTATACAAAGGGGGGGGGGAGGGGTGAATTAGTATAATGTGCAATTTTAACCAATCAAAACATTTCAATGCATATAAAATGTTAATCACATCAACAACATAAGAATACACTATATATGAATGAAACTTATTTTATTATAAATGATCATGTAGGCACCAACCTATTGTTACATTGAACTACTAGCACTAACTAGAAGGAGACACCAATCCCCTAAAATGATATACAAACACCAATAGAAGGAGACCCCAGTCCCTTGAAATGACACAATTATGTGTTATGTGTTGCATAATCTTGTAAAAGGTACTAAATCTGATATATTGTTCATTGAACTTTGTTCTTATAGTTCACACTACAACCAACATCACACTTATAGATTTTACACCATTTATCCGCACTCATATTGGACAACTTCCCTGTGCAGGTCACACATCTTTATTAACCTTCATTCTCAAACTTCCTCCACATTTGGTCCCATGAAACTCAAATTCCTTGGTTATTTTTCTCTATACTTTATTACCACACTCAATTATTTTTCACCACAATTCAAACCTATTTGAATTTAGATATTTATACCACATTACATCAACATAGACATGGTAGGGATATCATGTCGAGGGAGACCAATCTAGATAACCTGGATTACTTTTTTTATTTTCATGGATGGATATCTCGTCTAAATGACCCAAATAATTGTTATTTTCATGGTTCCTTGGTGCTCGAGGATAAACCCTTGAGCATTGGTAACTTTAAACCTACCACTCTAGGTCCACTTGAGTTTAACTGATAACAGGACATCCAAATATCTTATTTTCCTAGATCCTTTTGCATGGAAAGCAAGATTACTTTAACCCTCCTAGTCTCTTGGGACCACACCTATTAACCATGTATAACTAGGTGTTATGACCTAGAAATAACCCAAATGGTGCTTATTATTATTTTATAATGAGAGATCTGAATATTCGAGAATCCATCTTTGTTTTATGGCACAACCTTATTTGAAGCCCAAATGAGCTAGAGGCAATATACAATAAGCAGGTTCAGGAATATAGTTTTTGATAGGTCTAAAGTACCATGCCTGGATTTAGTTGGAGGACAATATGTCCTCATTTTATGATGCACCAAAACTTCCAAAGCCTTGACCATATAGTTTGGTCTCATTTGTATCCAAAATATGGGCTATTTGCTAATGACCACACTTGGTTCACATGCAGATTACCATATGATTGAATGGATTTTTGTTTAATTTTTAGAGAAAAACCTTGAAAAAAATGAAACTTTCTTTAACTACCTCCATTAAATTTGGATTCCAGGTTAAAAAACCAAACACTTTACCCTTAACGCACTCCCTGATGGCCAGATAGTTGGATTACTTCAAAGCCTTTAGCATTGATGTGAGACCCACAATTTGTGATGTAAATTTTTTATATTACCTACCACTTCACCTATCAAGTCACCCTATACAACTAACTTGATCTTTCTATGTGTCTTGATGTTAAAATGTGCCTACCATGTGTCACTTTCCAATTTTCCAGTTGGCTAGCCAAAAATTTCATCTTTTCTTGCCATGTGTCAAATGGTATTACTAACACTCCATCACCTCTACCACCTATTTGTCATGTGTTTGTTAATTTTTATCCATGTCATATTACCATGTGTCCACTTTCTGGTACCCAAATTCTAGCCATAATAACGATCCAAAATATGGGTACTTTGTTAAGTGCTTACCTTGGTGCAGTCCTAGATATCTTGAGGGCCAAATATCATATTTCATCCAAATGGACATACTTATCTAGATTCATCCAAATTGTTTTATATTCAGCGAGGATGCCTAGATATGTTGAGGGGCTAGATATCATATTTCATCGAGATGTCTCCACTGATCCAAAGTCATTCAAATTATTTTAGATCCATATTTCTACCTTAATGTAGATTTCTTTTGCATTATTTAGGCATACACACTATTTCTTTGTGTGAATAGACTTTAATAGACATAAGCTTGTAACAACCCTTTTTATTGCCCCATGTAAATGTCACCAAATATATTTGTTTATGTAAATAAATGTAAAAATGAAATATGGCTGGGTTGGAGGAGTGGACAGAGATTTAGAGATCTAAACAGGGGGAAGTTTCTTGTACTGAAATTAAGCCCAAAAACCCAAGCCACATCGGTTATTATTCCCCGCTTATAAAATTAAAGGTATGCTCAATACGCATTGAAGTTGTGTATTGGTAGTAAAAATTGAAGGATGAGGCCCATGCGACATCCCTTCTCATGGGATCCATTGGGAAAGTCAACACAAAAGAGAAGAGTAAGGGAAGTCAGGGAGAAATAAGTGTAGAGAAGGGGTAGAACATGTGAGAACACAGAGAGGGAAGTGTATGCAAGCATAAGAGTGATGATAAAGCACAAAAGAGAAGATAATATAAGAAGGTTTTGATCCAATGTCCCGTGTGGGATGTAATTCCCTAAACCTTTTAGTGCGACCAATGGTTATGCGTGGGTGTAAAGGGCTAGTGAAGACTTAGTGGATACATTTACTTACTTAGGGCTTGTGTTCTCAGCTGATAATCCTCTAAGTTCTTCCTAGAGAGATGATAAACCACTTAGATCTTTCTGAATGGGATGATAAACCAATGGGGTGATTTCTAGAAGGTTGATAAACCACTTGGCAAGCTGAGGAACTTAGGTGTTTCTTTACAAGGGTTGATAAACCACTAAGTCCTTAGATTTGGGTTGATAAACTACTTGGACAGTGGGATTTGGAATCCTATATTTCTTGTCTTAAACATCTAGCTTATAAACAACCCATAGAGTGAGATCATTCTCTAGGAACTAATCATAAATTCACCGAGCCTTGGATGAATCCCTATGATCTATTTTAGGATGCATAAGAGTCACTGTGGTGCTTACTATTAGAGTCTTGTAATTTACAATATCACAAGGTGACGGTGTACTTTCTCTTTGCAAATTTTTCATATTGTACATATATGTCAATATTCAAAATTCTTTTCCAAAGAAAGATAAAGAGAAACAAAAGAAGAAGAAAAGAACGTATTTAAAAAAGGAAAAATGAAAAGTTCATACTATAGGTAAGCAACCTAAAAACTGCTTGATTGTTTTCCTATAATCAAAATGAAAAGATCAAATTTTTCTCTAATGATATGAAAAGAGATGATTTTTGTCAAGTTTGGGACCTTATGGTATGTTTTTATCCTAAGTCCCTGACCATGTTGCATATCCTTTTACCCCGCCCCTTTGTTATTTCTCTTATCCTAAGTTTCATTTTACCCCCTCAAGTCTCACACCCCGACTCCACCTCACATCACCTGAACCAAACCATCCACGTTAACCATCTATGTTCCCCACCTCCACATCCGATGGTATTTGAACATTTCACACCCCCATTAGCCTTCAAACTTTAACCATGAAGGGGGGTCCGAAATGGGTGGTTTCAAGTCCGGGCCCTACTCCCACGCGTCAACTCACAATTATTTCACACCCCCTTTTCACAATACCTCCTACCACCTTAAGACCCCTCCGAAAACTAACTTCGGGTTTTACGTGACAGACCGTCACAACCAACCATTACCCCCCCTAAAGCCTTTACCTCTCATCGCATGTCCAAAGTTTCAAAAGATAAGCACAAAGGTTCGTGATATAATCCCTGAAGTGCGATGTGCGACGACGGTGGGACTTGATCGCAATCGCAAATCACGAACTTTAAAGGATAGGCGTGGGAGGTAAATGTTAAAATCACAGAAGTGAGATGGGCGATGCCAGGTGCGACCCGATCGTAATCGCAAATCACAAAATTTAAAGGATAGGCGCGGGAGGTAAATGTTAAAATCTCTAAAGTGTGATGTACGATGCCAGGTGGGACTCGATCGCAATCGAAAATCACAAAATTTAAAGGATAGGCATGGGAGGTAAATGTTAGAATCATCGAAGTGCGATGTGCGATGCCAGGTGGGACCCGATCGCATAGCGCACATCGCAAGTCTTAGGAGATAAGTGCTAAAGAAAAGTTAAAAAACAACAAAATGTGAAGTGCGATGTTGGCACAGATGCGATGTATTTCAAAGCAAAGGCCTAAATATTTCAAAGTCTGGGTGCATTAGGTTTATACATTTTTTTGTAAAGAAATATCTAACACAGACAGAAGAGGAAGAATCGAGCCAGAGAAGGTATGGTGGCACTGTTGCGAATGTGCCAGGGGGGTCAAGTCGAGCAAAAAGGGCATTGGTGATATAAGAGTAGAAAATGAAAAGGTAGCAGCACGACCACCGATCCATGAAAACACCAGCACCTCATTGATTTAATAAGTCCACAACGATTTTATTAAGAGTAAGAGCTAAGGTGTTAGAGCCTCCCTTGCCTCTTCGGCATCAGACAAAGCTAGATTATGATCATAACGAACTGTTGCCTCCACATTCTTGGCCAGAAGTATCTTGTCACCGCTTGCGTGGTTCCACTCGTCAACGTGTTACTCCATAATAGCCTCTTCGGGAGCTTAAGAGGCAATTTATTCCTTTGTAATCAATAACAGATTGATGTTGGGGCCAGACCCGTCTTATGACCGCCTGCAAGTTTCCACTTGTCTAGTTTTTGCTTAAATGTAATCACACAAGTAGACAGATGAACCAACTTAAGTTTTACATAAATACTGCATGCCTTAGTAGTATCAAGGGTTGGAAGGTTGGACCTTGTTAGATTCTATGTTGTACAAGATCATTGTATTCGAGCACTGTAACTATTTTGAGCTGGGCATCAATAAAAAGAGGCCATTCATAGGATTCTTGAGCTATGTTAATGGTGATGTTCTTTCCTCTGTGTTAATGTTTTTCCTCTGTATTTTCATGATGTGTATCAATTTCTCTGATTGCAAAACAAAAAATTTAGATTAAGATTTGCTGAAAAAGCACCTTAATTCTGTCTATGTTTATTATCTTAATGTTTTCTTTTGAAGTATAGTTAAAGAATTCTTAACTGCTATTTAGCTATTACTGAACTCACTTATTTCTTTCATCTCATATTCACACTGCCAGTAAGATCCAGTCTGCATAGTTAGCTTTCCCTATGAATGCCCTTGAAAAGTTGATGCATAATTCAACCTTTTATAACTCCATAGCCTAATGGATTAAGTCTCACAACTCTATCTATCTAACCACATA
Source organism: Pinus albicaulis (assembly GCA_034641835.2). Lineage (NCBI taxonomy): Eukaryota > Viridiplantae > Streptophyta > Pinopsida > Pinales > Pinaceae > Pinus > Pinus albicaulis. Next base: position 652,767,386 of record CM076578.1, read on the forward strand.
ATCAATCAAAATAAACAACCCCCATAATTTCTATAACTAGCTTAATATCAACATTTAGAATTATCAAGCTAAATCATAAAAACAGAGAGAGCCCTCTCTGAGTCTAGGAAGGCTAGGTCCTAGACTCCAAAGTGGTTTGATGTTGTCCTCTGTCATGTGTTCTTTCCAATCTTATAAATTATAGAGTGATAACATAATGACGACCATATTGGGGAGAGCTATTGAAAATCTTATCATTCCATCAGAACTCAATAACCCCGGTCAAAACATTGTATGATTTGAGTATTTTCCAAGATTGGTATTCGGTTGTTGATGGTGGACAACAAGCCAGACACAAGAAAGTTGAAATCATCCACCTGGAAATTCCAATTCAGATCAGTTCCATTCAAAGACTACATTGGAGGAAGGACCTGAAACATGACCAGTCAGCCTAGAAAGAGAAAGTATTCAAGCCAAAATTGGATTCAAGAAATTATTGTTTTTATCTGTAACTATATTCTATCCTACTTTAAGCCTGATCAAGAGTATGATGCTGAGGTTTAAATTGATCATTGGGAGATTGATGAGCCTCAATAAGCTAAGCCCCAAATTGCAGACCATGTACATACTCATACACCCGTGCACATCCCGGATGCACTTGTGGAAAAACCAGTGAAACATGACCCCTAGGCTTTATCCCCTGCTCCTGCTAAATCCCAAAATGGTTATAAGCCTTCTGCTTTACCACCTATACTTGTAAAAGTCCCAGACATATACAAGCCTATGGTTTTTCCTCCTATCCTCCATGACCTCCTGACAAAGTTTATCAATAATATACCTAGATTTGATGGGGAAAAGGAAAATATCATTTCCGAAAAGCACATTCAAAATCTTGAGGATTTCCTTGATCTGTTTGAGGTGGGAAAAGATGATGTGCGTATCAGAATGTTTTCCCTATCATTGCAAGGTAAAGTTAAAAATTGGTCTAAATGTCTTCCAGCTGCAAGCATTAGAAATTTTCATCAATTCACTCAAGTTTCCCTAGATAGATGGGTGGTCATGGGAAATATTTTTCTCATCATAGAGGAGTATAACCATTTAAAAAGACAGCTAGGGGATATAGTACAACATTTTTCAGCTAGGTTCAATAAGGTCTACCATTCGATGCCTGCTAAGATAAAGCTACCCCCAGGATTAGCTCTTTGGCACTACCCAGATTCATTTGACCTAGAGATGGCCTTAAGAGAAAGGGAACCTACAACCCTAGAAGAAATGAAAAATATGGCAGTTGATGTCGAAGCAAACTTGATGAACAGAGAGGCAAAGTTAAAGGCTGCAGAGAAGGATAAATTAGAAAAAGAGAAATTGATATCTTCAGAGATAAAACTAGATATCTTGACAAATGCAACAAATGAAATGATGCATCAGATTAACAGGAAAGAAGAACTGACTGTTTAAATACCTCATGTTCCATTAGCTCCGGAAAATATAAGGATCAATGTACCCAAGCAATTTTCAGCTCATCCTAAAATAGAAAATGACTTTTTCATGTACTCATTGCACAACATAGCCAAAAAAGAAGTTCAAAATCAGAGAGGGGCAGGGAAATTTCCCGAGATGATGTGCATGTTGGATGATCTTGCATATGGAAGTAATCATCAAGATGAAAAGTATATGGTTGAGGTTGAGGTTGTTTTTTTGAAGTATCCAGTACCATTTTCTTGGGAAGAACAAACTCAGTTATCACAATGCAAAGATGACAGTCAAACTCTGCATACTAAGCAAGATTGTAAAGAGGAAAATAAAAAAAGTTTTCAAGTAAGTACCAAATGCGTTCCTCTCTTTTTTGCCTCATTCTTAAGAGAGAATTATAAGCAAGTGGTTAATATGAAGGATGAGAAATTCTCTAATGAGTCAGTTGAGGAAAAGAGGGATGATCCTGAACCTTTTGCAGATTCAGAAGTTCTCTCCTTGAGTCATCTTGAAATCATAGAATTTGAAATAGATGATGAATTGATCTAGATTGATTCTTTGCCCTTATGCTTTGATGCATTTCATATTGTGAAAGGGAATCTAGATCACATTCTAGTTGATAATCATAGGAGAAGAGAACTCTCTGACCAATTAGATGAGGAAATTAGGGATGATAAAAAATCTATTTTAGATCCAGGGGTTCAGCCCTTGAATCCTTTTGAATATCAAGTATCAGATAAAGTCACAGAGTCCAAAGCAAATGATGAAGTGATCAAGTTTTATTCTCTACCTCTATGAGTTAATGCATTTCAGATTATAAAAGGGAATTGGGATCACATTCTGGCTGATAATCATAAGGGGAAACATGAGGTCTCAGAAGAACCAACAAGACCATCTAAAGCACCACATGACCCAATGACAGACACGTTGGATGGTCTCTAATTTCAAAGTCAATCTTCCTATGTTCATAATACTCTTAAAAGCTTCTATGATATGGATATGATCAGACAATCTGCCCATTGTCCAATTCAGTAGAAGTATTGACACAACATTCATCAGATATCATGAAAACATGTTCTGAGTTGATTGAAGACCTGGGGAGCACATTTGCAATACCAGGATATGAAGCTAAGTTTGCTGAGTCAGAATACACAAAAATAAGTCAAGAATACCTTGATCCAGTGGGTGTCTATATGGAGGAGTCATTTTTCACAAAGCCAACATACATTTCCAGCATCTCTAATTCTTTGTTTTTTTTTTCAGGTTTACCAAGCTTCCTGTAAATAAAATCTGGCTGAAAGTCTTTATCAAAGGCCATTAATAGGCTTGTTTCTAAGTTTGGTGAAAAGCATTGAAAGGACAAAGTTATTGGAGCACTTGCTTGACTAGTTGTATTGGCATAATTGTATCATTTAAAAAGGCAATAATTTCAGTAGATTAGGGTAGGTAGGTGTGCAAATAAGCTTAGCAATTTGAGATTCTTGTAGTTTTAGTTTCAGATTGTTTTTTAGTTTTCAGATCAAGTATGCTCCATGCTACAGCTTATAGAGAGTATTGACTTCATCTTGAAGGTTTTCAGCCACAAAGATTGTAGCAGATTAGGTTGTAGGGTTGGGATCAACCCAATGGATCAAGCCACTAGTCTGCGGTGTTCTTGACACTTCCCTCAACAGAAGTGCCATCCCCAGCTGGAGCCATTGTTAGAGTCCTGTAATTTACAGTATCACAAGGTGACTGTGTAGTTTCTTTGTGAAAATTTTTCATATTGTACATAGATTTCAATATTCAAAAGTCTTTTCCAAAGAAAGATAAAGAGAAACAAAAGAAGAAGAAAAGAGGGTATTTGAAAAAGGAAAAATGCAAAGTTCATACTATAGGTAAGCAACCTAAAAACTACTTCATTTTTTTCCTATAATTAAACTGAAAAGATCAAATTTTGCTCGAAAGGTCTAAAAAGAGATGAATTTTCTCAAGTTTGGACCTTATGTTATGTTTTTATCCTAAGTCCCTGACCACGTTGCATATCATTTTACCCCGCCCCTTTTTTATTTGTCTTATCCTAAGTTTCATTTTACCCCCTCGAGTCTCACACCCCGAATCCACCTCACATCACCTGCCTCGACCCATCCATGTTAACCATATATGTTCCCCACCTCCACATCCGATGGTCTTCGACACATTTTGCACCCCCCCCTTAACAATTGAACTTTAACAATGAAGGGGGGTCTCAAATTGGGGGTTTCAAGTTCAGGCCCTACTCCCACGCGTCAACTCACAATTATTTCACACCCCCTTTTCACAATACCGCCTACCACCTTAGTACCCCTCCAAAAACTGACTTCGGGTTTTACATGACAGACTGTCGCAGCCAACCATTATCCCCCTTAAAACCTTACCTCTCATCGCATGCCGCAAGTTTCAAAAGATAAGCGCAAAGGTTCATGATATAATCCCCGAAGTGCAATGTGCGACGAAGGTGGGACCCGATCACAATCGCAAATTGTGAAATTTAAAGGATAGGCGCGGGAGGTAAATGTTAAAATCGCCGAAGTATGATGGGCGATGCCAGGTGGGACCCGATCGCAAATCGAAAATCGTAAACTTTAAAGGATAGGTGCAGGAGGTAAATGTTAAAATCCCTGAAGTGCGATGTGTGATGCCAGGTAGGAACCGATCACAATCACAAATCAAAAACTTTAAAGGATAGGCGCAGGAGGTAAATGTTAAAATCGCTGAAGTGCGATGTGTGATACATGGTGGGACCCGATCGCATAGCGCACATCGCAAGTCTTAGGAGATAAGTGCTAAAGAAAAGTTAAAAAACAACGAAATTTGAAGTGTGATGTTGGTGCGGATGCGATGTATTTCAGAGCAAAGGCCTAAAGATTTCAAAGTTCTGGTGCATTAGGTTTGTATAAAGAAAGAGCTAACATGGGCAGAAGAGGCATAATCGAGCCAGAGAAGGTATGGTGGCACTGTTGCGAATGTGCCAAGGGGGTCAAGTCGGGAAAAAAGGGCATTGGTGATATAACAACAGAAAATGAAGATGTAGCAGCACGAACACCAATCCATGAAAACACCAGCACCTCATCAATTTAATAATTCCACAACGGTTTTTTGAAGAGGAAGAGCCAAGGTGTCAGAGCCTCCCTTGCCTCTTGGGCATTGGATAAAGCTAGATTATGATCATAACGGACTACTGCCTCCACCTTCTTGGCCAGAAGTATCTTGTCATCGCTTGCTTGGTTCCACTCATCAAAGTGTTACTACATCATAGCCTCTTATGGAGCTTAAGAGTCAATTTATTCCTCTGTAATCAATAACAGACTGCTGTTAGGGCCAGGCCCATCTTATCATCGCCTGCAAGTTTCCACTTTTCCAATTTCTGCTTAAATGTAATCACTGCAGTAGACAGATTAAACGACTTAAGTTTTACATAAATACTGCATGCCTTAGTAGTATCAAGGGTTGGAAGGTTGGACCTTGTTAGATTTTACATTGTAAAATATCATTGTATTGGAGCACTGTAACTATTTTGAGCTGGGAATTAATAATAAGAGACCGTTCATAGGATTCTTGAGCTATGTTAATGGTGATGTTCTTTCCTTTGTGTTAATGTTATTCCTCTGTCTTTTCATGCTGTGCATCAATTTCTCTGATTGCAAAACAAAAAATTTAGATTTAGATTTGTTGAGAGAGCACCTTGATTCTGTTTGTGTTTGTTATCTTAATGTTTTCTTCTAAAGTATAGTTAAAGAATTCTTAACTGCTCTTTAGCTATTACTGAACTCACTGCTTTCTTTCATCTCATATTCACACTGCCAGTAAGATCCAGTTTGCATAGTTAGATTGCCCTGTGAATTCTCTTGAAAAGTTGATGCACTATTCAGCCTTTTATGACTCCATATCCTAATGGATTAAGTCTCACAACTCTATCTGTCTAACCACACAATCAATCAAAACAAACAACCCTCATAATTTCTATAACTAGCTTAATATCAACATTTAGATTTATCAAGCTAAATCATAAAAACAGAGAGAGACCTCTCTGAGTCTAGGAAGGCTAGGTCCTGGACTCCAAAGTGGTTTGATGTTGTCCTCTGTTGTTTGTTCTTGCCAATATTATAAATTATAGAGTGATAACGCTTACTACGTGACACAATTGATAAACCATTGGATGTTGGATGTTGGATGAGATGATGAGTGGGATGTTGGGCCTTGTTACCATTCATGTCTCAGGAACTAGATAACTTGAATTGGAGTCACTAAAAAGGGTCAGGGCTAGGATGACATGAGGATGACATGTGCACGACCTTTGGATCCATGAGCAGTTTGAATAGGGAATAATATTAAAAGGATCAGGGATGATGAGATGTATGCAACCCTAGGGTCTTGATTTTTTTTTTATAAAGCATAGTTCGAAACAAGCCTTCACAGGGACAATGGATCATTATAACAAAGAATGGAAATGAAACTTGAAGGGGCCAGGCTAGTGGAATCCATTACCCTAAGGCCACGTGGTGAGAATTGATACGAGGATAAGATGTTAGCGTGGATTCCATGTAGATCATTAGAGGATATTAACTAATGTTTAAGTATGGTATTAGACTAATCCTTGACAATAATTGAGAGGCCATAATCAGGGATTAGTCTTAATCATCACTTGCATGGCCCCAGACTTGTGTAAGTTAAATTGTTGGAATGGGTAGGGGAACTAGGACTACGAGGATGTGGAAATGTTGACGTGGTCGAACCACTGACGTGGCATGATATTAGCATAACACTTTCAAGGAATAATTTCCCCTTTTACTTAGCCAAGTGGTCTATTTTTAGATGAAATATGGCACTACCATAGGATGCAATGTGGCAAGATGACAATATGACATCAACAAGATGTGATGGAAGAAGGGTGACATGGAAGTGGTCATTTGGTTGACATTGATGAGCTGGTAGATAAGTTGGCTAAGTGACATGGCATGATATGTTGTTCACTTATATAAGTATTAAGTTGAGTTAATTAAGGATTGGCATTAATAACATTACAACCTGAGCACATGTAAAGTTAAATGGAAAGGATGGGATGGGAACCTAGGATTGGGAGGATATGGTGCTAGGTTACATGGAAAAAGAGTTAAGGTGGTACCACAAGTGAGAGGGTAACATACAACAAAATATTCGATCTCCCCCCCCCTCTTTGTTAACCATTTGTTATGCAAGTGGGCCTAGGGATGACTCTTTAGTTATGTAATTGGTAAAGTCACATGGATGCATATGGCATGCTTTGGAAATATGTGTGGGTTTATTCATATAAGAGAAAAATCCCAAACACCCCTCCTTTCATTATTTATTGGGTAGGCAAGGGGGCCTTGGGATGGATTTTGGGTCATTAATCAAATTTGATCATATAACATATTGATGTTAATCTGTGGTGGTTTAACCATTTTATACACAGGTCACTTCTGGGTGCCATGTGGTGGTTCTTCATTGACATGGTCCTATCTGGTTGGTCAAACTTAAATGGGTATAACTTTGTCTAGGAGTTAGATTCAGATGAAATTTATATAGGGTGGAATCTCTTGATGAATTACAATATATGATGGTAATATTAGAAGTTGATCTATAAGTTGGAAGGAAAGAGGATTTTTATAACCCCATTTACACAATTGACCATGGAGGTTGGGTTAATTAATGAGTAATACCTCCCATAGCCCGAGTAGGTTAATAAAGGAATATGAGGGAGTGTTAAAATGTGGTATCAGAAAACCCAGGTTCAACACTCGAATTGAATGGGCCTAGAATGAAAACATTAGAATCTTTGTTAAGAATATCATATAATAATATTTACATTGGTAATTCATTGTGTATGCATATGTATGATGATTTCAGAATGTTAACTATTCTGATTGTTGGCATGAAAAATTACTTGTATGTTATTTTGTTTTTATGACCCGCATAGAATGGATTTTTTAGCTAGTTTCACATTATCAAGCTTAGTGCAAACATGCCAAGGTGATAGGTAATTATTCGTTTTGGTATTTTGATTTAAGTAATAGACCCGTGTATATGGAAATACATAAGAATACATCAAGGAACAATAGGTAAATTAATGTATGAGAAGCATAATGGTGCAATACAACATCGATAGGTAGCAATATTGTAAGAAAGCATACTCAATTGGGAAAAGGAGAGAGGAAGACTCCCATGATTGGATGGATACCCTTATAAGTTTAAGGGTTGAGTTGAGAAGTTTTAAGGATGAAAATGAAAATATTTTCATAGCTGAGGATAAGTAGGTAGAAGTAAATGTAGTGATATTACATATCCTATACGAATTGTAAAGACGTAAGCAACATGAACTAGATGCCACCTACCTAGGAAAGCATAAATCCAAGTAGAGCCCATCTAAACTTTGGAGTCATGAATTTGAGACTAATAGAGCACAAAGTAGAAAATATAAGAATATTCACAGAAAAATAAGTGAAGATAGTGAGAGGAGGAATTCATTTTAGTACTCCAGAGAGGAGAACAAACAATCATGAATAATTATTTAGTGTTGCCACTAAAAGATATCACCAATAGAGGAGGAATGAGAAGAAATTAGCACTGAAGGAATTTAAGAAGGAAAAACCTCCTAACTTCGATGAAAAATTAAATAAGGTTGAAGAGGTAGAATCATGGTTATTGTGAGTGAAGAAGTACTTCATATTACATGACTATTTTGAGAATATAAAGACAAGAGTAGCCATTTTTTTTTTGAAAGGAAAAGTTGATCTTTGTAGGGAAGACTTGAGGAATTTCAAACACATTAGAGAGAAAGAGTTTTCCTTAAGGATATTTATGAGAGAAATACCTATCTGAAAGGTACTATGACAACAAAGTTAAAGAGTTTCATGAGAAAAAATTGGGGCAACTTACAACCGATGAGTACACCAATATATCCTTGGAGCTGCTGAGGTATGTACCCTATATCAAGGATGAGAAAGTAAAGATTATGTTAGTGTTAGAAATTGCATTCTGCCATCAGTGATCAAAATCACTCTTTTCATATTCATAGTAGGGGTCCCACTCATAATTTTTTTATCATTCCACTAGGTCATGCAAAAAATTAGTCATTGATGGTAGCCCTAGTCCAAAAACCTCACTCTCCCTAAAAAATTCACATTTTCTGGCCCAACTTCATGTTTTGCTGAGCATAAATCAGTCTTGAAAGCTCATGTGCCACAAGAGTTTTTCCACACTTCTTGAGTGACCTTAGGAAAATCAATGTTTCCCCTAGCTAGAGTGTCCAAATAAATTTCTTGACAAGTACAACTATACTGGACGAGCTTTCCAATGAGCTATCATGAGGTCAATTTGGAGTTGAGGAAGGCCTTCAAAAGTTGCCTGCAAGAGCACAATGCATTTTTTCACCCTCATTCTGCACTTTTTGACCAATCTTGGGAGGATTGATTTATGAGGGGTTATACTTGATCATTTTTAGTTCTTGATAGGTCCATTGTGTAACCAAGAGAGATATGTTTCCAACGAGCTATCATGAGCTCAATTTGGAGTTCGGGAAAGCAGCGAAAAGTGGTATGAAAAAAGGCGCTGCACACCTGCTTCTGCCAGGGTGCACTCTCTTCTGCGAGGGTGCACTTGACCAGAAAATATACAAACTCATTCAAATTGCAAAAACATCTCTTCCTAAGCTTCAAAAATGTTCTCATTGACCTCTAGCAAGTGAGTGAAAAACAATTCCATCAATTATCCTCTCCATCAAGTAACCTCACAATTTTGGACAAATTTTGGCACATTTAGCACTTTAGTGCAAATTTTGGTTTTTGGACAATTTTGATAAACAAAATTCTGCTAAACGCGCAATGCAACTGGCGTTGCGCTCTTTTTTGCGGCATCCAATTGAAAAATTTCCACCACCATAATGTTCATAATGATGAGAACATTAACTCCAGCAATTTTCAGAATATTTAGAGGAGAACTGGTCCCTCAAAAAGGCGAAAAATCACCAAAAAAACATGTTTTTGCACTTGTTTTTGCCTTGGTGCTGTGCGTTTACCAGTCTTGGGAGAACAGGTTTTTGACAGGGAATATGGACACCATTATGGAAACTAAAGGAATATTTGGAAACTAGACTTAGAGATATTTCCAATGAGCTATTATCGACCTGATTTGGACATCCGTAAGGCCTCCAAAAGTTGCCTACAAGACATACTATTTTTTCTGTCATGGTGCTACGCAGTTTTCATCATCTTTAGCAAAATTTTTACTTTTTGGCTTTTTACTTGGGAAAATGAGAAAATTATTTATGTAAATGGTCATGTTGAATGTAAATGTCATGTTTTTACTTTCATTTTAAGGCAGATACATTAGATAAGTCTTCTAGAGGTCAAAGGAATCGATTTCCTCTCTTTTAGAGGCAAATTGTTGAGTTTTCCTAGTCTTCAGATTCTTGTTTGGGAGTAGGTGAACTGATCCCTATCTCATGGATTCGACTCCCTGAGGCTAGGGAGAGTGGTTTTGAAGTCTATTTGATGTATTTTCTCAGTCATGGTAATGGTTGGACTCACTTGGAGCTTTGGCATCTCAAGGACACATTTTGTATTAGTTTGGCTTGGACATCAATGATAAATTTGCATCTATTTCTTTGGGATCCATGTGGTATGCAGTGTTTGACATAGTTTATTCTTTGTAATGATTTGTATGAATGCATTGTAACCTCGTACCCATTTTCATGTCTATGATATGCTTAATTTCAAGTTGAAAGGTAGAATTCATGTTTTCATGCTTTGTTTTGGGGAATTTAGCATAATTTGTTTATTTTCTTTAGTTTAGGTAGAATTCATCTTGTATGCTCTTCCTAACTCCTCACCAGTCTATTCACCTCACCTCAATCATATTTTAATGTCAAACCTTCTACCTACCTTGCCCCTTAGAACACCCTGCAGATTTTGACCTAATTTCCTTGCTCTAGATGTTTGACTCCTCCTGATCCAACAAAACCCAACACAAAATCAAAATCAAAACCCTGAGCTACTATACCTAGCCTAAAATCTTCCTTCCTCAGTCATATTGACTGTGATTTGTATGGAGAGAGTCATCTCCTAGCCTAGTAGGGCTAGCTACTTGGCTAAGCGTGGTTTGAGGTTACCTCGGAATTACCTCTCTCAGCCTGAGGTTCAATTTGAGTGATAACACTACCTAGGGGTAGATTCATTAGGTAAAATTTGTCATTGAGGCAAATGAATTAGTTTGAATGTATTTAGGGAGGAGTCACTTAGAGCTCCCTATACTCCAGCTTTCAGTTCAGAATTTTGTGGATCGCTTCCTCACCTCATGGATTCGACCCTTGAGGATGAGTGAATGTTGTTTTGAGGTTTATTTAGACCCTTTATTCACTCTTAGAAAGGGTTGGAATCGGTTTGGATGCAAATGTATTGATCAAGGAACTATTGTACTCAGTTTGGCCAGTTAATAAAGAAAAGTTGCAGCTATTTTTTGGGATACATGTGGTATGATGTTTATCATTGTTTTTCCTTCAGTGTCATATGTAGAATGTGTTGTATTCATGTTCATTACATCTCTATTGTATGATATCTTTCAAGTTTATAGACATAATACATGCTTGCTCATGCTCTGTTTAGGGAAAGTTATCATAATTTGTCCATTTTCCTTTGTTTAGGAATAATACATGTCCCATGCTCTTCCTAGCTTCTCATCAGTATTAAAACCATCTCATCACAATCATCTTAAAGTGTTAATATTTATGCCTACCTTGCCCCATTGAATCTTTGCAACCCTATCTCATTTTCCCTAATCTAGCTCCCTTGAACATACTTTCATCCAACAGTCCGACCAAAATCAATTATCAAAATCCCTGAACTCACACCTCGCCTAAAATCCTAATCCATTCAACCTCCTAGGCTGTGTTTTGTGGAGAGAGCCATCTCCGACTTGGTAGGGCTAGCTACCAAGTTAAAAGGTTGGTCTGTGGTTACCTCTGTTGGGATTCCTTCTTCAGCCTTAGGAATTTGGCAGAGTGATAACATTATGGCCCCGTTGCCGGGGACCGAAAGATCAAATCTTCCCTGGGAAAGAACGTCAAAGATCAGATATGATTGTTGATGGTGAACAACGATCAGCCACAAGAAGGCTGTGCATCATTCACCTAATGACTCCAGTGTCAAAGAATCCCAAAGTTCAGAATTCTCATGGCGACTCCACTCTTCAAGAACTGGTAGTCTAAAGAACTTCTTGGTGACTTCATTATTTTCAAAATGGATTGAATTGCTTGAAGGTATGCTCCCATGAGCCGAGATCACAAACCAGGTTTTATGAACAACATGCCTTGGGTTAATTGGATGACATATCTTCCGAAGTTCAAAAATGTGAAAGGTAATGATGCTGCTCTTTATCTGGTGAGATTTCACATGCATGTGCGTATATTAAAGATTGATTTTCCTGAAGACTACTTGATGATGATATTCATGGCCACTCTAGAAGGTGAAGCCTGATCTTGGCATGAAAGTTTGTCACCTGCTTGTATTTACTGTTTAAAGGATTTTCATACCATGTTCATTGAAAGGTATAAATAATCTTGTCCATCCTTAATATTAGTTTAGAATTGCTGTAAACATGTTGATAGTTTTATTGAAAATCTTGGGAAAGTTTATGGAGATGATGAATTCATGGACGATAAGATCATGGAAGCCCTATATGAAAATCCATTTTAGCAACATAAAGAAAACTTAGAGGATACTTATCAAGATGCTCAAGAAAGTTTGCAGCAGGATGAAGATCTTTGTACAGTTGAAAATGATGGAAGATGAGGTCTTATTTCAAATCTACATGCAACAAAAGATGATATGCAAGAAAATCAAGTTCCAATTTCCGATTGTGATAAAGTCAAGCTGGATTTTCCAGATCTAGATTCATATTGTGATGATGAAGAGTATGTTGTTTCGAATCCCATGAAGGAGAGCTGTATTGTTGAGATAATATTGAATGAAGAAAACAAAGTTATTGACCCAAGTGTTCTCATCCCATCAGGAAAAAGTTTTTAGAAAGAGTAATATAGTCCCTTTATGAAAAACAAGATGAGATCTTTGTTCAATTAAGTGAAAAATCTTCTTTGGATGATTTTGCAGTAAATGAAAGAAATGTCAGTTTTGAATTTCACGAACAATCTGAATTTTCCCCTCTTATGACTGATGGGTGTAGTAAGAAACATGAAAATCTGGTTGTCATGTCATATGAATATGATCAACAATGTATTCATATTGCAGAGGACCAGGGCATTGAGGACTGCCATTTAGATTTTTATTCTCATGTTTCATATTTAGAATTTTTATTTCAAGAAGAAATTTGCTCACCTACTTGTTCAGAAGTTTTTAACGACTAGGAACACACTCTTGTTGAGGTACATTATGAAGAGAGATCAGAATCAAGAGAAAAAAGGTACCTTGTTTCTTCTAGATCAGCAAGAGGTAATTTTTCATGATTTTCAAGATCCAGTGACAAGTTTATTGCAGTCAGTAGTGAAGGTAATTATTGCAGTATTCAATGATGATGGAGATCATTGTCAACTATGTTTTTGGTTGACAAATTGTAAATATTTATTGTTGTCCAGAGAATTTGATGGGGAGAATCAATCAAGGAGGCATTTGCTTGATTGGTTACACTGGCTTTTTGTTATCGCCTGATTGTACATATGATTTCAACAGACATGTGGTTGTCATCAGCATTTGAAGCCCTAATGTCTCGGTGATATGCTTCCATCAATAAGTTTAATAAGTTTTTTATTTTATTTCAGTCAATATTGAGTCAATATTTAGTTATTTGAGTTTGTATTGAGTAAATCTATTTCATTTGAGTTGTGAGCATTTAGTCATGTTTTTCAGTTTGAGTTTTTGACCGTATTGGCCCATATGGTTAGGCACTTGGTCTACGGTGTTCTTGACACCCCCAAGGAGCTTCCGTCCCCAATAAGGCCGATGTTAGTGTCAGAAGTTGCATTCTGCCATCAATGATCAAAATAACTCTTTTCATATTCATATTAGGGGTCCCACTCAAAATATTTTTATCATTCCACTAGGTCATGCAAAAAATTAGTCACTGATGGTATCCCTAGTCCAAAAACCTCATTCTCCCTCAAAAATTCACATTTTCTGGCCCACCTTCATGTCTTGTTGAGCATAAATTAGTCTTGAAAGATCATTTCACTATGTCATTATGTCAGTCAAAGTCACAATGGAGTCCAGTCTTGTAGGTCATCATTAGGTTTTATAGGGTTTTCATGGTCCAATAAAACTCCATTCCATTGCATAAGACCAGGAAGTAAAGGGTGATCAAATAACATCTCTTCACCATGTGAAGATGATTTGTAAAGATAAATTCTTATTTCATCATGTAATTTTCATTTCAAATGTGAGTTTTATTCTAAGATGTAATTTTATTTTTATTCATGTAATTTTATGTCAATTCAAATGTAATAAGTACTCAATCTCCCAAATGTTGCCTACTCAGTTCCACATGCCAAACAAGAACATGCCAAAGTGCAAGAGTTCTTAGTTCATCAATTGATCAAATGTCAAAGGGAGTTGTCTTTTCCCAAGGGTGCCCAAATCATCATTTTCCACAAGCACTAAATCCTAATTTCCTCTCCCACAGAGCTAGGGTTTTCTATGGAATCAGAGACATCTGAGAAGAGGAGGCATAAGGTAGGTCATATCAATAAGTATGAGGTCATTTCAACTCACAAACATAATGTCTTCATCAATTTTCAAGAAGTCATTCCAAGAGTCAAAACATTTGCCACTCATAAGGCCAGTTTTGCTTCAAAGTATGTTTCTAACCAAACAAAGATAAATTTGATAAAAGTGAGAGGTTTTTTTCCATCATAGGTAAAAAAAAAAAAACCTCATTTATTTTTTACACAGGTATCATGGTTTGGGAGAAATGTCAAAAATACAAGTGCTATAAGAGGTTTTCTGCACTTCTGGAGTAACCTTGGGAAAATAAAATTTCCCCTAGCTGGAGTGTCCAAATGACTTTCTTGATAAGTCAAATGACAACTATACTAGAATATATTTCCAATGAGCTATCATGAGATCAATTGTGAGTTGAGGAAGGCCTCCAAAAGTTTCCTGCAACAACACACTGCATTTTTGCACCCTCATTCTGCACTTTTTGACCAGTATTGGGAGAAATGATTTTTGAGGGGTTATACTTGATCATTTTTAGTTCTTGACAAGTCCAATGTGTGTCCAAGAGAGAGATATTTCTAACGAGCTATCATGAGTTCAATTTGGAGTTCGGGAAGACCTCCAAAAGTGGTCTGCAAAAAGGCGCTGCGCACTTGCTTTTGCCCATTAGGGGAATTTTGAGGTCTAAAATGGGCCTCCTAAGGAAAATGTACAAGAAAAATTCACTTTATGAGAACCAATCACATTTTAGGGGATGCCATCATCCCTAATGGTTGAAATAACATTTCTTGAGTTAAAGGTACTTACTTGTCACATTATCAATGATGGATAAAAACTCATAGTTAACCATGGTAGCGCTCTAAGTACTTTTAAAGCCATAAAGTAAAGTACTCATAATAAATGTCATTTCACACTTTTTGAATAAAATATTATTATTGTCATTTCATATTTTTTGAAAGAAACAATGCATATCCCTTCACAATCTTTATGTATTTACAAATTTTTTTAATAAATATTATAATTGTATATTTTCAAAAATTTATTTTTAAATTATATATTCATCTCACTTTATTTAATATTACAATTTAAAATTAATTATAAGTTAATATCTATACATATATATTAAGCATATGAAATCAAAATAAATAAAAAATGTAACCTTGTAATTTTAGGATAAATCAAATCTTTAAATAATCTCATTATTATATTAATAACAATACAAACATATTAAGATTAAAAAAAATATATATATTACATATATTATATCATATTATATTATAATATTGTTATATAGTATATTAATTACATGTTATTATATAATTTAAATAATATAAATTTTAATTAATAGTATATTCTTTAATTAAGAATTTATGAATTTATATTTATATTTTATTTTAAGTTATTTAAGTACAAATGACAAATGCATTAGTTGTGCAATGATAATGAATTTTCTTGAAAATCTCATTCTTATTTATAGTCATATCAATACAATTTTTTTATTAATTTTACTTTAAAACAATTTTTGAATTGAATTTAACCATGGTTACATGGATTTTGGTGCAAAAAGTGAATTGCAAACACATAAATATTATTTTATTGGTTTAGCTATTATTTTATTATTTCCTTAGGAGGCCCATTTTAGACCTCAAAATTCCCCTAATGCAGGGCGTACTCTCTTTTGCGAGGGCACATTCTCTTCTGCGAGGGCACACTCTCTTCAGCCAGGGCACACTCTCTTCTGCGAGGGCGCACTTTATCAGAAAAGCCAGAAACTCATTCAAATTGCAAAAAAATCACTTCCTAAGCTTCAACAACATTCTCATCAACCTCTAGTAGGTGAGTGAAAACTGATTCCATCAATTATCCTCTCCATCAAGTTCATTTGTTGGGTGTTGTGAAATTTGTGTTAGAATTTGATGCTTAAATCATTTTAAAACCCTAGTATCTCCCATTGCACTCTTAATTCCCCAAATTGCATCTCCCTACACCTTCATACCCTTCCTACATTGCAAAATACCCATTCCTAAACCCCTGTATTACAAATTCCCTTTCCCTAACCCTTTTTCCTAATACTCTCAGCCCTAGGTGCTACAACTACCTAGGCTCCTAACCCAAAAACTGTAAAAATTTCCCCATCCTAAAATTTCACCATATCACTACTCCCTATCCCCTTTCCCATTTCATAAATCTGTAGCATCATCTCCCTCAATTTCCATTTCCCATCTCTCATTCCTAAGACCACTTTCACCATCATCACATTCCTTAGGGTTTTGACTTTAAAACACCATGGAAGAAGAAGAGAACAAATCATATAGCGAGGGATAAGAAACATAGTCTAGCAGGCCACATAAAGGGGGAAGAATACTCAGACTTGAGTCATCAAGTACTACAAAACTTTTGGCATCTCCTATGGAAGTGACATGTTTCAAATATGTTGGGTGTTTTGAGTTTTTTGAGCAAATTCAGAGGGTCCAACACCATGCCATGTTGACCAGGATTTTAATATCCAACCTCCATGACAACCAAGTTACTGTAGCTGGTGTCACCTTTACTATTGCAACTGCCATCGGGATCCTAAATGTTGGGGAGAAATGGTTCAAGCATAGTGAATTGGAGGAAACTAATTTGAGCCTTTAGTAAAACCAAGGTATAAGAATGAGTAAAAGAGGTTCTTTCCTTTTTCCTACCTCCTGGACAGATATGCACCAATGATGAAGATAATCATGAAATATTTTTCATGTGAAGGTATATTTTCAAGACTTTATACCTATCAATCCAGCTCTTAATGCATTTCACTAGGGTAAAGATGCTCAACATACCCTACTACCTTTTTCGGAGCATTGATAAGATGGAAATTATTGTCCAGAAAAGGGAATATGAACATCAAATGTGAAGTATTTTCCATCATTCCCTTATCAAAATCATAGTCCTCTACCATCTCAATCAACTAAACATTGCATGGAGTACCTTCATAGCCAATGATATATTCAAAGAGCCATCTACTCACCATGCACAAAATGTCCCTTCATCATCTCAGCCATCCACTTCCATCCCTCCATCTTAGCCCATAGCACATTCATCATCATTAGATCAGTCCCCTTCACCTCCTTCATCTCCATCTCATCATGGCATTCGATCACCTAATAGGATTGAGGTAGTGAGCCTAAGTGGGCTAATGTGGTTGAGGTTGAGCCATTGCCAAAAACCTACCAGAGAGGTCACAAGCATGTGTTTTCTCCACACATAGTGGAAGAGGCCATGCCTTCTACATCAACAAAGTAGGTGGACAAAGGAAAAGAAAAGGTGATTGAGGCAGTCATTCATGATGAGTAAAACCTCCATGAGATTGAACAAGAATTTGAGCTTGTTGAGCTAGATGAGGATGAAGATGATAAAATCACTAGTGTAGTCATCAAAGGAAAATATACCAATATTAGAGAGCTCCAGACTAATCTTGAAAGGGCCAAGTTTGTCATAAACTTCCTTGAGCAGGAGAATGAGCAATTGAAGACTAAACAGGTCATTGATGAAGTCAAGCATATCACTGCTCAAAGGGAGGCAGAAAATGCCAAAGTTATACTAGATGAGACACTTGAAAAGTATGGGTTGGTTGATGAACAAGATGAACAAGCACCAAGAGGTAGACCTAGAACTAGAGGGCTGGAAAGAGCTCTAGCTCTAGAAAGAAAAAAAGAGGCTCAAATTGCTAATAAGATAACCCTAAATGAGAAACTTGCAATGGTGATCAATGAAAATAGGGAGTCATGGCTTGATAGAACCAATCAGCATTTGGAGAAGCTTTTGGAAAAGGCTAACAGAGATAATGATGTGTTGAGGAGGAAGGTGAAGCACCATGCCCAAAAGGAGAAAATTGCAATGGCCAAGCTCAAAAGAGCCAATGCAAAGATTGAAGATTTGACTGTGGAAGAGAAGAAGAAGTTGGACATGCTTGCAGAAGCTTCACTCCATCATCAGCCACATCATTAACCACCATTTCACCAATTTTGAAGAGTTTTTGGTCATTTTTGCAAAATCTGGGTTTTTCTTTGTGTGCATGGACAATTTAATATCAACAAATTGGTCACATGCGCAACACCCTAGGCGTTGCACACTTTTTTGAGGCATCCAATGGCCAAACATAGATCACCATTGGATTCATAATGATGAAGACATGCACCCTGTACATTTGCTATTTTTTTTGAGGCAAACTGGTCAGTGAAAAGGGAAAAAACACCCTAAAACTCATGTTTTTACCCCTATTTTGGCCTAGGCATTGCGCACAGAGCAATATTGGGAGATTGAAGTTTTGAGGGAGGAAATGACCTTCATTTTGGAAACTGAAGGCAGATCTAGAAACTAGAGTTGAAGGGCTTTCCAGCAAGCTATCTTGGAGCCAATTTGGACACATACAAGTCACTCAAATTCAACGTTGAACAGGGAGGGCACACTTGATACAGAGAGGGCGCACTTGAAAGGAAAATGGTGCACTTGACCATTTGCTGAGTTTTTGAAATTTCTCTGTAATTTTGACTCTACTTCAGAAATTCATGTTTCTACCTATGTAATTGATGATGGTAAATTTAATTATGTTATGGATAAGTTACCTAGGGGTAGATTCATTAGGTAAAAGTTGTCATTGCGTCAAATGAATCAATTTGAATGTATTTAGGGAGGAGTTAGATAGAGCTCCTTATACTCCAACTTTCAGTTCAGAATTTTGTGGATCTCTTCCTCACCTCATGGATTCGACCCTTGAGGATGAGTGAATGTTGTTTTGATGTTTATTTAGTCACTTTATTCACTCTTAGCAAGGGTTGGAATTAGTTTGGATGCAAATGTATTAACCAAGGAGATATTGTACTCAATTTGGCCAGTTACTAAAGAAGAGTTGCAGATATTTTTTGGGATACATGTGGTATGATGTTTATAATTGTTTTTCCTTCAGTTTCATATGTTAGAATGTGTTTTATTCATGTTAATTACATCTATATTGTATGATATATTTCAAGTTGATAGGCATAATACATGCTTTTTCATGCTCTGTTTAGGGAAAGTTATCATAATATGTCCATTTTTCCTCTGTTTAGGAAGATTACATCTCCCATGCTCTTCCTAGCTTTTCATCAATCTTAAAACCATCTCATCACAATCATCTTAAAGTGTTAAGCCTTATGCCTACCTTGCCCCTTTGAATCTCTGCAACCCTATCTCATTTTCCCTGACCTAGCTCCCTTGACCATACTTTCATCTAGCAGCCCGACCAAAATCAATTATCAAAACCTCTGAATTCACACTTAGCCTAAAATCCTAATCCATTCAGCCTCCTGGGTTGTGTTTTGTGGAGAGATCCCTCTCTGGCTTGGTAGGGCTAGCTACCAAGTTAAAAGGTTGGTCCGTGGTTACCACTGTTGGGAATCCCTTAGGAATATGGCAGAGTGATAACAGATTCAAAGGTACCTCAGTGGGCTACCACATGCTTACAAGGATATAATTAATTTTGATGAGTCAAAAATGCTAGAGAACACCTTCTAGAAAGAAAATTATTCTATGAATATTTCAAGCATAAAAATGAATTATGAGGCTATAGGAAAATAAGATGTAGGCCTAGCTTTAAGGGAAAAGGGAAGAAATACATAGGACATCAGTGAAGGGGAAGGAATTTGATGTTCACCACTCCTACCAAGGGTATGGTTTAGTAGAAAAATACTATTTCTAGTAAAGATCTGGCGTCTACTTTAGCAAGAGAAGAACCAATGGGATTTAGAAGGGGATCCATATAGTGTTGGACATTTGGATAAAATCACATGCAAACATATTTCCCTCAAAAACGAAATAATGGCTAAAGGCTGTACAATGTGCAAGAAGTAGAGGCAATGAATGATGTGGCTTGGAACATTCTGCAAATCTATGTCAAGTTGGACAAGAAACATGCCGATCATCAAGCTTTAGTAATCAAGATGCAATTTATGGTTGTTGAGAAACCTGTTTTGATTTTGATTGAACCAAGCTCTGATTTCAGTTATGTTAGTACAAAGGTTGCAAAAAGGTATGCACTATAGAAGAAATCCCATGAAAAATCATGGTTGGTTCAATTAGCAATCAGAATCTATTGAGGTATCAATGTCCCCGATATTTTTTTCCGAAATTACAGGGCTCTAAATGTAAATTTTGCTAATATTTATTTAGTGATGTTTTAATTTTGCTAATTTTGGGTGATTTTCAGTTTTCTTAGATTTTATTTTTGATTACTTCAGTGTTTTCATTTTTCTTCTATCTTTCCAAAATTTCCAGTTTCACTTCATTCCGACTTACAATTAGAAAGATATCATTATTCAAAGCTTTGTCAATTTCTTCACCCCTATGAGCATCACTCGATGCAATGAGTGCTAAGTGCACTATTCAAAAATCATGAGAAATTAGTGAGTTACAACTACCTCTCATGGAAATGGTCATAGATGAATGACTAAATTAACGCAATTGAATCCCAAAAATGATATCTAATATGTAAATATGTATTTTTATAATGGTTTATAAAATTGTATAATATTTCTTTTGTAGTCTATGTTAGTGAGACATGTCCGAGGGGATTGAACTTCCATGGATAAATATGAAACAAAAGTTTCAGAAATTGTAGGGCTCCTTTCTCGCATTACATCATACCTAGGCTTAATATTTCATATTCTATCTTCATTACAGGGCTTCTCGGCTCCTAAAAACATCACACCATATCAAACGATATCTTTACAATCTTCATGAAAGTTTGTCATTAAACAATTTCTTCTATCATTTTTAATGATTCGAGCTTCCTCACATTTGCTAACATAATTTTACCTTATATTCTTCAACAAGTCATATCAACTTTCCAAATATCAATTTTTCCCTTATGCTCTTCCAAGTCATTACTGCTGCCCATTCAATCCATGTACTTTCAAATCGAATCAAGCAAATGTTGGTATAAGATCATCAAACAACTTATCTCAACTCCTATCTTTCTAGCTTATTCACAAACTTCTGCAATAAGGTCTTTCAGGAAGCCAAAACATATCCCAAAATTATCGTAGTTTCCAAATCACAATAAATTTTAGTAAAGATGTGGGATTCTTCAAAATATTTCTACTTGCTTCTTTCGAGATCAATATTCCTTTGCATTGTCTATCCTCATACCGCGACAGATTTTTGCTTCATTCTCTCCAGGTTTCAATCATCAATTAATGTGTTCTTTGAATGAACTAATCAACAAGCTTCAATATCATAACTATCAGGGTCTCCCCTCTTTCGATATGAGGTAAGTGAACTTCTTGTCCTCTATTCAAATTCCTTAATGAAATCTTTAAATTGTTCTATTCCTCTTCATACTCATGATTTGTCACGTTCCTCCACATCTTGCATCTGCTAGTCAAGCTTTAGAAAAAACTCATCTTGACCTGCAAAATTTGTTAGAAGATCATGAAGGAACAAAAAGGACAAGCCATAAATATAAAAAACAAGGAGATATAGAGTACTTATATTTTTTTAGAAGGATTAACTCCCTCTTAATCTTGGACATGTTCACCAACCTTGTCCTCACATTAAGCACCAGGGGTTAGATCTATATTTTGTGAAAATTTGTGATGTCTCAAATAGAAACCCTACTATTAATTTTCATATTTACTTCTCCTACTTATATTAAGTTATTAATGTGAAATATTCAACATTAACATAAAAGTAAATACGTTAACAACCTACACACATACAGATCTAAGCTGAATACATGCACAATGACAAAGTGACACACACGGATTTTCTAGACAACTTTCCCCAGAAAAACCCAATGCGGGAAACCGGTCTTCTGGATGCTGGAGGGTTTTATTATTAAGTAGAATCTAAGTACAAAAAATATGGGCACCAACTGGTTAACCTGACAGAGAAATAAAATTGCAGCTATACCTCTATTTTGGAGACAGAAAACTGGCTAATTCACACCCTCAAATGGGATTTGCAGAACTCATCCATTTTCAGTCTTCAGAAACCTCAGCGCTACTCTAAAGCCCACTGCATCAGCTCTGCTAGCTAGTGTCATCCCCTGCGCTTCTCAGAAAGGGCCTACGTCATGCCAGAATGGGTTACGCTGCCCCTGGCTGCCCTGGTTGGGCTTGCGTCATCCCTGATGGTCTCCTACTGCCTTTGCACTACCCTTTCTGGGCCTGCGTAGCCTTTGCATAGCCCCTGAAGCCTCTGTGCTGCCTCTGCTAGGCCGTGGTTGCACTGCGTAGTTGCTTCTCCCTCTGCGCTGCTCAGTCTGCTACTTCTCTACCTCTTGTGCACTCTTGGCCTGGGATCAGATCATCCTTCTGACAATACTACCCCTCGTTGTAGCTGAAACGCTTCTGGAAATTCTTAGCAAGTCACACCCTAGAATTCCAGCTTAGTCTCAGTGCTCTGCCTCTATGTGTCCTCCAACTGACCCTCAGCCTTTCCTTTATACTTTTCTCATTGGGAAACCAATGACCGTGATCTAATCTTGAATCGACAGATAATATTAAAATAAATCTTGATCCGTGTGACTTAAGTCATTTTCATCACATGTTTAATTTAGTTAACTTTAATCTTTTAATTTTCCTAAGTTAGACTTAGGGTCCTTAGTTAAAAAGATTATTTAATCAAATATCTCTTAAACAGGATGGAATTTCTAAAATCCCTTTCTGGGTCTTGGAGATCTTATGTACTCTAGTCCCTCCACAAAATTTGGGAGTTAGAGAAAATTCGAAGCTACCTCAACACTCCAAAAATCTCAACACTCCCTCTTAGCCAGGAATGTGCTCTAGCACAACACTTCACCTCGAAGTTCTGCACTGATCTCAGGTCTGGCTCACTGCGCTGATGCTTAGCCTGTTGCCCTTCATCACTGCGCTGTTGCTGCTCTCCCATATGGCTGCCCATGACGCTGTCACTGCCACTACCACATATTTATTGCAGCTCCCTCTCAATCTATTGCATCGTGCTGCCAACTGCTGCACTGCAACTTAGTTGATGAGAGAAGCAACTGAAAAATCCTACCCAATCTTTGACAGACAAGTGAGATGGGCTGCATCTTCATCACTGAAGCTCCATAGGATGCTGCTCTGCGCTATCATCTAGAGTCTGCTGCGATGCTGCAGCTTTGCACTGCTTAAGTAGACCTCCTCTACGCTACCTCTACGCTGAATTCCTCTATGCTGCTGCTGCATTGTCCTCCTGAAGCCTTTGCGCTGCTGCCGCTCTGCATAGTGTAAGAAAGCCTGCTATGCACTGCTGAAGTCACACCATCCCCTCTGCGCTGCTGCTGCATCTACACTAAATTTCTCCCTCTCAACATCCAGCTTCACCTCTGCTCCATATGTGATTCTTTGCACCCATTGCTCCACTTGCCCCGCTACTATCTTAAGGCTCCTGTAGCTCGTATGTGATCCAAGGGTTGGGCTACTCAAGGATCCTGCTACCACTCTGTAGCTTCTCTATAGTTCCATGTCACCCCACTTTCGTGGTTCATGAGAACTCATGGCTACGTCGTCTTCAGAGCCATCATCTGCCACAATAGCCTTGGAGCCATAAGGTTCCTTGTCCTTTTTCTTCTGAGTACAATTGTTGGTGAAATTTCCTAGTTCGCCGCACTGGAAACATTTGATCTTCAACAGTTCCCACTTCTTTCTCCCTTGTTGCATCTTCCTCTTCTTCCTTCTTCACTCTACTTGAACAAGTGTTGTACTATATTTTCGTCATCCGATGAATTCCTCTTGTCGGAGGATAGCCCACATGTTGTTCTAGTGGGGAAGGTCCGCTTTGCCCAAGAGACTTTGGAAAATTTTTTCCCAGTCCTCTGTGAATGCATTGAGGGTAGTCCTCACCATTACATCGTCATCTACCTTTACTCCCATGCCAGTTATCTGATCCCCGATTGATTTTAGTTTGGAAAGAAAAGGGTCGATCTCCTCTCCCTTGGCCATCATGAATAACCTCAACTGATTCTCCAGAAGCATCTTCCTTTAGATGGATATTGCTTCATATAATATGGTTAGAGCTACCCACATCTCATGAGCCATTTTATTCTCGGATATGTGTGGAACCACATGATATTTGACCCTGTCCATAATGAAGTGCTTGGCATGTGCCACTGCTTCATCATGCTTCACTAGAAGAAGGGCATCGGTTGGTGTGGCCAGGACTTTCTCTGCATGCTCCCTTAAGCCGTATTCCTCCATTACTACCAGGATTCTTATCTTCCAGATTGCAAAGTTGGACAGGCCGTCCAACCTATACTGATCAAATAGTCCATGAGGTGCCATTTTCTCAGAAAATATGTTAGAACAAATCCTCCTCTGTATGCTAGAGACTCTGATCTAGGGTCCTTGGATAAACATACACCCTCTACTCCCTATGACAACTGACTCCCTCTCTTGGAAGTCTGCCAAACAAAACAAATCAAATCTCTTTGATTCTATGATCGATCTTAATACTTTTTCGACTGGAAATATTCTGAGAATTTGTTCTCCTCCTGCTCTTCATCAACTTAGCTTAGGCTAAATTCTGCACCGACATAAATTTAACCCCACCAGCAACTGCTGAAGCTCTGCAACTCAACTTCCTGCACTCTGAACAACACAACTTCTAGACTACGTCACCCTGGCTGGCCTCTACGTGAGTAGACAGTCTCAATGTAGTGTCTATGCAGCCTTTGCGTGGCCTTGCGTGGATCTGCATGGATACTGTGTCACCTTGGCCTCTGCTTGGCTCTGCTTCCTTCTGCTACTGTGCTACCTTTTCTGGTCCAGATTTTCTGCTACTACTGTTGCTGCTTTCTCTGCTGCTTTCTACAATACATATTCTTCAATCTTCTTGCTGGAGATCCAGGCTAGATCTGTAATTGCTCTGATACCATATGAAAATTTATGAATGTCCCAAACAAAAACCCTACTCGTAATTTTCATATTTACTTCTCCTTCTTACATTAAGTTATTAATGTGAAATATTTAACATTAACATCGAAGTAAATACATTAACAACCTACACACATACATATCTAAGCTGAATACATGCACAATGACAAAGTTACACACAAGGATTTTCTTGACAACTGTCCCAAGAAAAACACAATGCGGGAAAACCAGTCTTCTGGCTACTGGAGGGTTTTATTATTAAGTAGAATATAAGTACAACAAATCTGGGCACCAACTGGTTAACCCAACAGAGAAATAAAACTGCAGATATACCATTGTTTTGGAGATAGAAAACTGACTGATTCACACCCTCAAACAGGATTTATAGAACTCAGCCCTTTTCAGTCTTCAAAAACCCCTAACGCTACTCTGAATCCCATTGCGTCAGCTCTGCTAGGCTATGTCAACCCCTGCATTGCTCAGGAAGGGCCTGCGTCACCCCACACTAGGTTACGTTGCCCCTGCGCTGCCCTGGCTCAACCTGCCTCAACCCTACTATCCTCTTCCCGCCTCTGCACTGCCTTTTCTGGGCTTGTGTAGCCTCTGCGTAGCCCCTGAAGCCTCTGTGCTGCCTTTGTTGGGCTGTGGCTGCATTGCTGCTCCCTATGCGTTGCTCAGTCTGCTGCTTCACAACCTCTTGTAGCACTCTTGGCTTGGGTTCAAATAATCTCTTCCGCCAATACCACCCCTCGCTGTAGTTGAAACACTTCAGGAAATTCTTAGCAAACCACGCCCTAGAGTTTCAACTTAGTCTCAGTGCTCTGCCTCTGTGTGTTTCCTCCAACTAACCCCAAGCCTTTCCTTTATATTTTTCTCGTTGGGAAACCAACGACCATGATCTAATCTTGAATCAACGACTAAGATTAAAAGAAAGCTTGATCCATGTGACTTAAGTCATTTTCATCACATGGTTAATTTAATTAACTTTAATCTTTTAATTTTCCTAAGTTAGACTTAGGGTCCTTAATTAAAAAGATTAATTAATTAAATATCTCTTGAACATGATGGAATTTCTCAAATCCCTTTCTAGGTCTTGGAGATCTTATGTACTCTAGTCCCTCCACAAAGTTGGGAGCTAGAGCACATCTGATGCTACCCCAACACTCCAAAAATCTCAATATCTCTAACATTGATTAGATAAGGTTTTTTTTCTAGGGTTTCTTTCAGTTCAAAATATGCTAAGGTTTATAAATCCTAGATGTCAAATTTTTTAAGGTATGTCACTCAAACCCTAGGTATTTCATAGTCATGAAGACTTGTCATCAAAGAATTTCAAATGCTGCAAAATCATAATGATATTGTTTGACTGATTCAGATTTATGCAGGAACACAATATAATAAAAAAATAAACATAAACATAGAGATGCAGTAGGAATAACACCTCATTTCATTAATATCAAATACTGAAAAATTCTTACAAACAGAATGGAAAATAAACTAGCTCGAGCGATGGTAACTTATCTCTGAGAAGAGATGTAGAAGCTACATGCCTCTGAATTGTGTTCCAATGAGGCTCAAACGCCTATTTATTATTGAGAAATAATGGAAAACCCTAAACATCTAAAAACCTAACCCTAGGAGATGAAACACCAAACTATGGGCTCCGTTGGGGACCAGGGTAAATTAGTAGATCAATTTCCCGGGGTCGTAAATTTGGCATACAATCTTCGTTTGACGCACAAGACACCTCGTTAGAAATATCTATACGAGGAAAACAAAATTCGAGTTGAAAATTCACGTTCTCCAACTTTCATTTTCCAAAAAAATGTTGTTTATGGCCTCAAAACGGCTCCGGAAGTTCAGGACCCGAAAAACTGCCAAAAATAGTAAATTGTGCTACAATTAAGGAAATGAAAAACTGAAAGAAACATTGGTCGGGGTCCAAGTGGAATAGGCGGGTGGCCACCAATATCCACCTGGATCATTGACATGCCTTTGAATTCATTTCGTTAGATAATAAGACGTAGTATTCATATCTAGCATAACATCTAAACCTTACATGTCAATGTCTCTAATCTATATTTATGTAGATCCTTTTTATGATCATCATGACCTAACGCAGTGCGCATAAATTATACATACCTCTTTAATTTCACCTATCCTTTACTGAGATATTTTGAGCTATGTAGGATATTTTAATTACATGTCCTTTATAGAGATATTTTGAGGTATGTAGGATATTTTAATTACTTGTCCTTTACAGAGATATTGGGATATTTTGTTTACTCAATGTCATTTTGATGTATTCACCTTTACATGGTATATAAATGAGAAACCTTTTCATATTTTGTCTCTATTGGTTTGGAATCATTTTTTAAAATCTTGAAAATAGTTTATTTCATTAAAAATTAAATATTTCATGTATTTTTTTAAAGATCGGTTTATTGAGATTTGATTAGTCTGGTTTTTCTGGTTCCAATTAAAAAATTGGTTTGATAGGTGGACTAGTCCAATCATTGGTTCCAGTTTTGAATACTATGATTACAAATAAGCCACAATAAGGACTAAAGCCCCAGAATAGATAATTTAGGAGTGCATGGTCTAAAAAGCATGTATTCAATGACAATTCACGATAAATAATATTTTAGAGAACAAAAAGGCTATGCTACATTTATATGTGAACCTTATCCCCCTTCACTATATCACTTGGTCAAAGCTATTAAATCTTCCCAAATTACAACTGTAGTAATTTAAAGTAGGCCAAGGTATGGAAATCCATAGCAACCTTTGTTCTTGAACAAGTCGAATCCAACAAGACATCTGAATTTTGATGCATAAATAAGGCTTTGAAACTGAGGGAAACAAGACCAAAAAAATCACAAAGAGTCACAAATATGTGTGTGTGTGAAGGATCCATGCACATGATAACTATATTTAACTCAAATATATGAATCATATAAAATATCACTATAATTAACTCAAATAGATGAATAATAGAAATGAACAATGCATGAAATGGGTTAAGGCACACACTAACTATATTTGGTTTTAAGATGGAATAAATATTTTCATTGATAACAAAGAAAATATCAAACATAACTTGAACTATTAAATCATATAACTACTTCTATAATTCCATATATATACTTCCTTCTAAACGTCTACGAAAAATTGAACAAGTTTCCAAAAACATGACATAATGACACTAAATGAAAAAGCTCCCCTGTGGCTAACCTTCATAATTGAAATTACGGAGGAGAGCATTGACAACTTGTAAATTTGAGTTGCAATTCTCTAGTTAGAGAACCTTTAAACACTATCATGGAAAACAAATTTCTATATGATTACAAATCCTTGTGGTTGTGGTGGTTGCTGATGAACTAGTCTTCTAGAGAGTAGATTTGCACCAAGTAGATGCCAATCTCCATCTCCAACATCAATCATACCATCATCACCCATTGATTCTCCTTGCTCTGAGAGCTCCTTCCCATAACCCATGATGCCCCCTTTGGCCTCTTTTTGATCCCGTCGGCCATGTCGATTCATCTATTCCAAGCAATTATCTCCCTTGACATCCAATCGAACTTGCATATTTTTGGGGAAAACAACTTCCTTGTTGCGCATTGTACTACTTCTCTGTTGATCATTTGATCCATCAACATATATAGAGTTAAACTTCTTGACTACTTCACGTAAGGTTTTCTCTCCATCATTTTCCTCATTGGATTCCAAATTCTCTACAAACTTCGCTTAGCCAACCCTTCTTCAAATTGCTTGGGGTCAGCATCCCTTTTATATAGTTGAAATTCAACAAGAAAATGCACCACATACTAGTGTGGGATTCCAGGTCACACATGAGTGAGGAATTCAGTGACACATTAGTACTAATATGGGCATCCAATTTTAAAACAAATTGTAATCTTATCTCATAACAACTTGTAATAGTTAATTAAGTGTGATAGACTTAGTTAGCTCAAGAATTTTGAATTGAGGGTCAAAGAGTAGGCATGTAGAGTGATTCTATTATTTACAGGGCCCAATTGCAGTTGTAGCACTAATGTGATGTGAGTGTAATCAGTTAACTCAAATTAATTGAGTTAAAATGAGTTTAACTAGTTCAAACTGATTGATGAGTTAGTGGAAGATCAAGTGAATTAAAATAGATTTAATTCATAAGTAATGATCTACCAAGTAATTGATGATTCACTATTAATAGTTGCATGCAGGTCAATTCTGATGACGACCCAATTGAGACAAAGGTTAAAGGAAAGTAAACTATCAGTTGTATTACTATCGAATTGCCCAGGTTTAGTTATAAAGCCACGGGAAGCCCATGATGGATTGCGCAGTCAAGGAAGGTTGGAATTCCTATTTAATAGGAATTATTTTCCCTAGGGATTGCGTGCACAAGGAAAGTTGAAGGTGGGTAGGAAATTGGCTATGTATTGGTCCAATTTTGCCTAGATCAGTGTGAGACAATTGGTAGAGTGTATGAGGTTGTGGTGAGCACACATGCATTGTATTGTTTCATGATTCCTTATTTGATTATACAATAAAGATGGAGGGGTTTTGAATAGTTGCTTTCCCCAGGAAAATCTTGTGTTGTACGATTGATTTACTTCTTTCTCTTACTTGCATGTGATTGAGCGATTGTGATTTATATTCCACAAATATTGTAGAAGGATTCAGTATCCTGTTTTAGTACATTGCATGATCGGATTGAATCCATTGGTGTAATTTCTACATATACCTCCATGTACTCATTGCATTACAAGCCTTGCTCATTAACCTACAAACAAATTATTTCTTCCAGAAACAATATCTTGGCACCTCACCCACACCAAGTTCATATTGAGGAACACCATAAAATGTGCACCTAAGTTCATGACTCATCCACTTATCTTTACCTTCAACCTATAAATGATTACATATGAAAGGTTATGTTTCAGGAAGTTTTCTTTAGCACATTCCAAAAAACCTCACCAACCTTAATATTATGCACTCCACTAGAATTCACTAGAGTATAACCATAACCTTCCCTAAGAAATATAAGAAGTCCAATCTAATTTAAATATCACTTTTAAAAAATAACAATATGAAGTAAATATATTAATTTTTCCTTCATATCCAGAACCAAAAGTAAAAAAACCATTTTTTACAACACTCAATGATCTAACGTAGCCCCAAATTTCAAAATTACTTGAGAAAATCCACAAATGAAAAACAACTAAAAACTAATAAGTGCAATTTTCTTTTCACTAAAACATAACCATACCCTTTACTAACAAATATGAGAACTCCAATCTAATTTAAATATCACTTTTGCAAAATAACAATTCTTGGGAAATAAAATCATTTATACACTATATCCAAAACGAAAAGACTAAAAACCCTATTTCACAATACTATGTAATCTAAAGCATCCCTTGAGTACAGAGTTAATGATAAAATTTCAAAAGAAAAACAAATCAACTAAAAACTAATAAGTGTGTTCTTTTTTCTTTACTCTAAGAAAACATTCCAGCAATAGACTCCATTATCAGTTAAATTATTTATACTCTATATCCAAAACGAAAAGAAGAAAAAACCTATTTCACAATACTATGCAATCTAAAGCATCCCTCGAGTACATGGTTAATGATAAAATTTCAAAAAAGGAAAACAAATCCATAAATGGAAAACAACTAAAAACTAACGAGTGTGTTTTTTTTTTTTTCTTTACTCTAAGAAAACATTCCAGCAATAGACTCCATTATCAGACTTACAGAGAGATAGAGATAAATAAAAACATTTAATCAATAGACTCAATTATCAGACTTACAGAGAGATAGAGATAAATAAAAACATTTAATCTAGGGACAGGGACAGGGTTGAGCGAAGAGGGCATTCAAGGCGGTGATAACATCGACGGTGAAGGAACGAAAATGATGGAATACATTGACACTTGGTGGAAGAAATTGAAATGAAACCTGACATATTCATGCATGCCCTTTTGCATAAATGTATTTTGAATTATAATTTTAAAATTTTGTTTTCAAGACCAGGGACAATTCTGTGTGATCAACTAAGTTACATCTTCAATTTTTATATACATTGCAACAACAAGCTTAATTGAAACATCTCCTATTAGTTTGAAAATATGAGAGATTGTCTCATGTCATAATGCAATGTATAAACTTTTGACGTAAAAATGTATATAGGTATGTGTTATATTGGAAAAGGAGGAAGTCCTCTCCAAGTGGTCCTTCGGAGTTTGTGCACATTGTTTGCTTTTCTGATCTTCACAGAGGAAATAAATAGTTTGAAAAGTATAATAAATGGGTGTGGGTTTTAGTTTTTCTTCAAGTTTGTTAATGATCATTTTTTGGATTAAAATTCCAGCGCTTAAATCTCTCAAGACAAGGATGAGGCTTGTTGGAAATTGGGTTCAATACTTCTCGTGTGTTTCGTGACATGGACTAATCGCCTCTTGTAGATTTTAACTCTGGCGATTGTAGCGGAGACTAATGCTTGCGGGTTTTGGTGTAGCAGAGACTAATGCCTGCGGGTTTTGGTCTAACGGCAATCGTGATCCCAACAAGTGGTATCAAAATGACAGATCTCGAGTTCGAAACTCACTCAGCTGGCGTTGGGGGAGAGATTGTTGGAAATTGGGTTCAACACTCCCCATGTGTTTTGTGACATGGACTAACTGCCTCTCGTAGATCCTAACTCTGGCGATTGTAACGAAGACTAACGCATGCGGGTTTTGGTCTAACGGCAATCGTGATTCCAACAAAGGCTTTGGTGCTATCACTTGGTTCTTATTTCATTCTAATTTGAAGGTTATCTTCCGAGGAGGGGTTTCCCTGTTTTATCATTATGGTGATTTTCATTAATAAGCAGTTCTGCTGAGTTTATTGATCCCAGGTCATTGTTATCCACTGTTCTTCTTTCCAATTCTTTGCTGAGTTGCAGGTTTGATTAGCCGAGGGAGAATCGACTTGCATCATTTTGGTATCTGAGCAACCTTTACAGTGGTCCAGAGGTGAGTCCATGTTAACTGGTGTAGGAGAGGTAGAAGGAGGGCAGGGCATAAGAGAAATATTGGTGAAGAGTTGCACATGAGGTTAGAAGCTCTTGATGCTAGATTCATCAAGATGATTCAGGAGAGGAACAAGTGAAAGATAGGGGCCAAGCAGGATATGAAGGGTAAAGTTTAGATTTGAGATTTCAGAGGTGAACTCAATCCATATTTGTTCATAGATTGGATACATTGAGATGGAGTCTGGAGGGTATTGTTGCAGATGATTTTAAAAGGTTAAATTTCCAGTGTCAAGAATAAAATATCATGTTGCTATATGGTGTGAAAATTTGCAGAACCTCAGGAGAAGGCAAGGCAAATAAGAAATCGGATTATGGATCAAAATGTTGAAGCACCTAAGAGTGAGGCTCTTCGCATATGATTACTAGCAAAAAAAATATGGAGTTCCAAAATTTAAGACAAAGGGAGATATCAATAGAAGCCTATACGGAGCAGTTTATCGGATTACAAATTAGGAGATACTTGCAAGAAGGAGAAGAGCAGGAAACATCTAAGTATGTTAATGGGCTGCATTTTCAGCTCTAGATGGGTTGGATTTGGTAAAGGTAAATTCATTAATTGAAGCATAACAAGATGCTTTGAAGGTTGAGAAAAATCAAAGCAGGAGAAAAGGAAAAATGAGAGTAAAGGTGGCATCAGTGCACCATTGAATACAAAAGGAATATTTTCAAGTGGCTATTGGATGCTGCCATTGAAGTGCTACATATGGCAGTAGAGTTCATAAAGCACAAGATTCCCCTCAGAGTATGGGACCTGCAAATAGATTTGAAATTAAACTATTTCAATAGTTTTGATTTTTGAACGAAAGCACTGCATAAACTTACTAAAATTTACATTCCATGCCTCCATGGCCTGAGCCACCGATAGTCTTCCCTCCCCACTAACATTCCGCTCCCCCACGACCACTCTCGCTCCCCTCCACCACTCCACTCCACCTACTGCATTAATTGCAATCTCCGTGGAGGTTCAAAACAATCGAAACAAAATAATTCACGCGCTCACAAAATAGAGACCACTTGACCCAAAACAGAGACCACTCGACCCAAAACAGAGCCCAAAAGGACAATTTCTCTAGACGCTACTAGAGTCAGTTGTGCTACCGTAAGAGCAGAGGATCCTGCAAATGAGTGGGTATTAATTTTGATTTTGATTGAATAAGTTCAAACTAATAGATTTGATGTGAGATAGAGGAAAACATTAAATGTAAGATATATATAAACCTTGAGTGGTCCTAAAGAACAATGTGTAGAGACAAATTTTATCCAATGGTTACTGTTGTTTTAGTAAATAGTCTTATTGGAAACTTGTTTTGCCATTCAATAGCTAAATAAATAATCGCAGTAAAAGAAAAAATAGAGCGCTACAATAGTTTGCCAACATTCAGATTATTATTCCCTCCGATGTGCAACCAGTTTTGCCATTCAATTGTTGTATACAGAATTGGAGTAAAGTACAAACAGAGCATTGTAGCATCTTGCCAAGATTCAGATTATCATTCCCCCTCATGTGAAAAGAGAATGGAACATAAGATTTCTTTTAGGTACTGAAACAACTTCTCGATATTCATACATCTTCAAGATTAGGAAGACCTCTTGCCTAAAATTATGGGTTGTTTCAGATAATAAATATAGCTAATGTTACAAGTTACAACAACCTTGAATGCAAGCAAATTCTCTCCTTTGGAGGACCAGATTGCATCAACATATTGAGCAACATCATTCTGGCTTCCTTTCTCAGACATAGATAGTTTACCTAGAATTAAAGTATTATGTCTCATACATAAATTTTTATCTAAAAAATAATTAAGATAACTTAGAAATGCAAGGTGGAGGATAAATTGGTAGTAATCCATAATTGATATAGAGTAAGTGACCTTTATTTGTTTTATTTATATCATACATAACTTAGAGAGATCTTTTAAAATTCCATTCATCGTATAGATCTTTATTCTAAAAAAAAAGTGGAAATGGCTTAAAGGCCAGTGACTATTGAATACTAAATAATGAAGAACAATGCAAATCCTGCCTAGTTATTGCACTTGCTTCGACCATATATGAAAAGATTGATGATGAAATATAACAAAATAGTATGTACTTGTCCTGAGGATTTATGTCACCATTATATCATTAGATCTTATCGTATCATTAGATTCTACCCTAAATTTTTTTTTTTATGAGTATAATCCATGTTGGCCATTGGATAATCTAGTGGTCCTAGTGTGTTTCTCGAGGATACAAATCATGTAGGCGTTGGAAAATCATTTTCCAGCGCCTACATGATTTGTATCCTAAGTTAGAAACTTGTTCAATGATGGGGGATTAATGTCATGAACAAGGTTGAACACTTGAAATATGTTTTGATAGAAATATGGGTACTTGCCTTATATTTTAAAGGGCCTTTTGATTTGTTCTTTTATGTACTAATTATGGATCACATTAATTAGTTCAGTATGACATTGTTGTAGGACCTAGAGGGCAATGACACACTTCATGAACTATTATTTTAAATTGAAAACTCGACAACCTGTGGAATAAGCTTTCAATTGAACTTCTAAAAATGCTAAAATTTGTTTGTAAAACCATCATATGCTAAAAAGCAAGTGGCAACATTACATTCCTACAGGAATGATAGTGGAGCCAGAGCCATCAAAAAAATTGTAATGAATACCCTAGGAGTTAGCAACCAATCACTATTATGGCCATTGAGGGCTTCTTGCTTGATGTCTGCCTAAAGATTGAGCTTTAAGATTGCATTTTCATATAACATCTCTCATTCGCTTTCTTGCATGTTTCTTCATTTTGAAAGCTAATAACCCTTAGAAATTATGCCAAGGAATGGGAGCTCCAAACAGGACATAAAACCATTTCATAGAGCATGTTATGATCTGCAACAAATTTCTCAATTTGGTTGCTTTGGATGCTCACCATTGCAACAAAATTTTTCACTCCTAGTTGTATGAAGCTCCAGTTGGTAAGACATCTTGCTATTACAATTAGAAAATGCAACTTGTAAGTCCTCAATTTGACATTTAAAAAAACCTGTTACAGTGAGAAAATGCAACTTGTGAGTCATCAATTTGAATTTCCATCAAATTTTTTGAAAAATGAAAATAAAACACAGTAGGATAATGGTATGTAACATCATGACAAGCATTTTAATAGTTCCAACTGAGGCTTCTTAATTTCTGCATGTGTAGGTTGGTGTTAGGCATGTTTCCCAAATTGCTATTGTTGTATGCTTAACATGTTACTCTATATGAGATAATGTAGATTTAGGTTTCTTTTTTCTTTCTCTTTTTTGGGATCCACTTGGGCCTAACATGGATAAACTGTTATGTATTTTCTAATGTAGAATTTGTAGGATTTGGCCATCGAGAGGTGTTATTTCTTAACCATTCGAATAATATTTAGAATTAATTGTGAGTGGTGTGAGAGGCAGTGGTTTCTTTTGCATGTTGTTAATTGTCTAAAAATTAACTCATGAGTGGAATAAAATTGCAATTGAACTGCTAAAAATGCTAAAATGTGTTTGTAAAAACATCATATGCTAAAAATCAAGTGGCAACATTACATTCCTACAGGAATGATAATGGAGCCAGAGCCATCAAAACTAATTGTAATGAATACCACATTATCAGAGTAAGAAATTGCACAACTCCTCTCATAGTTTTCTTCATATATATTGTTAATTACATAGAGAAATCAAGCCATCTTCATTTTGACATGCAATGCAACATCAATTGTGAGGAAGATGACTAAATTAGATAAGTAGGTACAAACTCGATGAATTTGGATTGGACTGGTACCAAATTAGTTAAGTTATATTTTGACTTGGTCAGTTTGGTACCAAATTGGTCACCAAACTGAGCAGAGCACCAATTCCATACAATTGAAGGTCGACTTGGTAAACTCGGCCAAGTTAAATTTTAGGTTGAATGATTTTAATAACACTACTCTGTATGCATGTTGGAATTTTATATCAGGGAATTGGATTGCAACATCTTTGATTGGTTCCAAGAGAGGTCCCAATATGATGCAATGAAGTCTATGTGTGTATTTACCCATTCTATCACTGTTTTCGAGTCTCTAAAGATTTGCGATTTGCTGACCCTATTTTTGTTATCAAATTTCATATATCAAAGGACAAAGCTCTGCCCTTTTATTATTACCAATCCCTATGTCCAGTTTGAAGGAAAATTTTAGCCATCTATCAGATACATAATTCCACCAGTACCATAGGGTCTAGGGTTTCTTTGACTGGTTCTATCCTTGTAATTAAATTTGATTTTATGATAAACTTTCAAGGGAGAGAAAGCTAGGTTTTAATAGTACTGCACTGTTATGGTCCAAAAATTTATAGATACAATTAATGGGAGTGATTCATGGTTTGAATTTTACAATTGCAAGCTCCTTGATCTATTTTTGTATCCTTCTTTGAGAGTTTGATATTTTCAAGACACAAACTTCTCAGGGAACGTGAGGGCATCTTCTGAGAAGTTACAGTCTGTAAGGATATTTTTGATGGATTCCTCACTTACCTTTCCTAAGACACATAACCATGGTCCTTGCTAGATTCTTGTCTGGAGGATGTCCTAAGTGGGCGCTTTACTGCTTAATTATAGCCAAAAGAAACACTAATCATAGATCGGGTTGAACTAGGTTGTCTTTGGTGTTTTATACAAAAATTGAGTAAATGTCTAATTATATACATTGGAGATCTGTCAAAAATCCAATTCATGAGAGCTACACAAAATTTCATTAGTTGCCACATTCTTTTTTATATTTTCCATGTAATTGTAGGATTGGTCTGGTTTGTGTCCATCCATTCACCATAAGAGACAAAAGGTAGTGAAATAATTGATTTAATACATTCATACATAAGTTCCAGACACCAAATTCCTCTTCTTTTTTTTGTATATGGTGGTCTGGTCTGAGTCCTTCCAGAGGCAGAATTGCACCAGGGAAAAGGACGTTGGTTGAGCCTGTGTTGTTAGCACTCAATCATGTTTTTTTCGTTGTAGGTTATATAAATAGAGGCCAGAGTTCAAGTTCTTTATGATGTTTGGATGTGA
The DNA here is from genome assembly GCA_034641835.2 of Pinus albicaulis. Classification (NCBI taxonomy): domain Eukaryota; kingdom Viridiplantae; phylum Streptophyta; class Pinopsida; order Pinales; family Pinaceae; genus Pinus; species Pinus albicaulis. Next base: position 652,804,583 of record CM076578.1, read on the forward strand.
GGAATGTAAAAATTTCTAAGGCAATTTCATCTTCCTCGGTACTTATTTTTATAGCATAGATATTCAGTCTATTCACGAGAAGGCTCCACTATACTAGCATTTTTCTTTCTAAGTCAATATATATAACATTAATAACAACCAATAACAAGAATACTAATATAGACTTACAATATCCATAACATTAATAAGAACCCATAATAATATAATTAAATAGAAATCAGTATTATGTTTACAAAACTCCAGTGAACAAAGTTTAATTGTCCAAAACCATTAAGGTTACAAAACTCCAAGCTTCCCACGTTTTAGTTTTTAACAATATGTGTTGCCTCTGCAAGGATTTTGAGGGGGTCCTTTTTGGCCAGTGCCCTACTCATTCTTTTACCCTTTTTTCTGAATTGTTTGAGATTGTCTTTCAAATTCCACTGGAAGCCCATGCTCAACTCTAGAAGACCCTTCTTCTTACTCATCAATAATTAAAATTTGTTCCTTTAGCTTGGGATTTAGTTTAGCTTTCAACCCGCCCAACCTTAGTTTGTTTGTAGGCCTTGTTCTTGGCCTCCTGGAGTATTTTGTTGCATGGTGAAATTCTCCAAGATATTCACCCTTATTTCCATATTCTCCAATTGTTTCATCTTTGTTGTTTTCTTGTATTTTTGTCTGTTGTCCTCTACTGCTCCTGGTATTTACCCTAGGGATTTTCTTCATGTTAGGACTTTATGTGGCTTTTGCAGTAGCTTGGTGACTGCTCTCGACCTCTGTAGCTAGAGCTTTTTCCTTCTTCTGTTTTCTAAGATGTGGTTGTCTCATTACCCTCTTCCTCGACTGCTGTGTTTTATTCTTTAATATATGCAAGTATAAAATTTGAATGAGGTTATGGTGGTAGACATCATAGGGATATAAAACATTCCTTTTTCTTGCACATGCCACCATTTTAATTAAGCCTTGATGCAGGAAATAAGGGAGATTCATCCTATTGAACCCAACCATGTGTACCAGAAATCTCATGTGATACAAAAATACCTTAGAGAATCGGCCATCACATGTGAGATAAAGTTGAATTTTTTGCATTGGTTTACCCCACTCTAGTTTTAAAATGCCACAATGGACGCCCACGCTCCATCAAGGGTCATGAAAATTTTCTTTTAGGAAAAAAATTAGATTTACCCCCTGAATTGGCTTCCTTTTGAACCACCTCTCTCCATCAGCTGATATGTTCGTTTCTTCTGCAATGCTTTCCTCTATTATAGGAAACACTTTCCTCTCAACCTTAGCACTAGTACCATCAAAAGTATCAACGAAATCAGAAGAGAGTTTCATTTTATGCTCGGTGAATAGATTAATGATGGGAAACCAGCCTAATTCGTTGAAAAATGGGAATTCCTCAGCACCATAAACCTTGAATGTTTATGCTCCATCTGGCTCATAAGGTTTTAGGTTCCCACTCTTTCCCATCTGTCACAAAATCATATAGGCATACAATATTAGTGAAGGTCAGTCATAAAACATAGGAATACACATTAGACAGTCATAAATACATAGTCTTCAAATGCTTATGAAAATTAGCTTTTGCAGAAATGACAGATATGGAGGTTGATATGAAGGTGGTCTTTCAAATAACTCAAGCCTATGAATTTGAAGGTAAAATAGAGCCAAAAAATAAAAAAGACTTTTAGACTTCAGTTTTGTAATCCAAAGAATCTGGTAGTAAATGTTCTTACAAAAATTTTCCCTATCATTAAATGATATAAAACACACTCTAATGATACAAAACCCACTCTACATTGTTGCTTCATTTAACATTACTAAACAAAAATTTCATGGACTTGGAAAGCATTTAGTGCTATACTATGAAAGAAAAGCCTTCAATGCTATAATATGGAATTTTGGGTGCTCCAGGAAATTAGAAGAGAGAACATACTTCGTTGCCTCTCATATATTTCAGAACTAGAAAAAAAGAAAGAAATCATAAAATCAAATGGATTTCTTAAGGATTCAATCCATTTAGCCATTTAGATATTATATTTCAAACAACTATCCATTATATCTACTAAAAATTTATGCAGATTTTGAGGGGCTTGAAACATGATTCAAAACAAAAAATGCCATTTCTAAATTTTACGATATGTATCCAATGGTTCAAAAGTGAGTCTTGACTAGTGAAAAAGACACAACATTGACATCATTCTAGAAACCTAGTCACCATAAATGGAAATTCTACTAAACTTGGAGGTGCATATAGAATTAATCGTCTACTTAATCAAAATAGATCTTAAAATTCAATAGAACATGAATGCTCTTTGCTCTATGCATAGGTACAGTAATCCGAAGGCATATTGAGGTCTATGCATGATTGGTATCCATGCAGGGTACTCTTCAAATGCATTTTCCATATTACAGGGGGAAGAAAAGGAATTCATCGTCTTCCATAAGGCTCTAACTTGGGTTGAAGAAGAGACGTGGAGATTGAAATCTAGAATCTTGTGGCTTAAAGGTAGTGACAAAAGTAACAAATTGTTCCACAATAAAAGCCATGTTGAGATTATTGGAAAATAATGTGAAATCCATTATGGTTAATGAGGATATTGTTAGCTCATATCCCAAAATTAAAGAAGTAGCCTTTAATTGTTTTAGTGACATGTATTTAAAACAAGGAATAATACAACCTGTAGTGGTAAATGCAATGCTAGAACATATCTTGTAGGTAGTTCCGATGAAAGATAATGCTCCCAAGCCAGATGGATTTTTAGGCCACTTCCATTAGAAGTGTTGACACATAAAAAATTGAGGTAGGACAAGGCACCAAGGTGAGATTGGAAAGTAGAATATGGTGTGAAATCCCAAAGGAGGACAAGGCACCAAGAAAAAAATAGTACAACTACACTAGCAAACCCATTTTCCACTAACAAGAGCATTAGAGCACCTTCAACTATCCAATGAATTTGGTCTCGAGCAAGCATTCAAAATAGGACTCCATATCCATTGCACTAAATAGTTCCTCCTAATGCCATTGACATTGTAACTAGCCCCAAATTTGTCTGTAAGGACTTGTCCAGTGTAAGATCCACCGCCTCTAGTCCCATAAAGACCTTCACAAAGATTTGCAATCTCAGTATGAGAAGTAGGTGCCTTGACTGCCTTCATTCCATTCATATAACTTGGCATTGCAAAAGGATAAGCAAGGACTTTCGGGCACTGTTTTCTAGAATTCCCAATCCATGCATAAGGCAATGTGTATCCTACAATGGACGAGAATGTAAAATAATGAAATCCACAGACTTCTCTGTAGAATTCATAGACAATAACATCACTCAAAGTGAGGAGGAGTTAAATACCATTCTTGGGATCAATGGGAAGGGGATTACTCTTGGCGGTTATGTCATTCTTTATCACTTCCTGAACAATAAGCTTGCTCAATGCATTATCATGGGAGTGTATTCATCATGTTTCTACAAATATTGGCACCATTATGAACAGTATGTAGTTGCATTATTTTCCAACATTGGCTCATAGAAGGGCTCTTTGTATTATTAGAGATTGATAGCAGAATCTCATTGATAACCCTCTTCTCCTTCTTACTCCACGTGCCATACTAAATTGCATGGACATTGATAGCAGAAGTCCAATGCCCTGGATGATATCATAGGGTATGAATATGTAATTACCTATAATAAAGGTAAATAATTATGATATATGATACCTTGTCCCAACAATTTGAGGAGGATGCATCCCTTTTCTTATCTCTACTAGCTCTAGGTTGGTTCGAGGAATCTTGCTAAGAATGGTTGGAAAATAAAACTATGATTCAACTGATTCCATAAGCTTTAGGAATGTTACAAACCTCCTAAGCGATATACATTGTAGCTAGATAAATCGTGATACAAATAATGCATTATTCTAGTAACTAATTCTTCCTTAAAACAAAGGATCTTAAAGAAATTCCATTCTTATCTTATAGTCTAAAGTGATTTCTTGAACAAAGGTTATCCTCACCAATGCAACATAGGTGGGCCATTGAGCTACTGGGGTGTGACTATGTAATTACCAATAATAAAGGTAAATAAATTGTGGTAGATTATTATTTGGGGCTTCTTTTTGTTGAAGGGTGAAAATATAAGTTACAATTGATCTCTACTTGGTCTCAAGAGGATAACAAGACTAAAATTTGCACTTTATATTCTCTGAAGTTAAATCAAAACTCCTATGGCACTATATGCAAAGTCTCCTAGGCACTACGGACTGTATTGTATCATATTCCCTTGAAAGAAGAACTACCATCCAAAGTCTATAGAAATTATAATCATATCAAGGCCTATGACATTTAAATATTAGGAAAAAGGATCTAGTATGAGCATGGAAGATGACAAGTTTGGATATCTCTTTGACAAATAAAAATCGAAAACACTAACCTAAGAGAATATCTAAAGACTATTTATGAGACAAGACTCTGTGAAAAACTAACAAATTTACCAAAGTCTATGTGATATTTCTCTGTGAAAGAAAAGAGTTGGATTATGTTATACCCCATTGTGAAAAGAACTGTGATTTTGGATGAAAGATATGTGATATCTTTGGATATATGAGTTATACCTCGATTATTTTTGTGGAAGCCTTTCAAATCATTATGTGGTTTATATGAAAATGTATTGGTCTATAACATTACTCCTTGACACATGAAAAGTACTGAAGTTTGAAGACCTAAGAATATATGGTGACTTAATTACAGTGATCTCCTAAGTTGATCTTATTCAAAATAGAAGACATATCTATGAGATTTTTTTGGCTCTTTGGAAAATCATCTTGTTGAATCTTAAGTCTATGGTATAGTGGAAGGGATCGAGACTGTGTGTTCATATCTGTAATTTTGTGAAAGAACTATGATTAAAAGGGTATATGAAGCTCTTCCATGTGGCACAAATATGAGAAGCAACTATGCCACTAAGATTTATACTTAAAACAAGGACACATGGAATCATCAAATTCGTCTAGTCTAATACGATATCAAACTATGAATTTCTTTCATATTCAACATTAAATTTTTTAAATTCCTGTCATAATCAACGTTAATTTAAAATTAAAAGAAAAAAAGAAAAAGAAAAAGAAAAGAAAAAGATAAACCTACATGTTCGTATCCAACATGAAAAAGACTTGAATTCAATCAACTAGAATAGTTGATATTGCACCATATAGAAGGGGAAAATTAAACAAGGAAACTTACCACAGATTTTGATGGTGGCTTCAAACTGTAACTACTTGTAAGCCTGACCTAAATGCCTAATCTATGGCTCTTGCTTTGAAAATATCAAACCAAATTATGGATTTTGCGAGATGTATTTTATGTTTAAGGGGGAGTAAAAGTATGAAGACCATTCCCTTTGTTATTTTATTACCGACTTAAAAGGTTGACTATGCCTTGTTAGTACCGCCTTACCTTTTACCCTTTGATATTTTACCTTTTACCAAAAGTTTTAATTGAGCACAATGATTATATTCATGCATACATATCAAATTTTTTAATGTTTTATTAGATCAAATTTGACTCAAAATAATGTATGTGTTGGAAAATGATTTCCAGTGCTCCTGTAGGTGCTCGAAAATGATTTTCCAACACCTACAGTAGCATTGGAAATCATTTTCCAGTACATCTCCCTTGAACTCTTATATGATACCACTCTTAAGCATGATGAATACTATTCCTAATGAGCTGATAGCAAGCCAATAATTGGAAGGATTGGGAGGTATGTCTTCCACTCTCCCGATTTGGATTCAAATTCCAAATAAGACATTTGGCCCAATGTGATAAGGTTAGAGGAGTAGATATCTCACTCACAGGTTTGTCTCCAGACATCTAGACCCTTCCTAAATAATAAAATATTGAAATATATAACTTCTTGAATATAATCTTAGATTATGTAGCAATGAGTTGGTTTGATCCTAAGTGAAGTTCAAATCACTTTAATGAGTTACAAATTTCCCATGGTTGAAAACATAACCCAATAATTTGATCATTTGAAGTGAGGATTTATTGTAATCCTTCAACATAACTTCATCTTAGACATGTTGAATCGATGAAATTTATTGCTAAATATAGTATGTATAGATATAGAAATACTAAAAACCCAAGGATCCTTGGATTATACAATGCCATCAAAGAACTGCCTTTTGTACATATAGTCTTCTTTAATTTAAATCATACGTCTAGTGTGTTGAGTAGAGAATTTCATTGCTATGTTTTTGACTTCCAAGTGATTTTCTTCAGATTACCTTTGAATGCTCTGCCCTGGAATTGCAAGATTCGATTATGTCAATATGTATTCTGCAAAACTAGTTTTCCTTCATTGCCCTTATATTTGTTCACACATTTCCTACTAGGCTTCATAATTTTGTGGTCATAAACGTTTCTTCAAAATACTCTTTCTACAACATCCCTTTAAACTGTAATGGTTAAATAAAATGATTATGAAGCTCAACCAAATTTCAAGTCGAATTTTCTCTGTTACTTGTCAATATGGTGTGATTTTCGTTATCTAGTTTGAGTTTTGCAGATTAATAAAATCCTGAATTTTGAACTGTGGGAATTTATAAATATATGAAGACTAGAATAAGAGATTTTTATGAAAGAATTAGTTTCAAACAAAGGTCATTAAAGGATTTCTAAAATGTGTTGAGGTTTCCCATTTTGTATATATAATTTTTTGATGTTTTTTATTGTTTAAGTAAATGAGGTTGGGTGCTAATTTATGGAAAGTAGGTAGTTGTTCTTCAAGTTCATCTAATTATACAAAAAATAACACTTCTTTTGGGTAGCATTAGGAAAGAATATTTTTAAAGTTTTTTTAATAGGGATTTAATTACTTTTCTTTTGGTTTCTTTGTTAAATTGTTATCCAGGAGTATGTAAGGCTTCAACATCATGCCAAAATTTGTATCCAATTTTTTTGCTTATTTGTTAAATAGTTATTTAAGAGTATTTAAGGAATCAAAATCATTTAATAATGTTCCCAAGTGGGCCTCTATACACTCCATTGATTGGTCCATGCATGTAGTCGCTGAATCTACCTCTAGTATGTCCCACATCAATCCTTTCTTGTCACTAAACCATTACCTAGAGAATTTATTCGACAAGACCTCAGTGAAACATATATTTATTAGGGAAAGATAGATACACTGGTTATGATTAGAGTTATACCTTACCTTGCTTGTTTGATCATTAGGTAAAGGTGATTCAAAGTTGTTACATAAAGATATACCTGCCATTGAATGAATGGTTAATTGTAGCTGAATGTGTCATCATTTCCAACTTCCTAATATGTTTCCAATTTTTTTGCAAACATTGAGACAACATGGAAAATAAATGGCAGCTAGTCATGGTTCTTGAGGTGCAAGACCCTATAGAAAAAGTCATTTTTTCTAATAAATATTTAGTTTGGTCTGAAGTCTACAAAGAAAACATGAATATTGACCGTGTTGCCAAAATTCCCAAAGAAAGAATTGATGATTTTATAAAAGAATAGGAATCGAATCTAGATGCTCCATGTTCCTTCGTGTGTCGACAAAGAAAACCCCCGAGCACAAGGGCTAGTGTTCCTTACTATGTGAACTATAAGTATTTTAGAACAACATTGTATAGATGTTGATTTTGATGTGCTTTATAATTTATCAGATGTGGTGACATTTCATAATTTATTTTGTAGTTATCATTGCTCATATGATCTAATTGACAAGAGAGAATAATGGAAAACCAAACCAAGGCGTTTAATTGCCAAAAAGAGGGGATGTCAATGTCATTTTATTGTAAAGATTATGTTTCATGATCCAAACATAACAGTAATAACATACATCATGTATGATCATGAAGATGGGAATGGATAGCCTTGTCATGGAAAACACACCACTTTAAGTGATGGTGTTCCTCAGATGAAGCCAATACTTTCAAAAGACATGATTTCTTATTTAGAAAGTTGTTTTTTTTCTTCAACTTCCAATTGACTCTGTTTGTAAAATGAAAATTAAGAAATATCTTGACATAGATGCTACAACTCGAGATAGGGATTTTTTCTTACGCATAAAAGATGTTGTAAACGCCTATAATCGTCTAACGAAATAAAGTCATCAACTGCATAACAAATATGAAATGAGTGTGAATCTCTGGTATCAAAAAAACCAAAATGATTTCTTTTTATACCAGAAGCCCAATGGTGGAGAGATCCTTTTATAGATGGAATACAAACAAAATGGATGTTGGAAACTATGGTCAAGCTATCTCACAATAGATTGATAGCCATGGACTCAACATTTAGTACAAATAAATATGGGGTGAGTTTTTTTTCCAATGATTACTTTAATAAAATCGTTTTGGTTATAATTATTCAATATGATTTATGACTTATAATTAACTTCATTTTTATTTAATATGACAGTATCAGTTTTACACACTTGCGGTGTTTGATGAGAAACAAAGTGGGGTACCAATTGCATGGGTGGTGATGTCACGTAATACATCACAATATATAGAAGTATGGCTGGAAAGCCTCATGCATAGGTGTTTTCAACTTCGTCCTTATTGGAAGGCCAATGCCTTCATGGTTGATGATGCTATGGCTGAAATCATTGCTTTGAGGTAACATCAATATTCTTATTTGACATTTTGAGTTGTATTCATTCTAAAAATTTCTCACTTAAAATGAATTAAATGTGGCAGGAGAATCACGAAATGTGAAGTTATATTGTGTATTTGGCACATAAGGAGGGAATAGATAAAGAATGTTAATCGATTGTTCAGTAGCTCAGAAAAAGCGAAAGAGATGTTCAATGAACTTGGCCATATCATGAAATATTGTTCTAGTCATGAAGTGAATGATGCAATAAATGCTATTTTCACTAAATATGCAACCGAGGAGAAGTTTTTGGACTATTCCTACAAGACTTGGGTTGCCGGTGATAAGATTCGTAAGTTTGCATAAAATTTATTCTGTGTTGTATGTTTTTTGTTTCATAAGGATAACATTTATTTACTAATTGAGTCTTTCCATGTAGGGATGTGGGTTAAAGGCTGTAGAGATTTTCCTCATGCAAACTAGGAGACAAATAATGTTGTGGAATCATACCACAGTTTTCTCAAGAAAACATTTCTATGTGATAGACAAAATAAATGTTTTTGTAGAATGGATTAGCTATTCTATACTCTCCTAAAAAATGTTGAGCAATGTCATCGATTCAAGGTAATTATGAAAAAAAAGGATATTTGAACAACCACAAGAAAGAGATGCAGCTTGAATAATCAATGAAAAAGGATAGAGGAATTCCATACAATGATTGAAAGCCCTCATGAGAGCATATCTCATGCTTATTAGGTGAGGAGTCAAAGTAATCTGGATAAGGAATATCTTATCATCTGTCATCGCACAAATTTTATCATTTGCGATTTGCCATGATCTATCTGGGGAAACATTTGCAAGCATGCCATAAAGGTAGATTGGTTGCATTCCTCCTTAATGGATTCATACCCTTTATTGGATATTCATACCACACTCAAAACTTTGAATGCCACTTCTGAGAAAGTACAGAGGCCCCAAACCTTCATGCAAATACTATCACAACCAATATGGAAGATGACAATGTTGAAGAACTTAATTTGTTGAGAGATAAGTTGTTTGGCCATCTAGACATGTTTCAGAATAGTCCTCCTTCTACTGTGAGCAAGACAAAAAAGTTGATTGATTTGGCTAAATTTTTTTTGGATGATGCTAATGATATTCATATTATGGATTATGACTTCACCCTTGGGTTGGGTGATTATGAGTCATCTTTGAAAAGGAAGAAGAGTTTCCTTAGTCCTAAAAAGAAAAATAAAAGAAGAAAAAATAATGTCATCTTGGATATTTATTTGAATGTCCCTGCATCTGAAGATGAACCATTTCAGTTTCAACACCTCAACAAGTGTGGCTATCTTCGCTCCAACAATGCATCCTCTACTGTTCCAAGTAAGTTCAGTAGGGAGATGATATCAATATGTTTAGATCGAATTAGTGATTTTCCAGGTTTATTGCTATGTATTTGCTCTTAATTTTGTGCATTGGTTGTTGTTGATGTTCTTAATGTAGTGTGTGAATGTTTGTAGGGTTGTATCATCCTATTAATGTGATTCAGATGAAGAACGTAGATAGACCCACCATCAATCTCTTTATCAGATGAGTCGAGGTGAATTCACGAGAATCCTAATTGATCTACTATGTATTCCAATGCATGTATTAATTGACATGTTATTATTTTCTCTGATGGAAATTGTGTTGTTATCTTACAAACACGATGGGTTCTTCAATGGTCCCCCTCGATCATAATATGATTGGGTCATTGACATGACACAAATTGGTGAATTTCTAGGTTTGTTGCTTTGTCTTTGCTCTTAACTTTGTGCACTAGTTGTTGTAGATCTTGTTAATGTATTGCGTGAATGTTCAGGGCTGCAACATCCCATTAATGTGATTTCAGGTGAAGAACGTAGACATACCCACCATGAATCTTTTTATCGGATGAGTCAATGTGCATTTTGTGAGACTCCTGATTGATCTACTATGTATTGCGATGCATGTATTACTTGAAATTTTATTATTTTCTCTAATGGAAATTGTGTTGTTATCTTACAGACATAATAAGTTCTTCAATGGGTCCCCCTCGATCAGAACATGATTGGGTCACTGACATCACACAAATTGGTGAATTTCCAGGTTTGTTTATTTTTCTTTGCTCTTAACTTTGTGCATTAGTTGTTGTTGATGTTTTTAATGTAGCGTGTGAATGTTTGTAGGGTTGCAGTATTGCAATAATGTGATTTAAGGTGAAGAATATAGACATACCTACCATCAATCTTCTTATTAGATGAGTGAAGGTACATTTGATGAGACTCCTAATTGATCTACTCTATATTCTGATGTATGTATTACTTCACATGTTATTATTTTCTCTGATGTAAATTGAATTGTTATCTTACAGACACATCATGTTATTCAATGGGTCCCCCTCAATCATAACATGATTGGGTCATTGACATCACAGAAGTTGGTGAATTTCCAGGTTTGTTGCTTTGTATTTTCTTTCAAATTTGTGCATTGGTTGTTGTTGATGTTGTTAATGTAGTGTGTGAATGTTTGCAGGTCTGCAATATCACAATAATGTGATTTTAGGTGAAGAATATAGATAGGCCCACCATAACTCTTTTTATCAGATGAGTCAAGGTGCTTGTGACAAGACTCCTAATTGATATACTATGTATTCTGATGCATTAATTCACATGTTATTATTTTCTGTGATGAAAATTTTATTGTCATGTTACAGACACAACAACTTCTTCAATAGGCCCTCCTCGATTCGAAGATGATTGGGTCACTGACATCACACAACTTGGAGACAACATGTAAATTGGCTTCTCAAGCAAGTTGTGAGAGAAACTATAGCTTCTTATTTAATGTCTGACATACCAACATTCATGCAATGAATGTCATTCCAGTTGTGATGCTATGTTGTTGAGGATTCCTGGTGGAGTGACCAGCTTTAGTTACATGCGATTCTTAGCGAGGAGGAGTTTGTTGTTAGGGTTTTCTTGGTTTCCCTAGCTAAGGTTAGGAGAGCTTAAAATTGTTCCAACTTCTGATAAGCTACAAGTATGTACTTGTATTTCAGATTTTCTATATAAATGAAGTGTTTCAGCATTCCAATAAATGAGTACTTGAAGATTTGTGTCCAATAATTTAGTACTTGAGTAATGAGATTTCCAGCACTTGCTTATAATGCAAATTTGACAAAACAAGAGGTTGAAATTATCAGTGTTTTACGATATATATGAGCCAAAAAAATGTACCTACTTTTTTTTTTTTGAATATTTAATTCCTAAACCTAAATTTTTCATGGGCATGATAACTGAACTAATTGATTTTTTCTATTAGTTGTCAATAAGTTCAAGATGATTGAACTCCTACAAAAATGTACATAATCTTTGAGATTAATGGTTCCTCCAAGCTGAAATTGATCTAGCCAAATTCAAAATAAATTTCAAGCCATGATAAAAAAATTATAAGTAGACTTAGGCTTTTGTCTATTTTCAATGAATCATGAGAGGCCCTGTGAGGATTAAACCACAATAAATTTTATTGGTTGGAAAATTTATAAAACGAAATGTTTACTTTGAATGATATTGTTCAAGAAATTTGATAGTTAATGAAAATAAATGGTGGGGTTTCCATCATGAGAGTTTGTATCTCTCAAGAAATGACAACATGCACAAGCAATCCATTCCACCAACAAGAACATGCAATGACATAGCACATTTCCTTCCATTGCATGGTTCCTCGGCAATTCAATTGGGTAGAAATCAACCTTCCCATTTGGATTATTTTCAATTACAGGTTGCTACACCATCCTCAACTCAATGGCTGCGTGGTGAAGCTAATAACTTCCATTTCCTAAATTTTTTTCGTTCCTTTTCAAATTCCTTCTGTAGGCTATAGAGAATTATATTTTTTCTTGTGCTTTACCCTATTCATCTCCATACTTCCTATCTATGCACTTCACATTTGAATCTGGGTCTAGTTGTGCTAGTATTCTCTGGGTGCCTTGTCCTCCTTTGGGATTTCACACCATATTCTGCCCTCCAATCTCACCTTGGTCCCCTTTGAATTCCCTCTTAGTTATCATCTGCTCGATTTTTCGCTTCACCTGCTTTGTGCCCTTGGAACCCTCACTACATGTTTTCTCTTTGGGCATGTTTCCTTTTAATTTGATTGTTCCTCTTTTATAGTCCTCCTCTCCCTCTTTGGTGGTCATAGTTGGTAGCATCCTTTTCTTGTAGTTATTTTCATGTTGACCATATCTTTCATGCTCCTACAATGTGGAACTCTCCTTGGACTTTAGTTTCTCCTTCCTTTCCCCCATTACTGCTTGTATTTCTTATTGTCTCTAACCCCTCCCCTATGCCTCATAAACACTATTGTGTCCACAAGGGACTGGCTTATTATCAAGAGTGGGCCCACATGGGAAATATGCATGTGCATCACCATTTGGAGGAATTTTCCTCCCACTTCCGTGACCTCACGCCATGCCCCATCAAGGAAGATATAACTCATTCCAAGGGAGAAATATCCTCCCACAAACATCAACCCTTAAACACAAATTTTCTTGTTGAGTTGGACGATTGGGTTCTAAACACTTGGCACATTGATTGCCATTTTAATCTGTATACACAAAAAAAATATCTTTACTGGCACATGGAGTTCCCCCTATACAGAACACTACTCGACTGCCATGAGTATCAAGTTGACATCCTCCATTCCATAGAGCATTTTCATTGTCACATGAAGGACCTAGATTGCAAGATGAAGCAAATAGAAAAACAACTTAACATACTGCCCTTAGATGGAGATATTATTAGAGACAAAAAATATCCCATCTTGGTTGCTACCATAGACTCATATCCTTGTCCTTAAGTTTATTTTATGATCATGCTATATTGGTATTTTTTTCCTAATGTCTATTTCCATGGCTAGTTAGGTCATCTATTCAGTTTTTGTATGTTAAATTTTTATTTTCCTAGTACTTAAATTCCTTTTACCTCTCTATAGATAGTATAATTTTTGCTTTGGTTAGGTATCCCTAGCGAGATACTAACCTAATTTGAATATTTAATTCCAAAACATGAATTTTTCATGGGCATGAAAAGTGAACTAATTGATTTGTGCTGGTAGTTTTTAATAAGTTCAAGCTGATTGAAATCCTACAAAAATGTACATAATATTTGAGATTGATGGTTCCTCCAAGCTGAAACTGATCTAGCCAAATTCCAAAGAAATTTTAAGCCATGATTAAAATTTTATAAGCAGACTCAGGCTTCTGTTTATTTTCAATGCTATCAATAATATTTTTTTAGGAATTATACCAGATGAGCTTTATGGGTTACATAATCTTGAGGTGTTTGGTTTGAAAGTAAATTTACTTTCTCGAAACATTTCGTCGAGTATTTCTTTCTTAAATCTTCTCACACTTTTGATGCATGTCAATATTCCTTTGAATTACAAAGCATGATTTCAAACCTCTAACTAAGGTTACATGAGAAACTATAAATATAGAAGGAAACAAGTTGCATCAAGCTCTTCTTGTTAAATTTTTTTATCATGATAAACCCTATTTTTCCGGAGTTTTGTTACACACTGAAGGTTACATATAAGAGTGATTTCTATAGATTTGGAGTGGTGTTGTTGGAACTGGCGACTAGTAAGTAGCCAATTTATCCCTCATATGGAGAGGGCATCAATATTGTTAAATTGGTTGGCAGAATGGTTGAGAAAGAAAATGGATGGAAAGGGGTCATGGATCTGAATATTTATGAGCATTATGAATATTGAATGCATCACGTGCTCGAAAATGCTTTGATTTTTACCATTTCATTGTTGGGAAATAGGGCTACCATGAGAAATGTTGGTGAAATGTTGAAGGATGAAATTCCATATCAGAAATTAAAAGGTGAAAGCCCCATAAGTGGTAGAGTATAATTCGGTGTAATTTTAGCAGTCTCTTATATATTTAGCACTTGAAAAAATAGGCTTGCATTTCTCCCTAAATCAGGGACTTATGTGCAGAGATTGATGATGAGAACATGGAATTTGAATAGGCATAACATTATGTTTGATCCATGAGATTTTCTAGCTGGAAAATAAAATCAAAATGGAAAGCACATAATTTCTCAATTGAGTAGTAGGGTGTATAATCATTCCTACAATAGAGTGTCAAATTTTTTATTGATTTTTTTTTTTACTATTTTCAAAATTATCCATGTTAATCTAGGATGTATTAGAACCGAAGGAAGTAAAAATAAAACCAAATATCCATGTACAGAAATAATGGTGTACTACCTGCATGGTCATTATGACAACATTGAATAATGTAATTCCTAGTGGAAAATATTTGTCCTTTGAACAACAATAATGAATTGGTGGTTAAAAAGGTTCATGACACATGGTAAAATAACACAGCAAAAAATAATTACACCCTAAAAAATATTCATCTATTATATCATGAACCATGCAAATATTACAATGGGTTCTTATCTAGTGAAAGAACCATGCCATGAGAGCCCCAAGGAAAATGATAAGAATAACACATTCACATATTTGAGACTTATCATGATGCTGATTGATGACTTCTCTTGCAATAGATTTTGATCCAGTGTCATCTCTAACACCTGCATCTACACTTGACATTCCTTACACCAGTATATCAATGGAGATCCTATGAATGTCTGCAAGCCATTGTATGCTGAAAAAATTAAAATGAGAGCTCCACATTATTTTTTCCTTGTATAGGGGCTTTAATTAGCTTTTTGATCTTCGTAGATACCATTGAGTTGATTGCATATGAGTTGTGAGTTCATGTAAACTGCAATATCATTGACAACATTGTTTTTTTCCTATTTTAAGCCCTCAACAAGGGCAATATAGTAGGCTTCATTATTATTTGTCCTCCCGTGTACATCTATCTTTCTATGCACGACATGATTTCTTGCCGCATTATGAAGCACATATTTAACAATGTCTTGTCCTAGATTTGGACGATAAGAAACTTCAATGCACAATGTCGACTTTTCCACCATTGTCCACACTTAGAAAACCTAGAAAATAAAACAAAAATAAATTCATATTAGACAAGTAGGCATTTATATGGTTAATAATGCGGTAACTAGTAATTACATATAAGTAAAAGTTAAAACATCCCAGGTAACAAGCGCAGATCGGTTAATTAATTCATCTGCAACACTTGTGAGAGAGTATACTTGCCAATCCTCATTGAATTGATTAGAAAGTAGCTGCGTAATCCTCAAGCTTCCCAACACCTACATTGCTTGAAAAGAATTTGTAGACCCAATCCCATGTGAAAAATCAACTGCTTCTACCATTCGGTAGTTTTTACCTTAGTCTAATATCATCCAACAAAGAGCCCATGATCCAATAATTCCTTGCATGTGTAACATGTTAATATGTTAGTTGTAGTTGAGAAGGAATAGGACCTCCCATTTATATATGCATGGTGGCTTCGACGTTGGCAGTAGTGGTTGGAAAATGGAGCAGAGGGGAGTGGGGTGGCAGAGGCAGTCGATAGAGGGAATAGGGGGGTCCACCGGAGGAATGGAAGACGGAGGCCAGTAGGAGGTGGGGCATTGGAGGTTGTTGGATGAGAGGTCATCGAAGGGAGCCCGCATGTCCCATTACTGAAACTCTTCACCAGAGTGGACTCCATTTCATAGAATTGAAGACACTTCCTCAAAGTAATGTCCTATTTTCATATCTAATTTTTCATTATCTAATTTATTTCCATATTTTCATATGTTAGTTATCATGATATCATTAAGTGAAGTAAAATGAATTTTTTTTTAATGGTTCTCGGAGGATGAATGCACGTGAGAGAGGCTTCAAATTGAAAGTTGAGGAAAAATGGCAGAATAAAAGTACCCAAGTAAGAGAATTTATAATATGAAACACTTTGACACTTGGTTATTATCCGATAATTATTAGAATCATGTTGATAAATTTTTATTTTCTAATACAAATTTACTATTGTCTCTTTAACATTATTGAGATTGTGCAAACATATTTTTATATGAAGTTTAAACATTGTTTAGAAATGTGTGAAGCCTTACAAAATTGTTATCCAACAACTCTCCATTATTTTGAAGCAATGATTATACAAAATTTTTAAGACAAAATTTAAACATAAATATTTCAAACTTTTTTATTTTTATATTTTTGAGTAATTACTAAATAATTGTTACTATTAATTTTTAGCGTCACAATTTTGCTCAGAAAAAATAACGGCAAGATTTTGATAAAATTCGACATAAATTTTGAGAAATTTGGGTTACAATTGTCAGGCTTCAGGATTTTGAGTGGCACGGGGGTTTTTGATGTTGCTGAATCCATTTCCACCACAAAAAATATTCAAACACTCCTCTAATCAAACTTTTTGAAACAAAAAATGGTTAGATTTCAGGGAAAATAACTTTCCAGGTGGAATTGTTTTTCTCCCCTCCTTGGTTTCCTTTTCTCCTTGTTGTGTTTTTCTAAATCTATCTGTGTTTATCTAGTTCTCCATATTTTTATACGTTTATTATTATGATTTTAATTTCATTTTTAATTTTAATTTTGTTTATTTATTGATTATTACTATTATTTTTAATTTAGTTGTTCGTAATTTTTATTTTTATTCTCTTTAATTTATTATTTTAATATTGATTACACTTGAATTTTCTTATTATATTAAAATAAGAGTTATGAAAAAGTAGAGTTGTTTTTACAGTTTGTTATAATAGGATAATATTAGTGGTAAATATTAGATAAATAAAAATAATTTGTTAAATAGATTATTACTTTTTTAAATAATAAATTGCGTGATTTAATTATTTGTTAGAATCCTGATGATGAACCTCAGTAGGGGTTCGAAACGCGTTGACCCTAAGTCATCAATGTGACTTTTCCAGAATATTTTTGCTTAAATCATGAATCACAGAAGCCTCCAATTTGAAATAAAATAAATATTTAAACAATCTAATAAAATGTTAATTTTTACACCATTTGTTTTTAAAATGAATAGATGTCATATATTTGGCTCTTTAATTAAGTTTTTCATAATAATAAATACTAATCTAATTTTAATATTACAACCTAGTTCGACATTGAATTGGTGTATGAGACTATTTGTGGGACAAAATATCCACCTCCATATAACAATGAATTTCAAAGTCAAAGGTCAATAGAAATTTACATATTATATCCCACTTAAATTTGAACCTCTCACATTCTAAGCAGAAACATATGTGGACTTTTGAGAGGACATGAGCAATGTCAGCTCTTCTTATGGGGTTTTAGACATGGTTTTTAGAGTTTTTTAATCTTTTCTACTGGTATGATCGACGGGCTCCCCCATTCTCTAAATTCAGAGGTTTATTAAGGGTTTATGCTAGTTTTTTATTGTTTTTGTCGTTTTTGTGTGGTCATATCTTATGGTGATCCAGGGGATCAAAAATATCCTCAAAAATAAAAAGTGCTCAATATATCCCAAAACTAGTTCCAGATCATAGATCTCATCGTTCTAATTCCAACAATGCTTGAATCACCTCAATCTGACACCGTATGAGGAATCTATCACAATCTAAAGTTTTTTACAAATAGAGAAAACATCAACTTGCAGGGTTGACTAGGCAGACTATACGTTGTTGTGGTGTTGACATTTGTAGGCTGACTGTGCAATATGGTTTTCAGACAAGCCAATCAGGGTAATACAAGTGGCAAGTTTCTATTGTTTGTGGTGATTGTGGGCCAACCAACCATAAGTCACCACATGGCCGAATGAAAGGCTGCCACGTGGTCCTATGGGAGGCTGCCATGTGGCTCTAGTTTTGGCACAAAAATCATGGTTTATGGATTTACTGACCTCAACAGGGTTCAACCCCATGACCTCACTGCCATAAACCATATGCCTTACCACTAGACCATGTAATGGTTCTTGTTACATAGAGTGGGTAGTTTAAATTTATTATGTATCAGTTATCAATTTAAGGGGAGGGTGGGGCTGACAGGCTCGCCCAACCCACCCAGCATATGGTTATATGACATATGGTGTGTCCTTTTGCGAAGGCAGAAGGGGCAGAGAGTTGGCCTCCAACCCCAATTCCATTTAATACAACGAAACTTTCGATGGAACCAATGGGAGGGGTGGGTGCATGGCACCATGTAGAGGATCATGAAAACATCTCACATGAAGAGGAATGAGGTCGGTGGGCGTGTGGCCTTTGGATCACGCCCTCGGTCATATTGTATGTCACATGACCAACCCGAAGGCAGAGAAATAGGGCGCGATTGGTAAACTAAAGATTCGATAATTTGCACCATTTTCAGCGGAATTGTCACTAAACTTGCGCAAATTTGTTGCCTTACATATCTACCAAAGACAAAATTCATTTCTAGTTTAAATAAAGTGTCAATTTTCCATAACAGTTAGCAGGGAAACGAAGAAGGAGGCCTAGATTGGCCATTTTTCAACCCTTTTGAGCCCAAAAAGAGCCCACACAAGGGTTTTTGGGTGTTCTAGACACAATGGAAGTGTTATTTTTGCAATTTGAGCATTTTATTTTGATGTCATTTGAATTTTAAGCATATAATTTAAAGGGAAAACATTGGACGCTGGACCTAGAGATGTATCTCAAGAACAAATATCCAGGAACCGAAAATCCTTATTCTATCATCATGAGAACAAATACCATCTTTTTAAAGATGGAGTTGAGTATATTGTTAGAGCACATCACAATAAGATGAACTTATCTCTTGTAAGTGATGGTCAGATGAAAAGGCTTGTGAATGCTAGTAAGAATTTTGTTTTGTTGATGATTAAATCTAATCTTTCACAGGACGTGATTCAAAAATCAAGCATGAATTGGTTGAAGTTGTTAATAATTATGACAAGATGTTTCAGGAACCTAAAGGGGTGTCGTTTAAAAGAGGAACCCAACATGAGATCCACTTGCAGCAAAATGCACCACTTCCAAATATTGACATGTATAGAATGTCAGTTTTGGAGAATGCCGAGATTAAGAAAAAAATCAAGAGTTTCTTGATAAAGGGGTCATCATGCCTAACACATATCCTTGTGGGTCTCCTATTGTCTTGGTTCCAAGGAAAGATGGTACATGGTGCATGTGTGTGGATTTTCTAGCTTTGAACGAGATCACGATAAAGAATTACTATCCTCTTCTCCTCTTCCTTGTGTTGATGGTTTGTTATATCAGTTAAAGGAGGTTGTTTACTTTACTAAGTTAGATTTGAGAAGCAGTTATCATCAGATAAGGATTTTTGAAGATGATATTTGAAAAACTACTTTCAAGAAAAAACAAGGTTTGTTTGAATGGTTAGTTATGTTGTTTGGGCTTTGCAATGCACCTGCGACATTCATGAGAGTTATGAATGATGTGTTGCAACCATTCCTTGATGATTTTTTCATAGTGTACTTATATTATATTCTGATTTTTCAGTAAGACTTGTGAAGAGCATGTCAAGCATGTGAACCAAATTTTAGATGTGTTAAAAAAAGAGAAGTCATATTTGAAGATCTCTAAGAGTGAATTTGGGAAAGCCTCTTTGGTTTATTTGGGTCATATTATAGGAGGGGGTGAATTGAAGATTGATCCCTCAAATATTTATGTTATTGCGAGTTTTCCTAAACCTAACAATGTAAAATAAGTTAGGAGCTTTTTGGGAGCAACCCCATATTGGAGAAAATTTATCGCTAACTTCTCATTCATTACAACACCATTGCATGCTTTGACAAGTGTGAAACATGTCTTTCAGTGGGGAGGAAAGCAACAAAAATCCTTCGACACTTTGAAAGATAACATCAATACAACACCAATTCTAACACTTTCATATCTTAATAAACCATTTGAAATTCAAACTGATGCAACAGATTATGCTATGGGGGCAGTTTTAATGCAACATGGTAAGCCAATTTGTTATCATTCTGAAACCTTTAGCAATGCAGTAATTAACTATCCAACTTATGATAAATATTTGTATGCTTTGGTACAAAGTGTGAAGAAATGGAAGCATTATTTGATGGGTAAACAAATGATTATTGATACTGACCATCAACCTTTGCAATATTTACAATCACAAACCAAGCTACAACAAGCTAAAAATTTCAGGTGGATGGAATTCCTATAACAATTTCATTTTTTAACTAGGTATAAGAAAGGTATATACGAAAATGTTGCAGATATGTTATCAAGGCCTATTATTAATGAATTTGTCATTCTCAAGCATAATTCATTCATTCATGAAATTTATATCAAACAATATGCTCAAGTTGAGGATTTTAAAGATGTTTTTGCAACTTTGAGTCAAGGAAATCATGTTGAAGAGTTGGATTATCATGTTCATAACATGTTGTTGTATCATCATGGCAAGTTGTGTGTTCCACAAGGTGAAAGAGACAATGTCATAAGGGAATCCACACTTCTCTTATTGGTTTTCACTTTGGTGTAGGAAAAACAATAGTTCAAATTCAGAGGTATTTTTATTGGCCTCACATGCATGAAATTGTTTCAAGATATGTAAAGGGATGTTCCATGTGTGCTACTAGCAAACCAAGCAATAGGAAACTGGGTTTGTACACTCCAATTCCTATTCCTTCTTGTCCTTGGGAAAATATTTCAATGGATGTGAGACCTGAGATGACTCGCACACATAACCTATGGCTTGATTAGTTGCAACCCACAAGCATCTAAGTTATCAAAATCACCCAGGGATCACACCCGGCCTGGGAAACATCAACCCTTAGCATGACTGGATTTTTTTCCCATGGATTTTTGACTCGATGACCTTACACCATGGATTTCATTAACATCACACCCTGTCATCGTCTATTCTACGCACCACAAGCTAAATATTAATTAATAAATTTAAGACACAATGTCAATTTACTACGAGGTTCATGTTCAATTAAAAGTTAGGATACACTCCACCTATGATTCTTCTTCTTCTTCTTCTTCGAGAGAGCTATATACATGATTGACATATGCCTCTCCATTGCCTTTCATTTTAACAATCACATTCAGATTTTATTCCCATAAATTTGAAAAAAAATAGGATTTTATTTTAAAAGTCTTACGCCATTCAAAACTAATTAAATCATGAATTTTTTTAAATTAAATTTTAAATAAATAACAATGTTTGCTTATGTTATTAAGCAAAACAATAATCTGCAAATAATCAATCATTTATAATTTGATTTATTTAGTTCAATAAATTTTTTAAGCAGCATGTTAAAAAATAAATCATGATATAATTTTATTTATTATTATGCACATAATGTAATATTTCCCTATCACAAAACCCAAAATTTCTCAAAGTTGTTATATCTAAGAGGATCAAAGTTTAATTCCTTCCATATAAGGATGCAATATTGTAGCAAACTAATATAATTTCATTACTAAAACAACAATGGATTCCATCAAATTTCCCAATTGAGCACTAATCCATAGCGTGACGAAAAATTGTAGCAAAATAATATAATTTCGTTACTAAAACAATGACGGGTTCCATCAAATTTCCCAATTGAGCACTAATTTGGATATAGACAGGTTCCACATGTATACACATTTCTCCTCTAGCTACTTTGGGTCCCATTTCCACTTAATTTTTTTGGCATTGTCTAATTATTATATGTTTTGAAATTTTAAGCCAAAATCCGACAATTTCGTTTTGGTGAAATATAGATTTTTGTTGTTTAAAATCGACTTTGATTGCATATCTAAATTCAGCACCCTAAAAAACTCTCAAGACACTCGAATTGTGGAGAGTTCACAACTTAAACTTGTGATTCCAAAAAATCCCTATAAGATTAAGGTCAAATTAGATTGGAAAATAAACCCAAAACCATCTAAAACATATCACAGATAGACTATGGGAATTTTTTTAAGGAGACTTTGAAACAAGTGGCTTAAGGAATTTGTTTAGTACACATTAATGTGTTCAAGAATTAACTTTTTTATTCCTTGGCATGTTATTTATAGGACCAATACTCAAATATAGGGAAACTTGCTTGATGTTCATGCTCTCTTTTCACATTAAGCCAAATGCAAGCTACTATTATGAGGCGAATAGAATTTACTGAATGCGAGACTATAATGTACCTCTAGAATAGACACTAAAATATATATATATATATATATATATATAATTCAAGGATAGTAAACTATGATATAATAAGTGTTCGTCTCGTGATTTTCTTGTTGTAGGAGAGAAGCTTCCAAGGTTTTTCTACCCCAACTCTGTAGATTGAAGGTTAGTTCTCTTCGCCCGTAGAGGGATCTCTCCCGACTCATATCAGGCTATATCTTTAGATAGGTTGTGTTGATGTATGGTTTGGTTGGGCTTGAAATCAATAGCTCATTGGATGATGAAGTCAAATATCCAGGGTTTAGATAGGTTTACTAAGACAACTTGCTGTGTGATTAGGATTGATAAAGGCAAGGTGGATAAAAGTTCCTAGACCTTTGCCATTTGTTGTAGATGGATGAAGAAAAAGAAGAACATTCCACTACAATAGGGCATACATAGTGAATCCTATGGTAGCTCTGAGGATCAAAAATGGGAACCTTGAAAATTTAACCTAGACTACCTAAATCCTACATGAATTTTGAATCAATTAATATTTTCCAAACATTCATAAGGCACACATTCATGAGATTATTGTTGATCAATAGTTGTCATTGATGTCAACCCAAGCAGCACTGTGGGCTACCCCGATATTGCATGGGAAATGCCTTAATGACCAAACTAATATATTCTGGGTCAATAATACTTTTGATGGTTTCTACTTGTCGAGATGTTTCCGTTGATATATGGCACGCCATGTAATTCTTCACGGTTTGAGAGATATTCATGTTTGAAGTTTGTACCCCCAGTTAGTGGGCTAAAACCCCATGGGGTTGGGGCATGGGTCATTGAAAATTCATAATTAATATTTTTTAAGCTCCCAAAATCCCTCCCACGTTCACTTGTTTAAGCCCCTCTCACCCTAAGAATTTATATAAATTGTGATCCTCATTTCCTCCTTGTGCAAGGGATTTCTCCATTTGAAACATGTCATCGTGGAATTTGCACTCTAAATTTTTTTTCTACGAAGGCTCAGAAGCTAAAATTTTTATGAGGAAAATCTGAAATCCTAAGGAAGCTTCTGTAAAAATTTCAGATCAAGGTGCGCAACATTTTTGGAAATATGATCTGTGGAAGTCATGGTTTTTGCGGGCTCCTGAAATTCATCTCAAAGAAGTGACCAAAATCGTTGCTAACTCTCTCCAGTATCGACACCCTCAGAAAAGTGACAGATAGGTCAGAAATTTTGTTTTATCTTCGTGAGATTTTAGAGCTAATGAAGAAGCAAGTATGTGGCACTATAAACAGTTGGTCAGAATAGTCCATAATTAGGGCATTGTGGAGATTGGTATAACTTCTGAAGAATCTAAATAGATCTATGGCATTGAAATACTGACTTCAAATACTACAGACTAAAACTAGAGACTGAGATCTGAATGCAGGGATAGCACTGATTCATAACATCGAGCTCCTAGAAGGCAAGAAAAAGGATCAGTAAGAATATGGCTAAAGAATTAATTTTTACAAGCAGTGAAAAGCAGTAGCAATAGAGGGTATCATGACAAGAGAAGCAACCAAGGTGCATAACAGTAGCAAGAAGTTCATCATGTGAAGTCTTCAAGTGGGCAGCACTGCATACAATCATTGTAAAGGTATCATTGTACTAAGTCATTGTAAATACATTATTGTAAAAATTGTACTAGTGTCTATCTGCCAAGGGTTGAAGAGGCAGTGTTGGGAGGTCTAGGATCATCATTAGGTGATTGTGTCAAAGTTGGGGTTATGGTCTAGTATATATTCTTCTTCTACATCATTCTATATCATTGTAAATTGGACCATTTTCCCTGGTACGGGAGTCCATTCTTATTTTATTCTTCTATAGGGTGGTAGGGTGGTGCTAGGGTGAGTTGTAGCTCATTGGGTGTTGGGGCATCCGTTCAGTTGACTACTGAAGAATCTCGGGCGTTGGGGCATCCATCCAGTGGGAGCTGGAGAAGAATGATTTTCTAGATTCTAGGAAGTTGTAGCTTTATTTTCAATTGGAGTTGAATATTAAAGAATTATTAGAAAAGCATTTGGTGGTTTTTGTCCCGGAGTGGGTTTCCACCTTAAAAACTGTGTGCATTTGTGTTCCTCTTGTTTGCTGCTATCATTGTACAAACACTGATAATAATTGAATATTAACTAATGCTATAATTGAAAGTAATATTGATTCACTCCTCCCCTCAAAGATTTCCAACAATTATAAAGGAGAAACTAAGAAAACATAGAGAGAATGCATACTAGAACCTACTATCACATGGATATTTATATCACTGGTCAAAATATACTGATCTTGGAAAATAAAATGAATAAAGCATTCAAAACACACAGACAATGAATATATATTTTCATAAAGCCAACCCTTTCTCCATATTTTTGATGAAATATATAGGAAAATACAATAGAGACGAGCTCCTTAAATTATGGTAGAAATAATTACAAAATATTTGCATAATTTTGAGAGTTTAATTGACAAAAATAATAGAAATCCTATCATCTTAGCTACTCAGATCTCTAATCTGGCACATAATCCCTGGTCAAAACTGAGTACAAGGATTCTATATGCTCCTCCTGTTGCTATCCTGGAAAAATAATGAGGTATCTATTGTAAGATAGGATATAGAACGGTATGGTGCTTTACAAGATTGATCTCTTTAGTCAAACTCGTGTTCCATCCTTATATCCAACTGATGCATGAACCTGAAAATGATGCCAAAACTTTGAAATCGCCTGCTTCCTTCGCTGCTTTCTTTCCTCATGTTGACTCATACTCCATTAGCCAGAAAAATATCTTATATTTGACCACAATATACTAGGAAATAATTATTTCTTGATGATTAACCATGAGTAAGCCAAAATGTTGAATATCCATTAGGGTTTGGTGCAACAAAATAAGGGTTTATGTTGTACTCTGCCCCTGAAGTAAACTAATCACTTTCCTATGTCTTCTGAAACTTGAGCAAGGATGTCCATCTTGTTTTGAATCCTTGTCACCCTTCTGGTATATTTGTGTGGACTTTTATAAGATTTAAGGGTTTTTCCTTTTTTCCTCTCAACATACTCTTTTTTCCTCTCTCTTTTTCTTCTCTTTGAAGTCTGCTTTGTTTTTTCTTCTGCATCAATGATAATAACTTCTTTCATCTTAGATTTCATCTTAGATTTTAAATTTAATCTCAATTTATTAGTAGGGTGAGTATGAGGTATTTTTCCCTGAACCCTAATCTCCTTCTCGACTTCTTATCTTCCTTTCATAAACTTTAATTTTTGGTACTTTCACAAGGGCTTCATCATGTTTTTCAACATGAAGGTGACTACATTCTTCCTTGGTTTCCTGAGCTAGGATTTTAACATAAACCTCTTCACATGACTCGATCGACCCATATTGCAAATATTATAGTGCTATAAACAATTCTACCAACTTTAAACACTCTAACCAAAGGTTGTAAGACACTCAACAAGCTTCATGCGTAGTAATACTACAAATCTAGGTTTGCCGGAAAACATTGTTTTAGGGAAAACAAGGAAGATTAGGGTTTGGTTTTTAATGGATATATTGGGAATGAAAACTCTGGCATTTGTCACATCATGAAGTAGGAGGAAAAATAATTCATGAATCTAAACTTGACCGCTTAAAATAATGGGATTAAAGGGTCAAAACCCGATTTTTTTGTTTTGTTTTTTAAACATGTTACGAAAACATTTTGTAGCTCTAGTTGAAATTTCACTATAGGTCAAAAAGTTGCAATAAATTTAGCATAATCTTAGGGTTAGGTGAAATAAGTTTAATGATACATATTCCTAGGCTTAGCTAGAAAATATTTCAAAAATACAACACCTCCTTTACAT
Source organism: Pinus albicaulis (assembly GCA_034641835.2). Classification (NCBI taxonomy): domain Eukaryota; kingdom Viridiplantae; phylum Streptophyta; class Pinopsida; order Pinales; family Pinaceae; genus Pinus; species Pinus albicaulis. Next base: position 652,831,155 of record CM076578.1, read on the forward strand.
AATTATGACCTTGCCAAAAGATGGACTAATAACATTGCCTTGAAATGAAGGTGTAAGCCTGATGCTAACAATTGTCTCCCGAGGAGGAAGTAAATAACATGTAGACATTGTGCCTGATCCATTGGGCTACTCCTAACCAAACTCTAAGCTTTTACATCAATCTATTCAACAACCCGACTTGCAACTTAAAGCAAACTATAAAATGAGCTGAAACTACTGCATACTAAAAAACAAAAAACCGAAATAGATGTTGAAACTCACGATTGACCTGACAATATTACTAGACACCTCTATCTACACTAACCTACTGAATTTTTTCTCAATTAGGTGATACAAAATTTCCAGTGCATCCAGGAAAGGAGATGGACACTCATTGGAATTCTTCTCACATATTTCGTAAGCAGACAAAGAAATGTAAAGGATGGAAACCCAAAATGAAAATTGAATCTACAACTTGAGATTATTAAAAAAAAAAATCCACCTTCATTGATGACTACAATAAACTAGCTAAAGGATCTTGGAAAACATGGAAATTCACCTTGTTTTGATGAGAAAACATAGGAGAACAAACTTCATTTACAATTGCTGGTTTTTCTTGCTTTATACCTTGATTCTAAACACCATTCTAAAAAAAAATTGCAGTAGACTGTTCATCATTCTTATTAGAAAAAGACTCTATACCATCTAGAACAGGTTCAAATTTGATAGCCACATCATGTGCATTAAAAACATTCTCTTTCTCATCAAACAATTCTTAACTTGCCTCATTATCCTTCAATAACTTTATTTGAAAACTGCCAATTTGACTTTTAGATGAATGAAGAGAAATAAGTTCTCATACATGATTCTCTTGCGAATGTGACAAAACACCAATTTGAGCACTTTCACAATTCTGATTTTTAGTAATTTCATCATGAGACAAAAACTCAGAAAATGATTGATTTGAAGAGGAAACTGTTTGACTATCCTCATACTCTTGGTCACATAAAAGTTGGCAAACCCGTTGCATATCTTCATCAATTTTAGACGATGAAACATGACTGTATACACCAAGAAGTTGATCTATTTCCTTTTTAGTCAAGGGAGAAGCTCTAATCTGCTGAAAATTGTTCTGATTATCACAATAACTAGTTTCTACTATTTCTTGCTGAGAAGAATATTCATAAATGGATTCTATAATTTTATCATTCATAAGCTCCTCATCATCATAAATATCTTGCAAGTACTAAATAAAATCCTCATAATACTCACAAAAGTTTTGGAACAATGACAAAGAAGGATGGAATGCTACATAATACTCCAAGAATACTGCGAGGAAATATTTGAGTATAATCTACCTAGTTCTAATCTTTCATACCACGATATAGTTTTGTTTACTAGGGTATCCATAAACATATTCATTAAACAATCCTCATGAAACTTAATACCAAGATTATATATATGTCTATGAAACTTAATAAGATGCAAAATTGCATCATCTCCTTCCTGATTATTGAAATTTGGGAGATATGTTTACCAGTCTATGTGGGAAAAATGATTTGGAAAACTAGGAACGTGTGAGAAGTTCATAGGATCATACCTTATAGATCTGTAAGTATCCATGGAATCCATCATCGTATTATGGATTCATCAGTGACACTTTAAATTATGTATATCGTTGAAAATGGAGTCGCCAGGACAAATCAAACAACCAATCTATTATATAACCTTTTTTTCCCTTAGAAAGTAGATATGATATTCAAATTAGTTCTCAGAAAGATAAACATTTCATATCCCTGGTATGGTCGCCAAAATGCTAGGTCTCACAAATTTTCTCTTGGTTGTAGGAGAGAAGTTTTCGAGGTAACCTTTTCATTCCAACTTATAGATTGAAGGCTAGCCCCTTCAATCCAGAGAGGGATCTCTCTGACCTTTATACTATGGCTAGATATTTAATTAGGTTGTGTTGATGTAGATTTTGGTTTGGATTGAAATCAAGATCTCATTGGGTGATGAATTCAAATAGTTAGGGTTTAGATAGGTTTACCAAGATAACTGGTTCTCTGATCAAGATTGATAAAGACAAGGTGGATAACAGATCCTAGACCTTTTCCATTTGATGTTTATGGATGAATAAAAAGAAGAAAATTCCACTACAATAGGGCATGCCAGTGAATCCTATGGTAGATTTAGAGGATCAAAATGGGAACCTTTGAAAAACTTAATGCAGAGCATCAAAACATAGGTGAATTTTGAATCAATTAATTTTTGGAAAATTCATAAGGCATACATTCATGAGATTATAAAGGAGAAACTGAAAAAACATAGAGAGAATACCCAGCAGAACCTATTATCGCATGGATCTTTATATCATTGGTCAAAATCTATTGACCTTGGTGATCCAGATCTTGGTTGAAATGGACCTCTTGCTTCAACTTTGTTGATAACTTCTGCTATAGGTGATGAAATCAGATTCCGTCACAGATCCATTTGAGATAATGAATAGATCTTTCCAGTCATATAAGAAAATTGAAATTTTATGACCTGTGGGTAGAGAAAATGATTCCACAAACTCAGAGGACGCGTAATGGCACAGTGTTCCAGACATGTGTAACTTCAATTGCTCATATCTCTCAAACTAGGAAACGAAATCAAATTATGTAAAAAATCCATTTGAGATAATAAAGAATAATTTCAAATGAGATATTGTTAACTCTCTAATATGATCTATGGAGACCGTGGAACTTGCATAAATTTTACTAAATATTACTGCAAAACATTGAAACTAAAATATGTTTCAAACCCTCATAGAGTCGTAACCTGAATCTAGATTTATGCAGGAATGAAATAAAATATAGAAATAAACATAAAAAGAGAGATGTAGCAATAATAAAACTTCATTTCATTAATATCAAATGACTGAAATATGCTTACAGATAGAATGGACATAAACTAGCTAGGGCGATGGCAGCTTATCTCTGAGAAGAGATGTGGTGGCTACATGCCTATGAAGTGTATTACAATTAGGCTCAAGGGAATTTTTATTATTGAACAATAAGAGAAAAACCTAAATAACTAAAACCCTAACCTGAGGAGATGTAACACCAAGAGTTTATGGGCCCCGTTGGGGTTAGTTGGGCAGCCAACTTCCCGGGGTCATAACTTGGTAATATTATCTCCGTTTGGTGCATATGATACCTCGTTGGAAATATCTCTCTGAAGACTACTCTATTTAGGGCCTTAAAACGGCTCTAGAAGTTCAAGACCCAAAAATTCTGCTAAAAATAGTAAATAACAAAACTGATGAAAATGACTAGTGGAATAGGCAGGTGGCCACCCAATGGTATACAGTTGTGGGTGTGTTGTGGTCGGTAGTTGTTACATAGAATTTTGTCACCATCCTTGCAATCCCTCGCCCCGCATATTGGATGGTCTTTACCGTGACCTGTGAGCAGTGTCGTACTCTGAAAACACCTTCTTTTCATCCTTCTGCATAAGGACATCATTTCTCTTGTTGAACATTTCCTCATAAATCCCACAAAAACCTATGTTTTGGCATTGGCGTGGGTAGCCAGTTCACCCCTCGTGCCAATGTGGAGGATCTTTTTGGGAATGTTTTTTAACAAATTAGAGGTGAAATTTTCCTTTAACCACCTCAGGGATGAGTCACAAGAAGTGGGTAACTCGATGAGCCACAGATCTCCATCTTTAGGTAGTGGTTTCCTCCTCCCATGGAACACTCCTTGAAGATAGGTCTCCATTCCATGATTATAGGGATCCTAACCTCTCCCTCTCCCTCTATATAAACAGGCCTTCTCCCTTTATGAAAGCTAGCTGAACATATAGCCAAGAAGATGAACTTGGAGAAGAGATACTATAGCTGAGTAATCGTTATCGAGAAGGTAGAACCAAGGAGAATTTCGTAGAGAGAGCCTCGTCCGAATTCCCGACGAGCTTTCGTGAGACGCGCTTCGCTGGAACCCTGCTGGAGGAGACTGCAACTTTGAAGCTTGGTTGTACTCTTCCTTATTTTCACTAATATACTCGACTATGGTATTGGTTCCATCACTTATGTTATGCTTATCTGTTAGAATTGATTTAGTCTTCTTCGACTGACTAATAGTTACAGATGAGAACTAGTATGTTGTGTGTCATCTATGTTTCTTGTGTATGTGCAGGTATCCGAGCGTGAGAATGAGCGGATCGTGATCTGTCTAACTAGGAGCGAGAGGTAGTCACTCTTTCGACGATGAAAACAGCGCAAGATATACGGTAAGTTATCTATCAAGTCTCTGTCCATTCGTTAACTAGGAATTGATGTCATAGTGTGTCTTGTTTGTGGCTAGACCCACTCTAGGGCTAGTGGGATCGCCATCTCAGGGATATACCTCACCAAAATAGGCCAAGGACGCTTCACGACCTTTTGCTAAAATGAGGTTCTTTTGGCTTCCGCTATCGACAAGGAATTATAGTGGAGAACCCTTCACCCACATCTGCAAATGGAAGAGGCGCTCCCCCTCGTCTCGATCCTTAGGATCCTCCCTCTAGAGCTTGGTGGTGGCAACAATGGCACTACAATATGAATAAATGACCTGCTTCCATTTTTCATTCCATTTGTCCTGGGATCTCATCGCTGAATCATTATCTTTGGGCCTCTGTACCCACTAGAGACTGTTTGGTTAGACACTCGCTTGTGTTGTGAGTGGAGTTGTTATGAAATTTACATCACTTCCCTGTGTCCTTCTTAGTATTTGTGGTGTTTTTCTTAGTCCCCCCGCTTTGGCTTTGCCCCTTGTTCTATGGTTCGGGGGTGCCTTTCCTTGGCTTCGGATTCACGGATCCAAAGTCTCGCTTATTCTATTTAAATTTACGTTTAATCTTGACAACATATCGATATTTCACTCCAAGCTAGATAATGTCGAGGAACTCCATTTCCTCCTAAATGTATCTGTGCAAACAACTCCAATACTTGAGCACTAAATGTCTCTTTGAATCTTTAATACCCAACTTTGTGCGTAGGGTATGGAAAAAATTCGTCATCTCGTGCACATCTTGATCCATTTGCTGCCGCAGTGTGGTCCATTGGATGTACTTGTCCTCATAGCTCCCCACGGGGTAATATTGTTCCTTGATGTCGTCTCAGAACAAATTCCAATTGGGTGCGGCCGAGAACAGAGAGGGTTCCCTCTCGTCCTTTTGCTCACAGTACGTTTCCCACCATTCTTTGACATGGGGGTGACTTTGAGGATTGAAAAATTAATATTTTCTCTGTCAGAGAAATCATGGATCAAAAAATACCCTTCCAACAAATCCAACCATCTATCTATGACATATGCCTCTATTTGGCCTTCAAATACCTGAATGTTGAAGTTGACTTGTACCTTGAAATGAGTGGCGCCTCCAGAGTGGCTGCTGGATGTAGATGCACCACTGGTGGGTAGTCGTTGAAAGATTTGGGAAAATTTATCCATCATCACGTTCCTTTGTTTCTCAAGGGCCTCTTCAAGCAATATTTTGATAGGATCTCCTGCTCTCTCGTCTTTCCTCTCTTCTGCCATGGGAGGCCGTCGGGTTTTGTAAGGCTGATCTTGCAAAGGTTCAACCAGATCGAGCCCTAACTCCTTATACCCCGACCTCATTAGGGACATTCAAAGAAAGAGCAGACCACTGATCTGGATCTTGGTTGAAATGGACCTATTGCTACAACTTTGTTGATAACTTTTGCTATAGGTGATGAAATCAGATTCCATCAAAGATCCATTTGAGCTAATGAATAGATATTTATCGTGTTATAAGAAACTTGAAATTTGATGACTTATGGGTAGAGAAAATGATTCCACAAAATCAGAGAATGCGCGGTGGCACAGTGTTCCAAACATATGTAACTTCAATTACTCATATCTGTCAAACCAGGAAACGAAATCAAATTCCGTAAAAAACCAATTTGAGATAATAAAGAATAATTTTAGATGAGATGTTTTTCACTCTCTAATATGATCTTTGGAGACTGTGGAACTTGCATAAAATTTACTGAATATTACTACAAAACATTGAAATTGAAATATGTTTCAAACCCTCGTGGAGCCGTAACCTGAATCTGGATTTATGCAGGAATGAAATAAAATACAGAAATGAACATAAAAATAGAGATGTAGTAAAAATAAAACTTCATTTCATTAATATCAAATGACTGAAATATGCTTACAGACAGAATGGACATAAACTAGCTAGGGCGATGGTAGCTTATCTCTGAGAAGACATATGGCGGCTATATGCCTCTGAACTGTATTACAATGAGGCTCAAGGGAATTTTTATTATTGAAAAATAAGAGAAAACCCTAAATAACCAAAACCATAACCCGAGGAGATGCAACACCAAGCGTTTGTGGCTGGCCCCGTTGGGGTTAGTTGGGCAGCCAACTTCCCGAGGTCATAACTTGGTCATATTATCTCTGCATATGATACCTCGTTGGAAAGATCTCTCTGAGGACTATGCCGTTTAGGGCCTTAAAATGGCTCTGGAAGTTCAAGACCCAAAAATACTGCTAAAAATAGTAAATAAGAAAACTGATGAAATTGATTAGTGGAACAGGCAGGTGGCTACCAATATCCACCTGGATCACTTGGTAAATAAAATGAATAAAGCATTCAAAGCACACAGAAATTGACGATTTATTTTCAGAAAACCAACCCTTTCTCCATATTTTTGATGAAATATACAATAAAATACAATAGAGATAAGCTCCTTGAAGTATGGTATCAATAATTACAAAATATTTTTGAGAGTTAAATTGAAAAAAATCACAGAAATCCTATCATATTAGCTACTTGGATCTCTAATTTGCACATAATCCCTAGTCAAAACATAGTACAAGGCTTCTATATGCTCCTCCTGCTGGTATCCTGGAAAATTAGAGATCTCTATGCTTCAAGGGAGGATATAGAATGATCTACTGCTTTTACAATATTTTGAGTAGAATCATGTTGAGGGCTCCAACCCTTCAACCTACCAGGCTCCAACTTGTTTCCAAGCACCAAATTGGACTTTTATGAGGCTCCAACATTTATGACTCCAACCCTTTTCTTCTCAAGGCTCCAACCTTGTTTTCATAGGCTCCAACCCCTAGGGCACCAACCCTCCAATATTTTTAATAAAAATGAATAAATGACTTACTTGAATTTCTCCACAAGTCTCTTCATTGTTCAACACTTGCTCCAAACAATGCATGTAATTCACTTCAAATATATCAATGGGTTGTTTCCAAATCTTCTCCTTAATAATACAAAACCTAATCCGATCTCAAAACTGAGCTTGTGAAGTGACTGTAACAATTTTGAGGATATAACGTATAAGTCTCCACAGGTACGAAGGATAGGTGATAGTTGTTTGAGTTGCTACATGTGAACAAAATTTAAGTAATAGTCCACTTCTATCATAGATTCGAGCCTTAAATGAGCTCCTACAGGTGGTAATGTAATCCAAGGTATGGTGTAATTCTCCATAGATTTGCTAAGATATGTTAAGACAATCATTTGTGCCAAAAACTGAACTATTATAGGTTACTATCCCTCCTTATTAAACCAAGTCTCTGAAATAGATTACTAAGTCCAGACCCTTTACAAGTTTGTTACTCATCCAAGCTTCTAACAACCACATGTCTGAGGTGTAGTATTACAGGTCCGAGGGTAGAGTACTACAAGTCCAAGGTAAGGTTTCATCCACAGGACTATCTTCTCATCTTCCACAGCTTACTGTTTCAAGTCCAAGTTTTCCAAGATGATTGTAATCTGATTAGCCCAAAGAATATGCCTTGAAGTCTTCCTTAGCCACCTCAGTTCACAAGATGTGAACTTCACTTGCTGCCTAGTGCTCTGAACTTCCTTGAAAAAATTGATGGATGGAAAATGAAGTGTCAAACTTCTATTTATACACATTTTTTATTTGGATGAAGGGACATGTCTTATGGAGGGAGTCTGACATGATTATAACTGAGCATAGGTCAGCTAGGATAAATAATTTGATATTTTGTCTTAAAAAATCATCGTCTCCTAAAATACGGGGAGTTTGAGGGCAAGTGAGGGCTCATTAGAAAGGGGAAAATTTCCTCTATAATCTGGTGAAGGATTTATTGCAATATGATGTCTTCAAGATGTCAAAAAAAATTCTTTATGAATTTTTGGAATTTTATAGTACAAACCTTGGGGTTTTTAAGATTCTTCATGTATCAGGATATTGGCACTAGGATGAGGGTTAGGGAATATTTATTAGGGATCCAAGTATGGTATCCAAAAATCATACAAGTCATTAGGTGTGCCACCATATGGTCTCCAACAATGTTCATATTTCTATCAATGAAAAGAATTGACCAATAGTCTCCCCCTTTGTGATTGATGGAAATATCCTTTTCTCCAACATTTTCTCCCCCTTTAACATCAATGGAAAATGGGGTATCCAAGTACTCCCCCTATCAAACTTCTTCTTGTTACACTTATCCCCCTGTCATGGTGCTCCTTCCCCTGTCGATGTGTTGTCTTAGTGTGATGCAAGGTCAGTGACCCCCATCTTTGGGCGAAGATATTCAAATGCTTCTCGTGGTAGGGAATTTTTAAAGATATCTGCAATTTTTTCCTTCGTATTGACGTATTCCAATCTGATATTTTGTTCAGCAACCTATTCTCATAGAAAGTGGTATTTTATTGGAATATGTTTTGTCTTTGAGTGCATTACCATATTCTTCGAAAGGCTAATGGCCTTGGTGTTGTCTCAGTAGATAAAGATTGGTTGATTAGTCTCTATGTTGACACCTTTCAATGCTTCCTTCATCCAAAATATTTGTGTACACCAATATGTAGCAGCTGTTAGAGTCGGACTTTGCAGCCCTCAGTCAGAGATAATTTCTCTATTTGAATTTCATTGTTTAGGTGTCTCATTCTGTTTTTTCATCTACATTCCGTTAGGAGCATGCCACTGAATGACGGAAAGGTTTGGTTCTCTTGTTTTCCCTCATGCTTGTACCTGCTGGGTTGGTTAAAATTCCTCAAAATCCATTAGAGTTCAGTGCATGTCATCTAAAGTCATAAATGATTATTTTGGTCAAAAAGAGTCTTTTAGTTTTTGAGTCTAGGGGTCAGTATTTTGACATGTCTAATAAACGCCCGCAGGCCATGAGGATGGTTTTCAAAGAAGTTCTCATTCCAAATTTCATCATCAAACATATTCGAAGACATTTCTTGTTCAAAACTATGTTTTGAATAAGAAATTGTTGAATTCATTTTTTGTAACAATCATGTATTTTTCCGTCTTGAAGTTTTCAAAGCAGGCTCTGGTTTTCCTTTGCCAAACATCAACGTCAATATCCCTGCAAAAATCAAATAATTACATCAGTCCAAACTCAGAAATTTAGTGAAAAAGCACAAGACAGAGGTTACATTAAATGAAAAAGTGCCAAAAAAAAAAAAAAAAACATTACAAAGTGGGTTTTGGAGGAAGCAAAAATGAAAGCCATCACATGTAAGATATTTCTCAAAGCCATATAAACCATTTGCATCAAGAAACATTCATAAATCTCATAGCAAAGTCGAAATTTGAGGTTGGAGAGAGAACAACGTTTGAAAGAAGTTGTGACTGTGTTGAAAGTCTGAGCACGGCGCATACAAAAGAGGCGCGGCGCATTGGGTCGAGGTCAGCAGTGTTTTTTTTCAAGGGTGCAGCGCACCTAACGAGCGCGGCGCACTGGGTGTGCGCGTGACGCATAGAGCACAAAGGCCGAAAAATTATCCTTCTTCACCAAAATTCATTTCAAATCGACTCATTTGCCTCCAAGTAAGTTTGTCCAAGCTCGTTCAATGATTTTTGAATATGGTGCTGTGGTTTGAAAGCAAAGAGATTAGTGTTAAATGGTGAAAGATTTGACCCTATATCCACATCCAAATTCACTCCAAGGGTTAAAGGGAGGTGTTCCAAATCGTGAAATTTGGTGCTTCAGTTCTCATTTCATTGATATGTATGCTCTTGCCATTTACTGTCATGGTTGTCACTGCTAGTTTTGTAACATTATACACCACAGTCTTACAGTCTCTCTCCTATTCCATCACTGCTGTCACTGTTGTATTATCATATCACAGTCCCATTGTTATTCCTTTATGCCATATTCCTATACCCCTTTGATCTTATGTGTTAAACCCCCAAATCCCTATCACTATCACCCATTCTCACTGCTTATAATCCCCAAATCCCCATATAGTTAAACGGTGACTGTCTTCGAATTCAAAACTCACTTGACTGTCCTTTTCCCACTGTGGTATTTATTATAGCACCTTGATATATATGTGACCATTTGGGCATTGAAACAAATACACCAATTTGCTCATTTTTTAATCAACCAAGCACACAGTTGACAAATACATTTCAGCACCATGTCAGAGACGGATTCACCATATGAGCAGGGATATGAGCAAGACAGTGATTCTACAGTAGAACTTAATGTGCCAAGGAGATCTCACAAAAGTGGCAGGCATGTCAGGGAAGAACCCACTTCTTTGACACAATTGCAGGCTTGCCTGCTTGCAATGGATTGTTTTCAGCGTCAGTCATGTTTCCAGTATTGTGAGATGATTGCCCGAACTCAACATCATCATGAGTTAGCTCGCCTATTTGTCCTACATTTGCATAATGGTCGTGTAAACCTCCCTGGAGTGAATTTCACTTTGTCACCAGAGACTATTTCTGAGGCGACCGGGATACCAAACATCGGTGAAGAGTGGAATAAGCGACAGCAGTTGGATAGAGCTTATTATGAGCCGTACATCAGACCTGGATACTTGAGGCAGCTGAGCAGGGTTTTTCCTTTCAGGTTCCTGAAGGACGAGTATGCACCATTGATGAAACTGATCATTAGGTACTTCAGTTGTGAAGGGCGCTTTTCACGCTTGTATGCGTATCATATTCGACTGTTGATGCATTTCACGAGAGTGCGGTTGATGAGCATACCATATTTCATGTACCGTAACATAGAGCGGATGACGGTCCTTGTACAGAAGAAGACCCCAGCGCAGCAGCATAACAACATTTACCATTACGCGCTCATCAAGATCATGGTGGTACATCAGCTCGCACAGCAGGGCATCGCATGGGATGAGTTCATTTCCCGTGACTTCTTTGCAGCACCATAGCCTCCAGAGGTTGTTCATGATGAGGCTGAACCTTCACACCAGTTTGAGGTTCATGATACTGAGCCTATCAGTGCTCCAGTGTATGTGACATATCAGAGAGGCCACAAAGCCTTATTTGCAGAGACATGACGAGTACTATCTCCACCCGAGGTGGAAGGGGTCTCGTTGACTTCATCAGCAGCGCGAGTACTATCTCCACATGGTGTGGAAGGGGTCTCGCCTTCGACATTAGAACAGGTACAGGTTCAGGACAGAGGCAAGAGGCCTATGCACGATGAGGGCCCCTCGAGAGGCCAAGATACTGATTTTGTTTTGATCGATGTTGATGCGAGCTCTCCTAGCTCGAAACTGAAAGACATCATCCAGGAACAAAAGGCTGAGATTGACACACTGACTGAGAAATTGCAGAGAGCTCAGTGGGTGATAGGTTACTTGGATCAGCGTAATAAACAGTTGGAGGATCATCACACACTTATAGAGTTGCGGCAAATCCGTGAAGATCGACAATTGGCCCGGAAGAGACCAGACAACATGACACCATTTGAGCGAGAGACTTGCCTTACGCATATCAAAATTCATATGGAGAAGCTCTTGGCAAAGGCAAACAGGGAAAAATACATGCTCAGACATATGAAAGGTCACTATTGGGCCCGTACACACGTTTGTAGAGCAAAAATGAAGATCCTAAAAGCAAGGCTGAAAAGAGCACTGAAACGTCGAAAGAGGCCAGATCCACTCCGAATCTTGGCTAATGCTTCCTTGGCTGAGCATGAGACATGATGAGAGACCTTCACCCCAAATTTCAGCAAATTTGGAGAAGATTTTGTCATTTTGAAAATTTTGGTTGCAAAACAGGTTTTTCCGCCCAACGCGTCGCGCCTCCCGACGCGCGCTTATGATTGGGACACCTTCTGGAGGAAAACTTGATATTTTTGGATTTTTCATGGTAAGTTATGCATGCTCAGGAATGGCTGAAGCATTTCATCAAATTCTGGGTGGTCTTAAGGGCCAAAAACACCATGAAAATCACCTTTCTGCCACCTTTTGCACCAACAGGAAGTACTTTTGGGAGATTGAAGTTTTGGAGGGGCAAATGAGCTCCAAATTGAGAAATTACACTTGGGTTGGATAGAATAAATCTAGGGCTTTCCAACGCGCTATCATGAGCTCGATTTGGACTTCGGGAAGTGCTCCAAAAACAGGTCCAAAGTAGCAAGGCGCATAGAGCTTTTGAGCGCGGCGCATAGAGGAATTCAACCCATTTTTCACCTTCCAGCTCAGGAATTCGGCCAGTTTTAACTAGTTTCACTTCTTGATGTAATTTTTGATCTAGCTTGATGTAATATGGTAACCATAATGTAATTTTGGCATGTATTTAATTATTCTAGATGATTCATTCACTAAAAAGTGAAAATTAAGTGAATGGATCAGTTTCCTAGCATATAGAGGCAAGTTGTTTGGCTGCCTAGATTTTAGCTCCTTGTTTAGAATTGGTTCAAACTACTCCTAGAAGCATGAGCTCGACCCCTAGAGGCATGGGAAGGGGTTAGACTTGTCTATATATTGTATTTTCTGAGACATTTTCAGGGTTGGATACTTGGGAAAAGTTTGGCACCTCATTGTACATACATTTTCAGTTTTTGGCAAAGGAAAGACCAGAGTTTTGTAGCACTTGTTGGGATCCTTGTGGCTTCTGAGTTTTGATGATGTTCTTCTTATGTTATTGTAAGTTTCATTGAAGTTATATGTTTTCCATTTCCCTTCTCTATGCTTCTGAATTAAACAAATGAGTATTTGAGGTAGAATTCATTGATTTGTTGGTGCTCTGCCTTAAGCTTTTGTTTAGTTGTTTATGTTTTCGTCAGTTTGAAGAGGATCCTTGCATGCTCTTGCCCTCTTCAGCTCCTCAGCAGTCTTTCCATCCGTTCACTCGATCTAAGACATCAAAGCCGTTGCCTACCCTGCCCCAACTTGAACTTTTGGCCTCATCCCCAAGCCCAAAAAGTGTTTTTCCCTTTTTCCAACGAAAAACCCCTAAAAATCAAAATCAAACCCTCCTATTTGTTTATCTAGCCTAAGATGAGTTGTTGTTTTTGTCATCTCAAGCCCCTTTTGAATATTTTTTTTGAGATTGACCCGGAGAGAGCCCTCTCCTGTCCTCGTAGGGATAGCTACGAGGCTAAGCGTGGTTTGGTGTTGTCCTTCTTCTACCTTATTTCAGCCTAAGATGGATTTGGGAACTAACATAGTGGCGACCATACTGGGGATAAAATTGTTTGCTTGTTGATGTTATTTGCTTTATAAGTTATAGACGGAGTCTGAATTCATGCTAGGTAGCTTTAGAAACGCTTTTGCCTTGCATTAGTGGAAGTAGATAAACGCTGCTTTAGTCGATCTCTGGTATAGCTTGTGAACGAGACATTTGCCTTGTGAGTTACCCCAATACATTTTATTGTTCTAGACTTTTGGATGATTGAGTCTAGAATTTGACAGGCTAAATAGATTGTTTTGTCCTTTAATTTTTGAATAGATCAACATACTGGATTCTAGAAGGCATACTAGATCAAATCCTGATCCAAATCCACCTCCAGTGTATGAGAATCCCAATCTGATTCCAAGAATTTTCCATCGAGAAGCTCCTGGGTTTCCTCTGTTTAAATCTCATTCATACCCTACTGTATTTGAATACATCGAAGACATTGAGTTTGATGATCAGTTTGAGTTATCCTTGTTTGAAACCAAATCTGAAAGTGCTGCTAGTTCTACCGTCATAAATCCTGAATTCATTAAGTATCTTGAGGTCGAACAAGCTAATAGATCCATTTATAATTACATTCTGAATCTTCAAAACTCCATTGTGGCAACGAATATTCCTGAGTTCATAGAGTCCACTTCTGAAACTCTTGGTCCATCAGTAATTACATCTGATTCACAAGTTCACGTTGAGCCTTATTTTATTCCTACCATTCCAGTGCAACCATTGATATCTAATCAGCAATCAGCAGTAGTTCCTCCTCCATCTCCACCACAGACTCCTCGCACACCTACTGCTCCCACTCCACCCGTTTCTCCAAGACATATTATAAATCCATCGAGAGCCATGGCTGCTAGATTCGCACCTCTCGTTTTTCCAGCAAATTTGGATCCTATGCCCGCTGATTATCAGAGTAAAATTCCTTTGTTTGATGGTACTCCTTAAAGTGTGCCCGCTCAGCAGCATATTGTTAGAATGGCAGACTTTTTGGAACTGCATGAAATTGATGAAGAGAATGTCTCCATGAGATTGTTTGTCCAGACTTTTGGAGGAGAGGTACGCAAGTGGTTCAGAGCTTTACAACCCGGAAGTATTAATACATTGGAAGAGCTTCAGACACAGTTTCTAGATCGGTGGGAGATGAAGAAAGATCTGCTGCAAATCACTTCTGAGTATACTAAGATCAAGCGTAATCCTGGTGAGTCCGTTCAAGACTATATTATCAGATTTAATACGGTGTATAATGCAATTCCTGATGACTTGAGGCCTTCTAAGAAGTCAGCTTTGTTAAAATTCCCAGATGGTTTTGATCCGGAGATGGCCTATTCATTACGAGATAGAGATCCGCCTACTTTAGAGGACATGCAGAAGATTTCCGTGAGCATTGAGGCAAACTTGAATGATAAAAGAGCTAGACTGAAAGCCGAGAAGAAAGTTGTGATAAAAAAAGAAGCTTCTACATCTATAGATAAGATACTATGCGAAATGGGAAAGATGTTTGAAAGGCTCACTATTGATAAGCTCGAACACAAGTTTGGAATCCTAACTTTCGTGGTCAGCAGCAACCCCAATTCAGGATCAAGAAATGAGAACAGCGAGCACAAGAACCAGCAGTCCAGTAGCAAGTAAAGACACCGCTTCAGCAGAATTTTGTTGGTCAGGATTCAGATGACGAAAATGATGTAGTGGGGGAGCAAAATCATTTCTTTAATCCTGACGATTTGCCCATTTATATCCTCGAAGATGATGAGTATGCAGAAAGTTCAGCGGTACAAAGAGATGAGGATTTTATCCTAGCTAATGATGCAGCCCTTGAGGAGGAGTCGGATGAGTATCAGAGAGGATATATGAATGCATTGTCAGCTCAGCATCAACAATATTCTCTTAGAAATAGAGATGTACCAGTCAGTCCAATTCAGAAGAGGAAGGAAGTTTCAGCGCCTAAGAATGATTCACCTGTTGCACAAAAGAAAACAAAAGAGGTAGTTGATCCCGCTGCCACTAAGTCGTCATCAGCAGAAAAATCAAATCAGCCAAATGCATCGAGAGAGAAGGTTGAAAAGAAAGAGGTTCCAGCCAAAGAGATCGAAAAGACTTCAGCTTTTAGTTTGGAGAATGAGATTTCGAAATTGAAGGTATCTATTCCCTTAACTGAAATAATGAGGAACAACAGTTATAAAGGTCAAGTTTCTAGAATTTTGAATTTCGATCCCATGTTTGACATGGTGAATATTGAAAATGATCAACCGGAATTGATATTTGGACCAGCTTTAGATGGTGAGTCTCCGGACAGCGAAGTACCTCCTTTTTATATCAGTCTTCGGTTGCATGAGTTTGTGTTGCATAACGCCATGTTCGATTTCGGTGCTTCCCATAACCTTATGCCGAAAGCAATCATGGAGAAGTTGGGTTTAGACATTACCAGGAAGTACTGTGATATTTATTCATTCGATTCTAGCAGAGTGAGATGCATTGGGCTCATTAAAGACTTGGTTGTAAGTTTGGATCAGATTCCTACAAAGAATGTTTTGATGGATGTTGTTGTAGCAGACATTCCTCCGAGATTTGGTATGTTGCTTTCCAGATCTTGGGGAGCAAAATTGAAAGGGACATTACAGTTAGATTTCTCCTATGCGACGATTCCCGTGTTTGGCCAAATGAGAAAGTTGTATTGGGAACAAAAAATGAAGTATATGATTACCACTAAGGAGAAACCTGTTAATCATCCACTTAATTATGTACATACAGATCTAGAGTCTTTTGTTTTGTTTGCCGATAGTTTTAATGATGTAGATAGTCAGTTAGTTCAAGCAGAAGATATTCCAGATATTACCAAGAATTTCAGAGAAATTTTGCAGAAAGAAAGGCAGCTACCGGAAAGCACAGTTGAGCAATCAGCTAAAGAGAGTGGACAACAAGCAGAAAAAACAGAGCTAGCGCAATTTTAGCACTTAGAGGATGATGAAGAGGGTCTATGGACCATGGATTTCGATGGTGCCGTGGGCAATGATGGTGCTGGGATTGGTATTTGGGTACGCAGTCCTTTTTCCACTCCTGACAAGGTACCGAGAAATGTACGGGTATGTTCTTACAAGTTGGCATTTGATTGTTCGAACAATGAGGCTGAGTATGAAGCTCTGATTGCTAGCCTAAAGATTCTTAGAAAGCTGAAAGCTAAGAGAATTGCGGTCTTTGGTGACTCCGAATTGGTGATTAAGCAGGTAAAGGGAGAATATCAAACGAAACATCCACGGATGCGGGCTTACCAGAACGCTGTCCTTGATATTTTGAAGCACTTTTCAGATTACACCTTGACTTGTATTCCGCGCATTCAAAATGGAATTGCAGATGCGCTTGCCAAGGCAGCAAGTAACTTGAAAATCCCAATGAATTCAAGTAATAAATTCGAGATCGATGTGAAGCACCGTCCTACCCTACCGGATAATCAAAGATGTTGGAAAGTTTTTCAAGATGATGATGAGGTTAATGATTTTCTGCAAAGTAAAGGTAAGTTCAAAGATACCTCAATCGATATGGAATTTGATGATGGTGATGATGTTCAAGTTAACCAAATGGAAGTGTTACAGCTGAAAGATAACATTATTCCTAAAGGTTTGATACCTTTAGAAGAACTCTTCGATCAGGATGATGTGGCAAAGAAACCAACTTTACGACCGAGTGAAAAAGGAGTAGAGGATGTAAATATTGGGACAGCTGAAAACCCCAAAATGGTAAAGTTATCCAAGTCATTGTCACCGGAGGTAAGAGCTGAATATGTGAGTTTGTTGTCTTCATTTGCTGATGCTTTCGCTTGGTATTACTTAGATTTAAAGACGCATGACACTAATATCATCCAGCATACTATCCCCATTAAGCCTAATCAGAAGCCTTTCCGACAAAAGCTAAGAAGAATAAATCCCAAATTGCTGCCATCGATTGAGAAAGAGGTAAACAGGTTGTACAAAGCAGGAATCATTGTTCCTATCAGATTTTATGATTGGATTTCAAATTTAGTGCCGGTGCGGAAAAAGACAGGTGAGATCCAGTTGTGTATTGATTTCAGAAATTTGAACAAGGTGTCATTGAAGGACAATTATCCATTTCCTAAGATGGATAATATATTGCAGCGAGTAGTGGGTGCATCTCAGATGTCACTACTCGACGAGTATTCTGGATATAACCAAATCTTGGTCCATGAGGACGACCGTGACAAAACAACCTTCACCACTCCGTGGGGGAAATTTCAATATGCTAAGATGTCGTTTGGTTTGAAGAATGCTGGTGCAACTTTCCAGCGGGCGATGGACATGGCTTTTGCGAATGAAAAAGATGTTTTCCTTGTTATATACCTTGATGATTTAACGGTGTTTTCTAATTCAGATGAAGAGCACATGCATCACTTGAAGGTTGTTTTTCAGAAGTGCAGAAAATATGGTGTCTCGCTTAATCCTAAGAAGAGCTTATTCGCCATGGATGAAGGTAAGTTACTTGGTCACATTATTTCCAAAGATGACATTCGTATTGATCCGGCACGTGTTGAAGCAATCCAGCAAATTGACCCTCCTAGGAACAAGAAAGAAATTCAGTCTTTTAATGGTAAAATGAATTTTTTGCGTCGTTTTGTTCCTAACCTTGTTGAGCATTTGAGAGAAATAACAAATATGCTGAAAAAGGACAGCCAAGTGAAGTGGACGGAAGATGCGGTAAAGTCCTTTGATTTGGTGAAGTTGGCACTATCTTCAGCTCATGTGTTAATCAGCTCAGATTACACCCAAGACTTTATTTTGTTTTCCTTCGCTTCAGAACACACCATGGCGACTGTGTTAATGCAGAAACGAGAAGGACATGAGAAGCCCATAGCATTTTTCAGTCAGACTATTAGAGACACAGCCCTGAAGTACAACATCATTGAGAAGAAAGCTTTGGCACTGGTAAAGGCATTGAAGGATTTCCAGGTATAAATTTTGCATTCCCATATTTTAGCTTATGTTCCTAACGCTGCCGTGAAAGATGTTTTAGTACAGACTGATCCAGAAGGAAGATGTGGGAAGTGGATCGCAGCTTTGCTTGAATATGATGTGGAAGTAAAGCCCACAAAACTGATCAAGGGATAGGGACTGGAGAAATTTATGGCTGAATCCAATTTGCACGCATTAGACATAAATCTGATTGCTGCTATGTCTGATGAAGATGAGGAGAATTCGCCATTGCAGGTATCGGAAATGTTTTTTGATTCCCTATGGTATTCAGATGTCATCTATGTTCTTCAAAATTTGTCATCACCGCGCAGCATGGCCAGAAACAAAGGTAGGACCTTGAAACTAAAGGCTGCAAAATTTTGTATTTTTAATTCCGCACTTTATTGGAAGGATCTCGGTGGTGTGTTATTGAATTGTTTGGTGGAGGAAGAAGCGAAGAAGGTAATGGAATATTTCCACAAAGGTGATTGCAGCGGTCATCATTTTTGGAAGACAACTGCCAATAAGATTTTGAGAGCTGGGTACTATTGGCCGACATTGTTTGCTGATGTTTATAAGACAGTCAAAGGCTGCCATGAGTGCCAAATTTTCAAAGGAAGACAGAAATTACAGCCATTGCCACTCAAGCCTATCGAGGTAAGCGCCCCTTTCCAACAGTGGGGTTTGGATTTCATCGAGGAAATCCATCCTCCTTCCTCAGGACAGCATAGATGGATTCTAAAAGCCAACGATTACTTTATGAAATGGATCGAAGCAGTGCCTACAAGACAAGCCACCGATTCGGTAATTATTTCTTTCCTTGAGAACAACATTTTGTCCCGTTTTGGTTGCCTGAGTAAATTGATCACAGATAATGCAGCGGATTTTAAGTCAAGAAAGATGATTGAGTTTTGTGTGAAGTATAAAATCATTTTGGGGCATTCAACTGCCTACCATCCGCAAGGTAATGGTTTGGCAGAATCTTCCAATAAGTCTCTAGTCAATATCATTAAAAAATTGCTGGACATCAATAAGAAGAGTTGGCATAAGAAGCTGGTGAATGCGCTATGGGCTGATCGGGCAAGTCAAAAGAAGTCAATTGGTATGTCTCCTTTCGAGTTGGTTTATGGAGTAGATACAGTTTTTCCTACTTCACTTGCTGTTCCGATAGTCAAGCTTCTTCAGGAGGCTGATAGTGAAGAAAGCCATATGCAGAGAAGGATAAATCATATGATTCACTTGCAGCAAACAAGGGAAGAGGTTTTCCAGAATACATTTAAGTTGCAGGAAAGAATCAAAAAGATCTATGACAGGAAAGCGAAGGCAGATAAATTCCAGTTGGAAGAGGTGGTACTAAAGTGGGACGCTGGGAATGAAGACAAGGGAAAGCACGGTAAGTTTGAAAACCTTTGGAAAGGTCCATTCAAGATTGCAGCATATCGAGGTCGGAACGCCTTTCTGTTGAAGGAGATGAACGGTGAAGACTATCCAGGAGGGCCGATCAATGGTCGGTTGCTCAAGTGGTACCATTTTTGAGTATTTTTCTACACTATTACATCGCCATTGTATATACCACTGTATTTCAAATTTTATTGTAAGTGTGCACTGTAGTCTTTTCTTCAGTATGGGGCCCGAAGCGAAGGCTATAATCCTGAAGAGGGATTTCATTTTTCATTTGAGTTTGTTGAGTCTGTTTGTTTCAGTCATTTCTGTTTCAAGAGTTGAATCAGTTAGAGTTAAAATTTCAGTCAAATAAATTCAGTCAACAGTCTTGAGTTGTTTTGTCAAATAATAGATTCCATAGCCCAATGGACAAAGGCACTGGTCTGCGCTCCCAAAGATCTACCGTTCTTGGCACCTCCAAGGAGCTACCATCCCCATTGGAGCCAATGTTAGAGTCGGACTTTGCAGCCCTCCGTCAGAGATCATTTCTCTATTTGCATTTCATTGTTTAGGTGTCTCATTTTGTTTTTTCATCTG
The DNA here is from genome assembly GCA_034641835.2 of Pinus albicaulis. NCBI lineage: Eukaryota > Viridiplantae > Streptophyta > Pinopsida > Pinales > Pinaceae > Pinus > Pinus albicaulis. The sequence goes on from CM076578.1 coordinate 652,851,498, forward strand.
CATTCCGTTAGGAGCATGCCACTGACTGACGGAAGGGTTTGGTTCTCTTGTTTTCCCTCATGCTTGTACCTGCTGGGTTGGTTAAAATTCCTCAAAATCCATCAGAGTTCAGTTCATGTCATCTAAAGTCATAAATGATTATTTTGGTCAAAAAGAGTCTTTTAGTTTTTGAGTCTAGGGGTCAGTATTTTGACATGTTTAATAAACGCCCGCAGGCCATGAGGATGGTTTTCAAAGAAGTTCTCATTCCAAATTTCATCATCAAACATATTCGAAGACATTTCTTGTTCAAAACTCTGTTTTGAATAAGAAATTGTTGAATTCATTTTTTGTAACAATCATGTATTTTTCCGTCTTGAAGTTTTCAAAGCAGGCTCTGGTTTTCCTTTGCCAAACATCAACGTCAATATCCCTACAAAAATCAAATAATTACATCAGTCCAAGCTCAGAAATTCAGTGAAAAAGCACAAGAAAAAGGTTACATTAAATGACAAAGTGCCAAAAAAAAAAAAAAAAAACATTACAAAGTGGGTTTTGGAGGAAGCAAAAATGAAAGCCATCACATGCAAGATATTTATCAAAGTCATATAAACCATTTTCATCAAGAAACATTCATAAATCTCATAGCAAAGTCGAAATTTGAGGTTGGAGAGCGAACAACGTTTGAAAGAAGCCGTGACTGTGTTGAAAGTATGAGCGCAGCGCATACAAAAGAGGCGCGGCGCATAGAATGCGCGCGGCGCATTGGGCCGAGGTCAACAGTGTTTTTTTTCAAGGGCGCGGCGCACTGGGTGTGCGCGCGGCACATAGAGCACAAAGGCCGAAAAATTATCCTTCTTCACCAAAATTCATTTCAAATCGACTCATTTGCCTCCAAGTAAGTTTGTCCAAGCTCGTTCAATGATTTTTGACTATGGTGCTGTGGTTTGAAAGAAAAGAGATTAGTGTTAAATGGTGAAATATTTGACCCTATATCCACATCCAAATTCGCTCCAAGGGTTAAAGGGAGGTGCTCCAAATCGTGAAATTTTGTGATTCAGTTCTCATTTCATTGATATGTATGTTCTTGCCATTTACTGTCATGGTTGTCACTGCTAGTTTTGTCACATTATACACCACAGTCTTACAGTCTCTCTCCTATTCCATCACTGCTGTCACTGCTATATTATCATATCACAGTCCCATTGTTATTCCTTTATCCCATATCCCTGTACCCCTTTGATCCTATGTGTTAAACCCCCAAATCCCTATCACTATCACCCATTCTCACTGCTTATAATCCCCAAATCCCCATATAGTTAAACAGTGACTGTCTTCGCATTCAAAACTCACTTGACTGTCCTTTTACCACTGTGGTATTTATTATATCACCTTGATATATATGTGACCATTTGGGCATTGAAACAAATACACCAATTTGCTCATTTTTTAATCAACGAAGCACACAGTTGACAAATACATTTCAGCACCATGTCAGAGACGGATTCACCATATGAGCAGGGATACGAGTAGGAAAATGATTCTATAGCAGAACTTAATGTGCCAAGGAGATCTCACAAAAGTGGCAGGCATGTCAGGGAAGAACCCACTTCTTTGACACAATTGCAGGCTTGCCCGCTTGCAATGGATTGTTTTCAGCGTCAGTCATGTTTCCAGTATTGTGAGATGATTGCCCGAACTCAGCATCATCATGAGTTAGCTCGCCTATTTGTCCTACATTTGCATAATGGTCATGTAAACCTCACTGGAGTGAATTTCACTTTGTCAATAGAGACTATTTCTGAGGCGACCGGGATACCAAACATCGGTGAAGAGTGGAATAAGCGACATCAGTTGGATAGAGCTTATTATGAGCCGTACATCAGACCTGGATACTTGAGGCAGCTGAGCAGGGTATTTCATTTCAGGTTTCTGAAGGATGAGTATGCACCATTGATGAAACTGATCATTAGGTACTTCAGTTCTGAAGGGCGCTTTTCACACTTGTATGCGTATCATATCCGACTGTTGATGCATTTCACGAGAGTGCGGTTGATGAGCATACCATATTTTATGTACCGTAACATAGAGTGGATGACGATTCTTGTACAGAAGAAGACCCTAGCGCAACAGCATAACAACATTTACCATTACGCGCTCATCAAGATCATGGTGGTACATCAGCTCGCATAGCAGGGCATCACATGGGATGAGTTCATTTCCCGTGACTTCTTTGCAGCGCCACAGCCTCCCGAGGTTGTTCATGATGAGGCTGAACCTTCACACCAGTTTGAGGTTCCTGAGACTGAGCCTATCAGTGCTCCAGTGTATGTGACATATCAGAGAGGCCACAGAGCCTTATTTGCAGAGACACGACGAGTACTATCTCCACCCGGGGTGGAAGGGGTCTCGTTGACTTCATCAACAGCGCGAGTACTATCTCCACATGGTGTGGAAGGGGTCTCGCCTTCGACATCAGCACAGGTACAGGTTCAGGACAGAGGCAAGAGGCCTATGCACGATGAGGGCCCCTCGGGAGGCCAAGATACTGATTTTGTTTTGATCGATGTTGATGCGAGCTCTCCTAGCCCGAAACTGAAAGAGATCATCCAGGAACAAAAGGCTGAGATTGAAACACTGACTGAGAAATTGCAGAGAGATCAGTGGGTGATAGGTTACTTGGAGCAGCGTAATAAACATCTGGAGGATCAGCACACACTTATAGAGTTGCGGAAAATCCGTGAAGATCGACAGTTGGCCCGGAAGAGACCAGGCGACATGACACCATTTGAGTGAGAGACTTGCCTTACGCATATCAACATTCATCTGGAGAAGCTCTTGGAAAAGGCCAATAGGGACAAAGACATGCTCAGACATATGAAAGGTCACTATTGGGCCCGTACACACGTTTGCAGAGCAAAAATGAAGATCCTGAAAGCAAGGCTGAAAAGAGCACTGAAACGTCGAAAGAGGCCAGATCCACTCCGAATCTTGGCCGATGCTTCCTTGGTTGAGCATGAGACATGATGAGAGACCTTCACCCCAAATTTCAACAAATTTGGAGAAGATTTTGTCATTTTGAAAATTTTGGTTGCAAAACAGGTTTTTCCGCCCAACGCGTCGCGCCTCCCGACGCGCGCTTATGATTGGGACACCTTCTGGAGGAAAACTTGATATTTTTGGATTTTTCATGGTAAGATATGCATGCTCAAGAATGGCTGAAGCATTTCATCAAATTCTGGGTGGTCTTAAGGGCCAAAAACACCATGAAAATCACCTTTCTGCCACCTTTTGCACCAGCAGGAAGTACTTTTGGGAGATTGAAGGTTTAGAGGGGAAAATGAGCTCCAAATTGAGAAATTCCACTTGGGTTGGATAGCAGACATCCAGGGCTTTCCAACAAGCTATCATGAGCTCGATTTGGACTTCTGGAATTGCTCCAAAAATAGGTCCAAATTAGCGCGGCGCATAGAGCTTTTGAGTGCGGCGCATAGAGGAATTCAGCCCATTTTTCACCTTCCAGCTCAGGAATTCGGCCAGTTTTAACTAGTTTCACTTCTTCATGTAATTTTTGATCTAGATTGATGTAATATGATAACCATAATGTAATTTTGGCATGTATTTACTTGTTTTAGATGATTCATTCACTAAAAATTAAAAATTAAGTGAATGGATCAGTTTCCTAGCATATAGAGGCAAGTTGTTTGGCTGCCTAGATTTTAGCTCCTTGTTTAGAATTCGTTCAAACTGCTCCTAGAAGCATGACCTGGACCCCTAGAGGCATGGGAAGCGGTTAGAATTGTCTATATATTGTATTTTCTGAGACATTTTCAGGGTTGGATACTTGGGAAAAGTTTGGCACCTCATTGTACATACATTTTCAGTTTTTGGCAAAGGAAAGACCAGAGTTTTGCAGCACTTGTTGGGATCCTTGTGGCTTCTGAGTTTTGATGATGTTATTCTTATTTTATTGTAAGTTTCATTGAAGTTATATGTTTTTCATTTCCCTTCTCTATGCTTCTGAATTAAACAAATGAGTATTTGAGGTAGAATTCATTGATTTGTTGGTGCTCTGCCTTAAGCTTTTGTTTAGTTGTTTATGTTTTCGTCAGTTTGAAGAGGATCCTTGCACGCTCTTGCCCTCTTCAGCTCCTCAGCAGTCTTTCCATCCATTCACTCGATCTAAGACATCAAAGCCGTTGCCTACCAACTTGAACTTTGCAAGATTTGGCCTCATCCCCAAGCCCAAAAAGTGTTTTTCCCTTTTTCCAATGAAAAAACCCTAAAAATCAAAATCAAACCCTCCTATTTGTTTATCTAGCCTAAGATCAGTTGTTGTTTTCTTCATCTCAAGCCCCTTTTGAATATTTTCATTGAGATTGACCCGGAGAAAGCCCTCTCCCGTCCTCGTAGGCTAGCTATGAGGCTAAGCGTGGTTTGGTGTTGTCCTTCTTCTACCTTATTTCAGCCTAAGGTGGATTTGGGAACTAACAACATCTATATATTTGAATTCATTTTTGGAAAGAGATATATAGGATTGTTTCTTGTTGAGCCAAGATACAAGATAATCTCCCATGAAGAATGCATTTCCGCTAGTACTTTTTCAATCATCTATGCTTCCAGCCTAATCAACATCAGTGTAAGATGTCACGGTAAGTGTTGTGATTTTGGGATACCATAGGCCAAAGTTTGGAGTACCTTTCAAATATCTGAGAATTCTCTTCACAACAAACAAATGGGATTCCTTAGGAGTTTATTGAAATCTCGCCACCATTCTTATTGCTTTCATAATATTGGGACATGAAGCAGTTAAGTATAGAAGAGTTCCAATTATTGACCTATAAATAGTTTCATCCACCGAAGGGGATTCATAATCTTTGCTTAATTTTCAATCTGTAGTCATTGGTGTACTCATAGGAGCACATTATTCCATCACATATCTTTTAAGGATGTATTTAATATATTTTTCTTGGGATATGAAAATACATGCATTGTTTTGAATTACTTGTAGACCAAGGAAGTAAGATAGCTCACCAATCATAGGCATTTCAAACTCCTTAGACAAATTTTGAGCAAATTCTTGATTCATCTCATCATTATTGCTCGCGAAAATAAGATCATCAACGTATACAAGAGTGACTAGCAATTTGTATTTTTCCATCTTCATGTAGAGATTTCTTCCTACTACCCCATTTTTGAATCATTTTTATTCTAGATAATGATCCAATCTTGTGTACCAAGATCTAGGAGCTTGTTTCAATCCATATAAAACCTTTCAACTTACATACAAAGTATTTTCCTTCTGCTCGGTCAAACCCTTCCGGTTGCTCCATGTAAACTTCTTCCTTTAGATCACCATTTAGAAATGTGGATTTCACGTCCATTTGATAAACTTTGAATCATTTTGAACAAGAAAATTCCAAAAAAATTATTATAGCTTCCAAACGAGCTACCGAGGAAAAGGTTTCTTCAAAGTCAATTCCTTCAATTTATGAATACCCTTTACAAACAAGCCTTGCTTTATTTACGATGATATGTCCATCTTCATTCATTTTTTTTTTGAACACCCACTTGGTTCCAATTATATTTTTATATTTTGGATGAGGTGCAAGTTACCATGATTCATCCTTTTCGATTTGAAACATTTCTTCCTCCATAGCTTCCACCCAATGAGGGTCCTTACTAGCTTGAGCAAGTTCTCTAGTTCTACCATGGATAGTAAGGCGACATCATCTTTTCTTGGTGTACTTGTCATCCTTCTTTGGGTTTGTATTCCAGCATCTACATTTCCAATAATTTGTTCTCCCAGATGGTGTTTTGGGAGGAATTTTACCTTTGATGGATTTTGGGATGGTTCCTTTTGATTTTCTTGATATTTTTCTTCCTTTACTAACTCTTCTTCAATTTTTTCAAAAATAGAATCTTCTTCATGGACTTCAATTCCCTTTTCTGGAAGTGTTTCGTCAATATTTACATCAATGCTTTCTACTACCTTTTGTAGTCGAATATTGTAGCATTTGTATGCTTTGTTCCTTGTAGAGTATCCAATAAATATTCCTTCATCAACTTGAGAATCAAACTTGCCTGGTGAGTCTTCATTGATCTTCATAAATAATTTTCTTCCAAAATTTTTAATATATTTCCCTGAAGTATGTCGTCCTTTCCATAGTTCATACATATTTTTTTCATTATTTGGTCTTAGTTGACCTCTATTCAAGGTATATATTGTTATCCCAACTAATTCTCTCCAAAACTTTGCATGCAAATCAACTGCTAGTAACATTGTTCTTGTCATTTATTGTACAATTTTGTTTCTTCTTTATACAACTCCATTTTTTTAGGAGTTCTAGCTACAGAGAGTTCTCTTTTGATTCCATGTATTTTACAGAAATCATCAAATTCCTTTGAAGTGAATTCCCCTCCTCTATATGTTCTACGACTCTTGGTTTTTAATTCTTTTTCATTTTCTACAAGAGATTTGAAATTCTTAAAACATTCAAAAGCTTTGGATTTTAATTTTATAAAGAATACCCACATCATTCTAGTATAGTCATCTAAAAATAGAGCAAAGTACCTTTCTCCTTATAGAGTGGGAGTTCTGGCTGGTCCACATAAATCTACATGTATGATATCCAAAGGTTTTGATGTTGAGAACTCCTTAGTCTTGAAGAAAGTTTTGGTTTGCTTTCCATGTTGACATGGGCCACACACAACCTATTCCATCTTTATAATTTTTGGAATGTCCCTCATTGCACTTTTTTTTTTTATATTAACCAAGTTGTTGATTTTTTTTTTTTTTTTTTAACTGATACGTGTATCTTTTATTTATTGGGAATATTTGATTGGGCCGAGGCCTAATCAACCGACATTACATATCAGCTAGCCAACTTCCTGTTAAAATTTATATCATGTTTCATGGTATGCAAGTTTGGAGAGGTCTTTCCTCATTTATGCTGAGTTTTCCTGTCGAGAGAGGGCATCCTTTGTTTTCTATGGAATCAGCTTCGCTGTTCGAGCTTCCGAGGATGTGGAAGAATTGATAGGAGGCGAAGTCGAGAAACATAATCTTTAATCTTCGTAATGACTTGTTGAGGACTGTGTTGTTAAACTAATCCTCCGTGTTGAGATTTTTGATAAGGATTTCTGAGTCTCCAAAGGCTTGGAATACTTTGATGCCTATATCACGTGCAATGTGGAGGGCTTTTAGAAGGCCTAAGATCTCTGCATGGTTGTTTGTTCGCTACCCAAGTCCCCAACAGAAACTATCTCTTCTTGTTCCATCCAGGGAGTAGATAACGCCACCTGCGCCTGCTCCCCGATGTTTCCCTTGGATGCACCATAAAAAAATATCATTGTTTTTCTTTGCTTCCTCCTCCACCACTCTTGAATAATGTCATCCGATTCTCTTAATCACCATTCAAGGTTGGTGAAGGCAGAGACCAATGGTTGCTTTCTAACTTGAGGGGTGAGGGCTTCCATCCATTTCTTTTCTTCGGGGAGGAGTAAAGTATCTGCTTTGTGAGGCTGTTGTAGCACTGATTTGAGGAGGAGAGATTTGGCTTTTGCTGCCACCTTTGCTAGAGGACAAGGAGTATCATTGAAGATCTACTCGTTTCGGGCAAGCCATATTTTCCAGCAAACATATTTGGGAATGGAGAGGCAAACTCGATACCAAAGTGATTTTTTGGGGATGTTGTGAGGATAACACTGGTTCCAGGAAGAAAATAGCTCAACCAATGAGATGTGTTGTGGAATAGATACTTGTAGACCATGAAGGATGATGCCCCATACCTCTTTTTTGAATGAGCAGTCAATGAAAAGATGGGTCGAAGTTTCGATGGCATTTTTTCATAGCGCACACATGTAAGGGCCAACGATGTTCCTTTTGGCCAGATTATCCTCTGTCAGCACCTTGTTATGCATTAGAGTCCAAAAGAAGAAGTTCACTTTGGGGAGTTCGAATGGATCCCAAACCTACTTCCATAGCTTGGGAGGTTGATTTATTTCTTTTCGTGATTGAAGTGCATTGTATCTTGATGTTGTGGTGTAAATTTCGAATTTTCCCCAACCCCAACTATCTACAGTTTCCTTATGCATGGGCGCAGAATCAATCAGCAAATTTTTGAGAATTAACTGTTGATGGCGTAGTTGCTCCCACACTTTGGGGAGATCCTAGGCTTGCCAGCTCCTGTTTCTGTTCCAGGCAGATATTTCTTCTAATCTGTGGATGCTAGCATGGATAAACCATTCACGCAGGTCTTTGATTTCTTCGTGATTGCTGAGAGGGGCGTGGCCCATTATCTGGTCTTCCCAGAGTTTGGTTTTCTTACCATTGCCTGGGATACGATATAAATTTCCTTTAAAAAATTTTAAAATTTTGCGGCAGAGGTTCTATACTTGTGTGCCAGTCGCTGTGTTTTCTTCCAGTAGTAGTCTTAGAGGGGCTCCATGCACATACTTAATTCTGAGTATTTTGCTGACTGGATGATTTGGTTCAGAGTACATTTTCCACAAGATTTTGTAGCCCAAGGCAAGATTATCGAGGGAGGGATCACAAATCTATAAGCCTCCATCATCAATTGGTCGTTTCACAAGCTCCCAATTTTCCAGATGAAATTTTTGGTGGTTTCCTTTTCCTCCCTGCCAAAGGAATTCATGCAAGAGCTTAGAGATCTATTCCATGATGTTTTTTGTAGCCACGAGGAAGGATGCTTGATAGATGGGGAGTGCAAACAACACAGTTTTGATGAGGATAAATTTTCCCCCTTTGGTGAGCCAATGTCCTCCCCAAGAGGTCATTTTGGTTTTGATTTTTCTGATAATTTCAACCCACATAGATATTTTGTTAACACTAATTTTTAGAGGCAGTCCCGGTACTTAATTTTATCCCATTGGGCAAATCCAATGAAACCAAGATGCTGCGCAATACGGGTGAGTTTATGCTGCTCAACATTCCATCCATACACTGCTATTTTTCTGTCATTAATTAGAGCTCTAGGGACTCTGTAGTAGATTTTAAGGACAAAGTCAAAGGTTTTTGCAATTATTGTTGAGGCACCTCTGAGTAGAAGAGAATCATCAGCAAAGAGGGCATGGTTTATGGGGTTCAAGCCATTCGATATTATTATGCCAGGGAGAGCCCCTGGATTCATCTCCACAGTTAGCTTTTTGTTGAGAGTATCCACCATCAGAATGTAAAGGAAAGGGGAGAGAGGGCAGCCTTACCTCAATCCTCTCCGAGCTTGAAAATAAGATGCAGGGTGCCCATTGACAAGGGGTGCAATCCAGGGATTTTCAATGCAAGCTTTTATTAGGTTGAAAAATTGAGGGGAGAATCCAAAAGAGAGGAGGACTTTGAGGAGGAAGGAGAGGTTGACCCTATCAAAGGCATTAGCCATATCTAGTTTGATAAGTATCCCCTTCTCTTTCCACTGCTTGTTGGAGTGAATGGCTTCTTTCACTTGAATTACATTGTCTAGGATGTGCCTGCCTTTGAAAAACCCCCCTTGGGAGCTGGAGATTAGTCTCCCTAGCAGAGGTTTGATTCTATTTTCTAGGAGTTTGGTAAGTATTTTGTAGGAGGCGTTGCATAGGGAGATGTGTCTGAATCTGCCAAAGGTTTCAGGGTTGACTTATTTCGGGATTAAGGCTAGGAAGGTTGAGTTGATGCCTCCCCCTACCTTTTCTTTGCTCAGAAATCCTTTTATCATTTTCAGCAAGTCAGTTTTGATTATGTCCCAACAGATTTGGAAGAAGTGGATCGTGAATCCATCAGAGCCAGGGGCCTTGTCGGGTTCCATAGCCCAGAAGACTTTGAAAATTTCTTCTTCTGAAAAGGGTTTTGTGAGGGAATGGTTGTCTTCTAAGCTTACAAGGTGGGGGATGTTTGAAAGAAGGTCTGTTGTGTCCTCTTCACTGCCATCTATCCCAGGGCCATAGAGATTTTTGAAGTGAATCTCTGCCGCTGATTTGATTTGATCAAACGCTTTGCAAATATGTCCCTAAGCTGTTGTTATTTTCGTGATGTGATTGCGAGAGAGACGAGCTATGTATTGATGGTGGAAGATCTAGGTGTTCCGATCCCCTGCCTTGAGCCACGGGATGCGGGATTTGATTCTCCAGTATTTTTCTTCCATGCAGAAGGAGTAGTAGGAGAATATTTGGGCTTGCACCTCTTTGTCTAGCACCTCAGAAGTGATATTTTTTCCTTTCATTTTCAGTTGCAGGGTCTCCAATGACTAAACTGCTTCTATTCTGTGACTAGTTGGAGTTTTGATGGGTTTTCTTATCTACTCTTTCAGGGCATGCTTTGTGGCCTTTAGTTTTTGCTCCCACACATAGATTGGGGACCTGGTGGTTGATTTGGCCCAGGTTGCTCGAACAGTTTCTAAGAATCCTTCTCTTTCAGTCTAGAGATGGCTGAACTGGAAGGGGATTGGGCCCAAGTCTTCTTCAGCTTCCACAAGTGGTTGAATGGGCTTGTGGTCCGAGGTAAGTTTGGGGAGGATTTTTGTTGAGATTAACATTTTTTCCATCAACAATGTTCCTTGGACTAAGAATCTGTCCAGACGAGTAGAAATGTGATCATCCTTAGTTCTGTTGTTGGTCCAGGTGTAAAGGCCTCTCACAGGGTTGAAATCAAGGAGATCCCACTGCTGTAAAAGATCTTCCACCAAGGATAACATTTGATCTCTATTGTTGTTACCTCCCCTATTTTCTCTTGGTTTCAGGACTATGTTTATTTCTCCACCCAGAATGATATTACTGGGGGAGTGAAACTCTAGAAAGGCACAGAGAGAGTTCCAACACTCTCTTTTTTCAGCATGAAGTACAGGGACATAAAGATTGAATAGGGAGAAGGTCAACTTACCTGTGTGGTGCTTTAGCTCTGTGAAGATCTAGTGCTGGGTCTCACGAGAGTTGAGCAGGTGGAAGTGTTCATTAGACCATATAGTAGCAATTCCACCTGAGGAGCCCCTTGAGCTTATTGTTGTTCCTACATTTCCACTTCGACTTACTGATATCGAGAAGGGAAATCCCTTCGATTTTAGTCTTTTAGAGCATGAGGATGTCTGGGGGGGTCTATTTTCAAGAGATCTTTGACGGCTTTGATTTTCGATGGGTTCCCCAAGCCTCTACAGTTCCAAGAGACTAGACGCATTATTTCTTGAGGGAGGGGTTAGTGAATCCTCCCTTGGGAGGCCTTACTATGGTGTTTCTCCCAATAGACATCTCTATTGTGGGTTGGCTTCCTTGCATTTTTATCCTTTTCGCCTCCTCTTCCCTAACTTCTTTGTGAGATTTCCTTCCGGATCTTTTCGAGGGTATCTCAAAGATCTCATCCTCTGAGGAGCAGGAGTTGTCTGCCTAATTTTTCTTTGTGATTTCTACATATGAAGGGTTGGAGGGGTTGCCTTGGGATGCTCCAAGTGAGACTCTTTCTTCACCATATTTATTAGAGGAGGGAGGCGCATTATGTTCCATGTTGTCCGGGGCTGATTCTGGAGGGTCTGAAGGAGTGATTTCCTTATCATTGGGGATTGTGGCCTCATCCTCTTTCGGGAAAAAACTCCCTAGAGGTTTGTTGGGTCAAAAACTCCACAGATCAGGGCATGCTATTCAAGAAGGACTCACACAACCACACTTGTATGCTAAAAACTAGATAACATCGATAGTAGAACTCACCAGTAATCCTATGTTTGATGTAGATCCCACGGGGTCCAAACCCCCAGCAACCCTTCTTCCTCCTTAACCTGAAAAACAAGAAGAAACGTGCACGGAAATCTAGTTGTACAACATATATTTATCCTAAATGTCAGTGAAATCCATGTGAAACATCATATAAACAATTATAAATGCTTAAATAATAATATTTTCACATATACAAGCAGATATTAACACGTGAATTCGGGAACAAGATGGTTTTTCTTCATTACGAACAGCATGTACAGTAATAAAAAGTGGAGAGATCACCTGAATCCTTCCACGATCTTCGAATAGACCGTCGTCCGGATCCGTCCCGCCCTTGCCTCGCTAGGATACTTTCAAGACTTGTGCACATGAGATGACATATAAACTGATGAACATCTCCAGGAAACAAGGGTTTCCTGTAAAAATCTGGGAAAGCGTAGGAGGCACGGGAAATCAGACTTGAATTGGGGCTCCAACAGAGTATAATGTCTATAAATTTCTCTCTCCCTTAGGCCATGCACATGAGGGGCTTTTATACTCCCTCAAAGTAGTTTCAATCAGTTGGAAACAATTGGCCACGTGCTGGGGTGGTTGAACTACTGGAGTAACCATCAACCCAGCCCGAAAATAGGGAATTTTATATATTTTTTAATGATTTTAATGGCATACACGGAAAAGTTTGTATGGACTCGTGTATACACATGGAAAAGTCTGGGCATACCCGCGTATGGGATTTTTAACACTGTTTTTTATGAACTTTGTTCAAGTCTGTGGGAATGGGTGCCCAAGGCCAAAGAGACAATCATGAATCACATGAGGGTGAAAAATGATGCTATAACAGATGCCCCCTAATATATGAGGTCAGAAGGGGTACATGATGGCCGAAATGTATTATGCACATAGAAAAAACTTCGCAAGGACAAGAGAGGACTTCACCAGATTTCAGCCTGCCAAAAACCAATGAAAGAAAACAGAGAGTCAACTCATGCTGAGGCAGGCATACCCATGCTCAGTCAAAAATACATCATATTTAAAGTACAGAATAGATCCAACATGTATACAAGTATAGCTGAACTGAAAGTACACAATGAATCATTTGAGCATGGCCGGAAGTACAAGTTTGAATCAATGTCCAAGTATCACATATAGAAAGCTGATCAATGATGTTGAAACTGGATTTTTGATCATATAATTAACTGAATCTCCAAGTACCAAATTATAAGAGGTGGAATAAAGGGTACAATCATGCAACTCGGGAGCCAACATATAGGATGCTCTTGTACGGACACTGCAACATATAAGGGTGAACGGCATCACTGGCAGAAACTTAATGGACTGTCAAAAGTGAACCGAGAAATGCTGATGCAACCCGAGGTCTTCACTGATCACTATGGCACAATTCTACACAATGGGAATAAATGAGTTGAAGTCGACCATGTGAGAAATCGTTGGATTACCGGTCAATGATGTATACCGTTAACCAACGCGAGACAACTCACCAATAATGAAAATGAGCGTCAAGGTGCCCCAGTACAATCTAACAAGTGCGAATGAATGAGTTGAAGTCGAACACTTGAAATAATCTACCAATCAGGAGGCAATGATGAATCCCCACTGTCGATAGCGAAGAGTCTGCCACTGATGACTGCAAACCCTAAGGTACTGACAAAAAGACTCTATACCTTATTCCCAGAGCAATGAGTCGGAGTCGATGGGAAAAGATCTGCTGGAAGGAAGGCATTAAGGCATCCCACATCAGTCCAGCGCGAGTGTAACCCGCAGGCCAAGATTTGGAAGGAATCGGACGAAGTAGAGTGATGGAACCAAAACCGAAGTACGTTTCCGACATGCACAAGATGAAGCTAGCACACGGAAGAAACCCTCTGAACCAACCAATAATGAAAGCTGACACAGAGGCGACAAATCCACCGATAGGGTCAAATGGAAATCAAGGTACTACACGAATCCCAAGTGTGATAATGTATGCTGACGTCGAACACAGGGGAAACCACTCAGTCAAAGACCCATAATGATGATCAAATGCTGAGCACAAGGTCACCCATCAATGATGGAAATAGGGCCAGGGTGCGGCTCTAGGTTTTCTCTCAGAGCAATGTGTCGTAGATGATAAGAGACAAACCCGCCAGCAAGAAGTCAATGGAGACCTTCTCAAACCAGCACGAGTAGAAGACCAAAACATACGATGTGATAGAACAAGATACTGACAAAACCGGGAAGGCCAACTAAATAATGAGTCAAGAGACACCGCAGAATGGACGACTCTGGTTAGACTTCCCTTGAACAAAAGCACGACTCATAATGACCATGGCAGTAAAAAATGACACTGTATAAGTCTATTATGCAGGAGGCAAAACAAACTCTCCATATGATTGGAAGAGATAACCAACCGGGGGAGGACTGAACAGTGAAACAAGGCAAAGGCTGAACCTAGGTCAAAACTAAAAACCATCCCAAATGAAGGAAATATATAAGTGTATGTGCTTTGTTCAAGGGCGACAAACTGACATTGTACTGCCATCAAATTACGAAGTTATATCCCGTTCCCGCTCTTTTTGTTATATTTGATTTTTTTGTCTTTTTCATATAATAAGCCTGAAAAAGAATAAAAGAATGTTATGGTACAATGGATAGAACGAGTATCAAGAAACAGATGCACTAGTTCCTGGGATTGGAACGATCCTATGCTCAATGCAAGGTGGTGGAAACTGGTAAGCGATACTCAGAGGAATGTTCCATCCATGGGTAAAAAGGGTGTCAAGTCGCGATAGCTAAGTGCATGCAATGGTTAACTTGTACAGATAGTCAAGGTCAAAAATTGGCTTAAACATCGAGTCCAAAATGAAGCCGGCTAAAGGCCAGGATAAACAAGTAGCCAATATGCAATGCAGTAATACAACTCAATAACACCAGGGAGCCTCTAGGGTAATAGCCAGAAAAATGATAGTGAAGAAGAAGAAGAATGAAGCTTCAACACATAAGTCATGGCGGGACTAAAGAGGACTCCCGAGCCTACATAAAACGCAGCATGGGCAACAAGTGCTAGTGAGGAACTAACTAGGAAGCCCATGCAAAGGAAGGCTCTACCACCAAGTCATGATTAAATAATCGGCGATTGAAATGGGTGTAATACTCATGACCTGATGGGATCAACCCTACGGCAAGTGATCAAAATGGAGGCTAGTATGAAAAATGCAATGGAAGAATGAATTCCCTAACCTATATGCTAGTGAAGATCATATACTTGCCATGACGGGTCAGCAATCATGGATAAAAAACCGGGGAAAATCTCAACTTCATCAAAATATACCTGAAAATATACCAATCTGGGCACTTCCAAGCATCCGGGTTATGCAGCTTAAGATAGATTGGAAAAATAAGCATAACAAATTTTTGCGAAAATTTTCAATTTTTGGGCATAAATACACAAGTTACCTCATATTTGGTTGATTGTTACATTGCTGAATTGGGAAAAAGTGCTCTGGAGAAAAAGCATCTTTCGTCAAAACAGGAGCAATCGACCGTCAAACTGCACCGAATTTGTCAGGTAAGCTCTTAATCCATCCTTTTTATTCATTTTGTTCGTTCATAAGTTAAAAATTATGAATTTTCACTGTAGAAATATTTGTTTAAAATTACGGGTCTGCGCATATGCGGGTTTATATGACCAAGCCTCGTATATACGCAACTGTGTACAGAGAAAGTCGCGTATGCGCAACCCAAAATGAAAAAACGCGATTCTAAAGGACAAATTATTGAATTTTTGCAGGATGACTATATCTTGGAGAGAACATGAGCGCAGTGCCAGTGACAATGAAGTAATTCAGGACCAAGTATCGCTCAATATTCTCCGAAATTGTGGATTGCTCAAATTTTTCAAAATGCCAAATATGAAGAGTAATGTCCGGTTGCTCCAAATGCTTGTGAATTATTGGGAACCGGAAGAATATTGCTTCATAATAGATCAAATTCCCATACGTATCGAGGTGGAAGATATCTATTTTATTACTAGACTCTCCCGGAGGGGGGAGCCAGTAGATTTGCATGGTAAGCCTTTGGGAGGGCTAACCGTGGAATATTACGTCCACATCTACTGCGTAGAGGGGTCCAAGAAAGTTGAAACTCAAATTGCTATCAGAGATTTAAGAGACTTGCACATGAAAATTCTCCTTTTTACCATTGGCAGGGTAGCGGGATCTGCTTCCCTACATCAGGCATCCAGGACTCAAATGAGTATAGCTGTGGAATGCTTAACTCATTTATATGATTGGTGCACAACTCTACTAATGAACATGAAGCAACAATTGAATTCTATCCAGAAATCAAAGACCAAACATTTTGGATATGGTACAATCTTGATGACATTCTTCTTCGAGAAGATTCCTGGGCTGAGACCCAAAGTGATCTCTTCTATCAGCAGCCCAAGAGACCCAAGAATTGGGGGTGTGAAGTTCCCCGAACCACTTGGGATGATGAGTTCTTCCAATGGCGTGGAGAACAAATCATCGTTGTGGAGGACTATCCCTATGCCGAGATGGATTTTCGTGGCGATCCAGAACTTGTCCTTCCACCTGGCGCGGCATGGGGCACAGTCGGTAAGTTTGCAATTTTTGACTTATATAATTTTTTTTGAATTTTTTCAATATATGTGAAAAATTGTGCAAAACAAACATGTTTTTGATTGGATTCAAAATGACTTACCATATTATAATGATCATGATACAGATATTGGACCAGTCTGACCTGAGGGTTACCCACGACATAAGCGCCGCAGAGGCGAGGCGGATACAGTAGATCCAGACATGACCCTCCAGGCTATACAAAGGAACTTGGAGGGGTTAACCCGCCAAGTACCTATGGCTGCAGTGGAAGATCTGCCTGAGGCCATCCAAAGACAGGTGGTAGGAGTACCCCGTGACTGGGTACGATTATTCCGCCGAGTCGCCACCGCGATCGTGTTCTATAGGAACACAAATTTTGGGCAGGGACCATAGGAGTAGATAGATATGATTTACCAGATCACTGTATATTTTTTGAGACTGAACATGATCGGGCATAAGCCCAATTTTTGTATGACTTATGAATCCAAATTTTGTGTAGTTTTTTGAACACTCTGATGATATATATACAGAGATTTTTGATGTGATGTGACAAATGTATAAAAATGTATGATGTTTTTTATAATTAAATTTTATTGTATGGAATGATTAATATGCCAATCAATTGCTTTATTAGCTAATGAGTCTGCCATCCAATTGTCAGCTCGAGGAATATGAATGAAAGTTAAAATTTGAAATGATCTTTGTAACAAATGTACCCTCAAGAACAACCGGAGTAAAAATGGATCTCGAACCCGATAAGTATTGTTCAATTGTGACACCACCAGCTGGGAGTCCAAGAAAACTACCAATGAATCAACACCCAAATATATTTCCTCCGAGAGTAGATAAATAACTGCAATGTATTCTGCTATATTATTGGAAGCAGGACCAATGCAGACCCCTCTTGATACTAACATCTGACCGGATGGATGATGAAGCACCCAAGCTGCGGAAGCCAAGTTCCGGGTGTGTCTACTAGCACCATCGACAAAACCAAAATGACTCATAACATTCGACACAACCTGCCAAAGCAGATCAAAAACATCACCATCCCATCAAAGATCGAAAAACCAGATATGTACAAAGAAAAACTACTATATACAAAAGCAAAATGTCAAGCCGAAGCAAAGGCATAATACTTTTTCAAATAGAGCCCATTTCTGGGCTTCAGCAACTCGTTTCCTTCAAAATCAACCAAGGTATATGCTCCTTTTTTAAGGACTTTTTTAATGATGAAGGGGCCATACCACATATAATTAAACTTTCTTGCCCCCAGGGCATCTTTTTCTTGGGCATAGACCAAAACAAGGTCACCTTCCGAAAAAACCCTAGGTTTGACCGCTTTATTGTACTGAAATTTAACTCAGTTTTTATGTGCCTCATTCATCGTGGTGGCATCCCGACGCTACTCATCAATATGTTCCAGATGAATGAGACGTTCCTCAAGACTAGAAGTGTCAGGAAGAAGTTCAACAGCTAACTTAAGAGAAGGAATCTCACATTCAATGGGAAATACGGATTCCAACCTGTAAACTAGCTGAAACGGAGTAAAGCCAGTTGCAGTTTTCACTGATGTCCTGTATGCCCAAAGTGCAGGATATAGCATGATATGCCAATTGGATCGAGCTTTATTGATTGTCCTTTGAAGAATTGTCTTCAAGGATTTATTCACGGCTTCCACTTGCCCATTGGCTTGAGGATAATACGGAGATGAATGCTCCTGTCGGAAACCTAATTTTAGAGCCAACTCAGCCATCATGCTATTTTGAAAATGACTGCCATGATCAGTGACAATCTCTCTAGGAATACCAAAACGAGAAATAACCTAGTTGAAAAGAAAAAGAGCTGTAGTCTCACCATCATTCCCAAAAGTAGACATAGCCTCGACCCACTTCGTAAAGTAGTCTACTACTACAATAATATACTTGTGACCTTTAGCCGAAGGCGGGTTACAAGTAGTATAATCAATACCCCACTTTGTAAAGGGACTGACAGTAATGACTGGAAAAAGCGGAGCTGGATGAGCGCGCATTTTTCGAGTATAAACTTGACACGGATGACACTTTTTGACTGACTCCATACAATCTTTGAAAATCGAAGGCCAAAAGTAACCAACACGCAAGATCTTTTGGGCTGTAGCAAGCCCAGATAAATGACCACCACAAGCTCCACTATGGCAATCATTCAGCATAGCCTCAGCTTCTTCGAGAGTTAAGCAACGTCTCAGGATTGAATCAACCCCTCGACGGTATAAAGCATCACCAATGATCAAGTAATTCTTAGCCAAGTGACGCAATTTACGGCGCTCATCTTTCGAAAAAGTAGAGGGAAAATTCGCAGTTTGAAGATACACAATTATATCTCCATACCAAGGATCCTGTGGAGAGATAAGAAACAAATGTTCATCCGGGAAGGATTCATCATAGACTATCTCGTCCCCACAGGGCAACTCGGAGATCAATTCTGCGAAAACCAATGATTTCTTGGACTTGGCAGACATAAACTCAAGATAAAATTCCTGTAAAATCACAATCCATCTATTGTATTTTCCCCCAATCACTCGCCTACTGAGAACAAACTAAAATGGATTGGTTGTTGCCAAAACATAATTTTTTCGTAGAAGAATATAATGTTGGAGTTGCTGCACAACATGAACAGTTGCTAAAGCTCACTTTTCTATCGGAGTATATCGAAGTTCAGGTCCTACCAAACCTCGAATAAGATAGTATATAACATGCTCTACAAGAGCATCATCCTCCTGAACCAGAACCATACCAATGGTATATTTTGCTGCTGCAAGATACAAAAGGAAATCCCTGCTATAATCAGGTGGACTCAATAAAGGAGCAGAGGTCAATGCTTTTTTCAAAGCATCGAATGAGCATTGAGCGAAGTCATCCCAAAAAAATGGAATTCCTTCTTCAACAATCTCATAAATCCCTTGGTAACTTCAGCATAATTTACGATAAATATCCAAAGAAAATTAGCCTTTCCTTGTAGACTTTGAAGTTGACGAATAGAGGACGGGGGAGGCAACCGAAGTATTGCCTCAACCTTGAAGGGATCTACCCTAATCCCTTCCCTAGACATAATGAATCCCAATAACCGACCGGATGTAACCGCGAAAACGCAATTGTTCAGATTCAACCTAATCTTGTAGAAATGACATCGTTGAAATACTTGACGGAGGTGAGCAGGATGATCCATTCTCTTTCGAGAATGAGCAGCTAAATCATCCAAATATGCCTCGATAATATGTTTGATGTCGTGGAAGGCATATGACATGGCCTGCTGAAACGTAGCCCCAGCATTTTTAAGACCAAAAGGCATTTTCTTGTAAGCAAAAGTACCCCAGGGACAAATAAAGGCAGTCCTATACTGATCTTCAGGACGGATAGTAATCTGATTATATCCGGAGAAACCGTCCATGAAGGATAAAATCTCGTTACCGGCACACTCATCGATAATCTGATCTATAAATGGTGTGGGGTAATTATCTTTTGGAAATGCTTTATTAAGGTCTCTGAAATCAATGCAAACTCAAATTGTTCCTTGTTTTTTATCCACAGGAACAGGATTTGAAACCCATTTAGTTAAAGGAACAAGATAAATAAATCCTGCCTTGAGCAGCTTCTCCACCTCAGCATTGATAGCTGCAGCCTTCCTAGGATTGACCGGACGAAGTTTTTGCCTCACCGGCTTAGCATTTTCGTAAGTCTTGATCTCATGCTGGACAATAGATGGATCTATACCAGACATTTCCTCATAAGACCAAGCGAATACATCCCTAAACTCTTTAAAGAGATCGGTGTAAATCTGAATCTCTCCAGGGGAACATTCAGCTCCGATGAAGACATTCTCAATGACATTGGGATCCCTGGAAATGTTCACCGGGATAGTTGGAGAAATTACAACCATGTTCCCTTCAGTATATACCTGTGTTGGTGCTAAAGGGTTCAGGACTGGGCGAACAGGACCAGGAGACGGAGGACTTGGGAAACTTGTTTCAACTTCGCTCAAATTAGGTAAAAAGTAGGACCGATGATGCAAGTCATCCCACGGTCTATCTATACTAGTCATAGCTTCCAGGATGGCCTCTTCAGATGAAAGATTGGTATCAAGGCAATCCTGGGCAGAAGAAGAACTAAGTGTCCAAGCCGGAGCCACATCTCCATCCAACTCATCTGGAGAAAGAGGAGCTGGAATGGACTCTGCAGAGTCAACAATAGACTGATAATCAATCTCAGTTGCAGACATTGGAAATGGCATTCCACCCACTTGACCTTCCGCTAATGGGGCAGTAGGGGAAGGTAAGGTCCAAGGGTCTGAAAAATAATGAGTTCTAAAGAACTCTCTTCGAAGGGGAGCCCTGGAGGATGAAATTGCATTTATATGAACAGTAGGAGGTGGAATATCAAAAGTACCCATCAAGGAAGAATACATTCCAACCCCTAAATTCTCAACGGGCGATTTGGTATTATCCAACTTTGGAATAGTTGAGTCAGTAGATGTATTCGGGTCTACAGAAGAATAGTCCAGTTGGTCCACTGTAACAATCCTCCCTTCGTGAGGGAAACAAATAATCCAAAATAATGAGGATGCAATAGCATCCATCTCATAAATCCAGTTTCGCCCCAATAGAAGGTTGTAGTCCAAGCTTGCATCAACTATCTCAACCTTTATATTTACATTTTTGCACCCAACACAGATGGGAAAAGCTGGGACAATACCATGCGGTCTGTGAGAATGACCATCAAACGCAGTCAAAAGAGTAGCAGATGGAACAGCTGTGGGAGATCCAATTCCCTTCCAGCATGCGCGAGACATCACACACATGGAAGCACCCTCATCAACGACCGTTCGAAAAATATTGAATTTTCAATACGACGATTTGATATGAAAAGCCATATGATGGGGGAGTCTCTTTTTAAAATTAGACATATCGAATGTAATCATAAGAGAGTTCTTTGGATCAACAGCCCCAATAGCAATGAGCAGAGCGCTGCGCTGAGCAGGACAAGACTGGAGCACCTCAAGAGCCAACATGGCACAAGGACTCTTCGCCAGATCTTCCACAATAAAGTAGTTCTGGGCAGCCCTAGCATTTGGATTAATTGTCGTATGCTTAGTAGATGCTTTTGGCATCCAAGGTATAGGCTCAATAGTAGGCCTCGTAATATGAAGTGGCTCAGTAGCATTGGGAGTACCCTTGGCTTTAGAAGACTCATCTTTGCCATAATCATGGGATCTCGTAGCGATATCCGCGTGAGCACTCATCATGTATATGTTTGATGGAGTTTCCCCTTCCTGGGTGCCTCCAGAGGAAGCCCCAGTATTTTGATTCGTGCCAACAACTAGCTATTTCCCTTGGGGAAAAGGGTTTGTCAACACAGCCTGGGAACTGGAAGAACCCTGTTGAGCTAACAAGCGCTGCGCATCCTGAATTTTAGGGCAAAGGTGAGTAAGATGGTCTCCAACACATAACTTGCATGGAAACTTCACTTTCTTTTTATCCTTTGGACCCTCACCAACATGCTCGTTGGTTTTATTTGCATTACCATTCCCATTCTTGCCCTTTTTCTTATTATTCCGTCCCTTCTTCTTCCCTTCAGATTGTTGATTTCCTTTGGGGTTAGAAGTTTGGACAACATTTACCGACAAAGATTGAGAAGGTGATGACTCAGCAGACACAACCTGTCCAGAAGGAGCAGAATGTATAGAAAACTGCTGCAATTGAGTAAGCAGGTTAGCTGCACCACTATTGATCGACCCAATAAGTCCATCACCATGAGGACCAGGCTTAGTCTTGGATAAATCTAATTTGGAGCGAGGAGCATTAGGCAAATATTTATGAAGGACACCAGACTGAGAATATATCAATTCAAGCCGCTGGGCCTTGAAAATGGCCTGTTCCTTAGAAAATACCCCAGACAGGGATACATCCTTAGAAAAATCTGACTGTAGAGATTTCAAAAACCATTCCAAAAGGAATTCCCCTGGAATATGAGCTTTAATAAGCCTCTTCCTTCTCCGCCATTCCTGAATATGGTCAGAAATGTGGGTTGCGTCGTCCTGTTTAAAATTAGCTAGGAGTTCAGTCCCGACATCATAACGGATAGGCAACTGGAAATTATTTAGAAATGTAGTAGCCAGATCTCCAAATGTAGCAAAACTGCCCCCAGTTAACTCAATATACCACTTGGCAGCGTTTCCAGTTAAGGTGCGTTGAAACAATCTCAACCTAATCGAATCATTGATCAGGGAGTTAGATGAACACCATAAATGGACAGTGGTGATATGATCAGCCAGATCCTCTCTATTCTTGCCTTCAAACTTTGGAATGTCTGAAGGTAGTTTGGTCAGAACCGGAGGCCACCCCGGACTATATCGGATTGGATCATTCGTCAATTTCGACAAATCTGGCAAGTTCAAAGTTGCCAGAAAAGGTAAACGAGGAGGAGCCTGAGGATTCCATCCTTGATGGGATGAATTCCCAACATTCTGAAAAGAGTACCCTGGATTTTATAAGGCACCAGGTTGCCAGAAAGAACTCGTAGAAAAAGGAGAAGAACCCCCTCCCAACGCAGAGTTACCAAAGACCAGACCAGTTCCCCCTCCTTAAGTATTGAATGAAGAGGAAAGCCCTTGATAGGGGTTCCAAGCATTAGAAAGAGGGGAAAAATTTTGATAAGCACTCGACGAAGGGAAATAAGCATTCCCTTGGTGACCAGCATAAAACTGATTCCCTGCCCCCACTGTTGTAAATACAGGTTCCAACCTGTAAAATTAGTTGAACTCTGACCTCCAGACCAAGGGTTAAAACTCTGAGTCTAAGAAGTAAAAGGAAAAGATCCTAAAGAAGGATTCGAACTAGGAATATGCCCATTTCCGAAGGGGAACCCTTGAAAAGAAGCTGATCCACTAGCCATGGAAGACATGGGTGTAGATGCAGCTGCAGCAGTGGAAAAGGAAAATGAAGGAATCCCACTAGTGGGCATTCCAAAACAAAAGGGACCAGATTGAGAAGCTTGTGCTTGGGTGAAACTAGAGCCAAACACAACAGTACTAGAAGCAATCGAAGATATAGCAATTGTGCCTCCTCCTTCTACAGAAGCAGGAGTCTGAATGCCTGCAGCACTCACAGCTGAAGCCGCGTTCCCAGTCGTGGCCATCGAAAGGTATGAATAATATGGAGGATCTTCTGGTTTTGCAGACTCAAGTCCGATGTACTCAACAACGAACGGATAATCAGGAGGAAGAGGAGATGGAAGTGATTCAGAGGGTTGAGATACTTCCTCTACTTGTACTTCTTCTTCCCGCGGAAATAAGACTCTCGAGGTGAGCGGAGCGCTCCTCTCGGAACCAGTACCGGAGCCAATTACAAAACCTTCAATCCCTTGTGGAGGATCTCTCTCCACTGCGTCAGACGCCACAGGGTGATATTCACCTGCTAAATTACTCCTACGCCTTCTTGAAGAAGGCTTTGCACTCTCGGGACATTAGGGGAATTTTGAGGTCTAAAATGGGCCTCCTAAGAAAAATGTACAACAAAAATTAACTTTATAAGAACCAATAGGATTCAAGATGATGATGTCAACCATGGGGGATGATTCACCATTTTTTAAGTAAAAGGGTAAAAATATTAAAAAATGATAAAATAATAAAACTACTTTTTCAACTCTTATTTTCAACTTATCTCCTAATGTTTTTGCTCAAATTTCGAGTGGGAGTACTTGTTGGATGAAAAATTTAATTCCTCATCCAAGGAGTACCCATGTTGCATGCTTTCGATGGACCTTGCTACACGAAAAATGAGAAATACATAAAAAAACGTGATTACAATCACGTTTTTCATGTATTTCTCATTTTTCGTGTAGTAGGACCCATCGAAAGTATGCAACATGATTACTCCTTGGATGAAGAATTAAATTTTGCATCCAAACGAATACTCTCACTCGAAATTTGGGAGATAAGTTGAAAATATGAGTTGAAAAAGTAGTTTTTTCATTTTTCCCTCTAAAATTTGATGATGTCATCAAATCTTATTTGATTTTTTCCACTATTATTTTATAATTTCCTTAGGAGGCCCATTTTAGACCTCAAAATTCCCCTAATGGATAACCCTCGGATTCTCCTCGATCGACGAGGTGCTTGATCAGCCACTTTAATAGATTTTAATTAGACTCAAAAAAGTATAAAGCTAGGCAAGCTAGGAGCAAAGAGCACTCACTACAAAAAATTCCTGAGATACAACCAAGCAAACAACCTTCAGGTATTTCTGCTCTGGGTGATTAGGACCGGACACCAAAATACGAGAAAGCGAAGAATAGGACCTCCCGAAAGTAGTCTGAGATAATTACGGCCCAGGCCTACTAGTGAAGGTAACAGAAACAGTTACGCCAACCTCCTAACAACAGCCTTTGCCGGCACAAGTACCCAAGCTTCGCAAGGGCACCCCCCAGAAGTACTGCTGGAAGTGATACGACGTCTGCCTCAGGTACCACGGGTATTCCCCCCCGCAGTCACCTGTGTGGAACCTAGGAATGGCATCTATGGGCACCAATCCGTATTAGAAGCCGGGCGGAATGGTCTTGAGGCAAGATCCAACAAATTAGAGAGGGGGTATCTCTCTTCTCGGCCTTCACTTCCCCTCGCGCTTGAATCTCTGGAGGAGAGCTTTCCCGGTCCACCTAACGGAGTTGGATTTCGCTAAATTAATAAACTTCTATGTTTTAGTTTGAGCGGCCTTGGAGAGTTAACTCTCCACTCACCTAATCCAAGGCCCTACAACCTAGCTAGTTGGTGTATGACACTTAATAAAAAACTTGCTAGTTGTTTTTAAATTATAGCACTTATTTTAATCAGTTGTTATATTAAGTCAAAGGGATATGGAAATGAAACTCGTGGTGTTTTGTGACGCAGAAAAGAAATTAATGAAAACCAAACTACATGCAGATGCAGTAATTGCCTTTCGATGAAAAGAAATTTATACACGGGTTCTACGAGATTATATATTTTTTCTTTTCAAATATCAAACTCACACTCGCAAAATCTATGAAAATGACTACAAATGCTTAAGTGCACCTAATGCAAATAACTAAGAGCATGCAAATTCTAAGATGCAAAACCTAACAAAGCAAAGAGAAATTTCCCAACAATCCTTCAGTTTTATCACTTTTCGGTTGTCCACAAAACTAGTTCCCAAAATTAGAAACTCTCAGTATAAAGACACCAAAATATGCTTGAAACAAGAGGAAGAAACCAATGACAATTCCCCTCCCAAATCAAGTCAGAAACCAAAGGCAAGAAATCTCAACAAAGCTTCAAAAAATGTAACGAAATGAAAACAAAAGCAAATGACAAAACAAAATGTTTTTTGAGCTTTTGAATTTTATAAAAAGAAGAGCTCGAAGAGACCAAGAAAACTATCCAATTACCAAGCCAAACAACTCTGAATTTCAAGCAAAACTTCAAAAACGCTCCAAATATTATAGTGCCACTTTAGTAGCAAGATTTATATGAGCAAAATAAGACAAGAAACTCAGTAACTCAGCCCAGAAGAATAGTACAACCTTTCAGCAAACAAAAACTTCAAAGAACCAAGAAAGACTCTTCAAAAATTGCAACAAGACCTAGTCAAATGAACTCAAGAAAACCAACCAAAAAATGGGAAAAAATCGAAGCGCAAAGCAATACACAAAGCTAGGAAAGAGTATATGAGTAGAAGCTCTCTGTCCTGATGAAGCAGAACAGCCAAGAATCCCCAGAAAGAGATCTTGGTACTCGAACCAGAAATGCAAGCACTAAAAACAAGATTTGCCAGATAAGTCAGTCTTCAACCAATCAAGAGAGAAAAAAGACCAATGACCACTTTTCAACACAATCTAGAGGCTATAAAGATATTGCAGGAACAGGTCTTCACAGGCAGACAGGACCAAAAAGTCAAGAAATCAAAAATTTCAAAATTTGCCCAGGCATACGCTACTTGACAGTTTTGAAACAAGCGTGCATACGCGACTGTGTCAAAGGAAACCCGCGTATACGCGACTTCCTTTGAAGCAAACTACGTGTATACGCGTCTGTGTACAGAAAAACTCGCGTATGAAAAGGTAAATAATGAAAAATAAAAAAGATCAAGCCTGGATAAAGAACCAGGTCTTCAGTCTGACTGAGAAAAAGTTAACTAGACTGGTGATAATGATTCAAACTGTTGGAAACCTTTAAAACAGCTGAAACCACCCAACAGGGGAATCACAAAAATGCGATCCCCAGCGGAGTCGCCAGTTCTGTTTCGGGAAAAAACTCCCTAGAGGTTTGTTGGGTCAAAACCTCCACAGATCAGGGCATGCTATTCAAGAAGGACTCACACAACCACACTTGTATGCTAAAAACTAGATAACATCAATAGTAGAACTCACCCGTAATCCTACGTTTGATGTAGATCCCGTGGGGTCCAAACCCCCAGCAACCCTTCTTCCTCCTCAACCTGAAAACCAAGAAGAAACGTGCACGGAAATCTAGTTGTACAGCATATATTTATCCTAAATGTCAGTGAAATCCATGTGAAACATCATATAAACAATAATAAATGCTTAAATAACAATCTTTTCACATATGCAAGCATATATTAACACGTGAATTCGGGAACAAGATGGTTCTTCTTCATTACGAACAGCATGTACAATGATAGTAAGGTGGAGAGATCACCTGAATCCTTCCACGATCTTCGAACAAACCATCGTCTGAATCCGTCCCGCCCTTGCCTCGCTAGGATAATTTCAAGACTTGTGCACACGAGATGACATATAAACTGATGAACATCTCCAGGAAACAAGGGTTTCCTGTAAAAATCTGGGAAGTGCAGGAGGCACGGGAAATCAGACTTGAATTGGGGCTCCAACAGAGTATAATATCTATAATTTCTCTCTCTCCCTTAGGCCATGCACATGAGGGGCTTTTATACTCCCTCAAAGTAGTTTCAATCAGTTGGAAATAGTTGGCCACGTGCTGGGGTGGTTGAACTACTGGAGTAACCATCAACCCAGCCTGAAAATAGGGAATTTTTATATATTTTTTAATGATTTTAATAGCATACGCGGAAAATTCTGGGCATACCTGCGTATGGGATTTTTAACACTTTTTTTTTATGAACTTTGTTCAAGTCTGTGGGAATGGGTGCCCAAGGCCATAGAGACAATCATGAATCACATGAGGGTGAAAAATGATGCTATAACACATCCAAGATGGGGATGGAACTCCTCTCTTCGTTCCCCTGAACTGTTGTGGTGTTCCCCTTTATGATACCTTTTCCACTTTCTTTTGACAGGGTTGCTTTCTGGACTAGGGTCCATCGCTCACCCTTTGATTTCTCACTCTGATCCTCGGCCTTTTTCTTGCAGTTTCTTGCAAAGTGTCCATAACCGTGGCAATGTCTGCATTTGAAAGGGAGTTGTTCATAGACCAGGTCTTGAATGTGGGGCCAACCAAAGACTGTTAGTTTGATTTCTTCTGGCAGCCCTTCTTCCAAGTCTACCTTGACACAGATGCAGGCATAAGAGTACTGGTATTTTCTAACAGCTTGATCAATATATTTTCCGAGGGTATTGCTAATAATATGAAGGGACTTCTGGTTCTAGTAGTGCAGTGGGAGGTGAGGGAGACGCACCCATACTGGAACAACAGAGGGCACACCTTGGGTGGGATCAAATTCAGGCGACTACTTGTTTAGGTATAAGCCTTGCGGCCCCATGAAGTATGGGCCATTCCTAAATATGAGGCTTCTATCCTCTCCACTTTCAAACACAAACACAAAGAAACCTTTGCCAACAAAATAAATTTTGATGCCTTATTTGATTAATGGGATCCAGTTCCTCTGAACCTAGTCTTCCACTACTTTGGGTGATGGCCAGAGGTCTGTGAACTGCCCTATGAGGCCTTTTTTTGCGAGATTCAGGGTGGATTTGCAGGTTTCTTCTTCTCGAAGAGCCACCGAGGGTATATTGTCCATTTTTTTAACAAACTTCTGCTATGTTGTTGATGGAGGTCTTTTGCAGCATGAGGCCACCGGGTTCTTGAAGGCGCTCACCTCCGGTGGAAGAGGGAGGGGTTCAGATCCCCCTCCAGAGGCCATGGCAGCTGGAAGAAGCAGCTAGATCATGTGCTGTTCTGTTGTGTGCAATAGCCTCAAATCCACTTGCAGTATATCACAAATATCCAATCAAGTTATCGAATTTTAGATGTCCCAATCATTTGTGCGCAACCAACTTTCATTTGTTCGACTCAAATAACATTTTTCATCTTGAATTTTACTCAAAATGTCTACATCATTAGGTGTTCTTATTCCTTTTCCCACAAGTTCTCATCAGGAGGATTTTCTTATCTCACAGTCTTTAACACTGAAGACAACATTATGTCCTTGGTCACAAATCTAGCTAACACTTAGAAGATTGAATTTGAGCCCTTCCACCAGCAATGCATTTTGTGCTTTTCCCTTTCCATTAACAAGAGCAATTGTTTCTAGAAATTTTAGCAGATCCACTTCCAAAGGATACATTTCCATCCTTTTTGTTTAATGAGATAAATTTATTTTGGTCACCTGTCATCTGTATTGAACATCCGCTATCCATAAGCCATTGATTTTCGTCACTATGTGCACATAAAGCTAGGACACATTTATCTGTAGTGGGTTCATCCTTCTTCAACTCTCCCCTTTTTGATATAAGTGGACAATTTTGTGCATCATGGTCGAAATCATTGCATTTTGAGCATACTAGATCATATTTAGCCAAAGGATCAAATGATCTGTAGGTCTTGATTTGACCTTGTTCTTTTAAGCTATGTGGTTTGATTTGATAATTGGTCATATATCTTGAGCAATTATCCTTATATTCCTTGCAATGATTAGCTTGATGACCAATGTTCTTACAATGGAAACAATAAACAACAAATATAGTTTGATACTTGTTAAGATAGCCTTGAATTGATGTAATATACTTCCCTAGAGATGGTTTTCCTTCATTCCTTGGGTTGTTGTAGGTGAAACTTTGTTCTTGATGGAACAACTTCTATTCTTTTGGATTATTGCAGAGGATGTCACCATAACTTTTTTAGATATTTTCATTCTTTGAACTTTATGATTCTCATTTGAAACCAATCCCAGTTCTATCATGTTGAGGTCTTTGAGTATTAAGGATGTTATCAAGAGTTTGAAAGATTTCCCAACCCATTTTAACCTGATTCAATTATTTCCTTAGAGATAGAATTCCAGCTTCTCGTTTTTCGCATATTTCTTCTCTTTCTTTTAGTTTGTTGTTCATGAATTCTCCCTTCCTTTTTTCTTCTTCCTTTTCTACTTTGAGAGAAATAACTTTCTTCCTTAATTTCTCATTTTCTTCAATGGCACTCATTAGTAATTCATCCACATTTCCTTCATCTTCTTTTTCGGAATCATCACCATTTGTAAATGCCATGAATAATACTTTACTGCTTCCAGCATAGTCATCTTTCTCATCAAACTCATCATTATCCCTTTTGAGTAGAAAGGTATTTTTAGTTGATTTTTTCTTTGTTATCAAGAATTCTTCTTCATCATAGTCATCTTGTTTGGAGAAGAATTTTTTCTTATTTGACCCTTTCTTCTTGAACATCCTCTTCTTATATTCGTCTTCATCATCACTATCATTTTTTTGAGGACATTTTGCAACATAATGTCTTATTCCTCCACATTTAAAACAAATGAGGATGCTTACCTTTGAGCTTGGATCCTTTCCTTAGTTTCTTCACGAATTGTGCTAGTTCAGTTTTAGTATTCGTCTTCATCATCACTATCATTTTTTTGAGGACATTTTGCAACATAATGCCTTATTCTTCCACATTTAAAACAAATGAGGATGCTTACCTTTGAGCTTGGATCCTTTCCTTAGTTTCTTCACGAATTGTGCTAGTTCAGTTTTAGTATCGGAATCATCACTACTATAATTACAATTTTTCCCTTTCTTTGATGATCTTGAAGCCTTGAATGCAGTTTCCCTGGAGTTTGAAGTTCATTTTCTCATTTCACATGCAATGAGAATCCCATGAAGTTCATCCATCTTTAGAGTATCCAATTTTTTTATTTCTTCTATGACACTTACTTTGGAATCAAACCATTCCAAAAGTGATCTCAAGACCTTTTGGACAACTGCGCTTTCTTCAATGTTTTCACCTAGACCCTTGAGTGAGTTGACAACTTCATCCACTCAGAGGAAAAAGACTGCAATGTCTTCTTCGTCATCCATCTTAAGACTCTCAAATTTTCTTCTATGAGTTTGGAGTTTTGCCTTCTTGACCTTGGAGTCTCCATCATAGATAGCAAAAATCTGGTCCCACATCTCCTTGGCAGAATCACAGTTCATAACTTTTGTAAGTTCTAAATTAGAAATTCCACTAGTTATGGAATTTATTGCTTTGGCATTTTCTATACAAACTTTCCTTCCATCTTGATCCATTGGAGTAGTAGGTGGAACTTTATATCCATCCAAAACTGATTTCCATACTTCAGGTCCAAGAGACATTAAAAAGAATGTCATCCTTTGCTTCCAAAAGGCAAAGTTTGTTCCATCAAATTAGGGGATTTTGAATCATGAATCCTAATTCTTCATTGTGACTTTAGAATCCTTCTTCCAGCTATTAGGATGATTATGAAGAAGCTAGTTCTGATACCAATTGTTGGACACACTGAGAGGGGGATGAATCAATATTTATTTTCAATTGTTATGTTTACCAGATAAGATTCTTCACAATTATAATTAGAAAATGAATAATAAGAATTTTATTAAGAATAAGTGAGGACACCAATTCTCTTTTTACAAAATTTTGAGTACAATGATGTTGAGGGCTCCAACCCTTCAACCTACCAGGCTCCAACCTATTGCCAAGTTCCAACTTGGACTTTTATGAGACTCCAACCTCTAGGGCTCCAACCCCTAGGGAACCAACCCTCCAATATTTTTAATAAAAATGAATAAATGAGTTACTTGAATTGCTCCACAAGTCTCACTTGCTCCAAACAATGCCTATATTTCGCTTCAGAGATATCAATGGGTTGCTTCCAAGTCAGCTACTTAATACTTCAGCACCTAATCCGAGCTCAAAACTGAGCCTCTCAAGTGACTCTAACAATTCCGAGGATATAATGTATAAGTCTCCATAGGTACGAAGGATGGGTGACAGTCGTTTGAGCAGCTACACGTGAAAAAAATTCAAGTAATAGTCCACTGCTAAATGAGCTCCTACAGGTGGCAATGTAATCCAAGGTATGGTGTAATTCTGCACAGATTTATTGAGATATGTTAAGACAATTCTCTGTGCCAAACACTGAACTGTTATAGGTGACTGTCCTTCCTTATGAGACCGAGTCTATGAAATATATTACTAAGTCCAAACCCTTTACAACTTCGTTACTGGTCTGAGCTTCTAACAACCACAAGTCTGAGGTGTAGTATTACAGGTCCGAGGGTAGAGTACTACAAGTCCGAGGTAAGGTTTCATCCACAGATCTGTCTTCTCGTCTTCCATAGTTGACTGTTTTAAGTCTAAGTTTTCCAAGTCAACTGTAATCTGATTAGCCGGGCCACCTCGGTTCACGAGATGTGAACTTTATTTGCTGCCTAGTGCTCTGAACTTCCTTGACCAAATTGATGGATGGAAATTGAAGTGTCACACTTCTATGTATACATTTTTTTGATTTGGATGAAGGGACATGTCTTATGGAGGGAGGCCGACATGAGTATAACCGAGCCTAGGTCAGCTAGGAGAAATAACTTGATATGTTGTCTTAAAAATTCATTTTCTCCTAAACTACATGGAGTTTGAGGGCAAGTGAGGAATCATTAGAAAGGGGGAAAAGTCCTCTATAATATAGTGAAGGAGTTATTGCAATATGATGTTTTCAAGATGTCAAAAAAAAAATTTCTTTATGATTGTTTGGAATTTTATATTACATACCTTGGGGTTTTTACGATTCTTCATGTATCAAGATATTGGGACTAGGATGAGGGTTAGGGGATCTTTATTAGGGCTTCAAGCATGGTCTCCAATAATCATCCAAGTCATTAGGTGTGCCATCATGTGGTTTCCAACAATATTCATATTTCTATCAATGACAATTATTGACTAACAACAATTAAATGAATGTTGACTTGGTGTTTGGGAATGTAAATTTTCAAATAGGCATATCTTAGTGTCCATAGTTTGGAATTTGATGAAATTTATATATTTAGAAGCTCTCAACAAGCATAAAATAATGGTAATCTAAAAAATAGTTTCAAGTTGGTTGAAGAAGAGGAATCTTGAAGAAGAACAAGTTACTTTTGAAATCTTCTTATAACCGGGAAACAAAATACTAAGATATTTTGTTGTGACACTCACTCTTTTGTTGTTATGTAAGATTACAGTTTTGTCATAACTCTATAAGCATTCTTTCCATCACATCGAGTACCAACATTCCTTTACATGTCTATCCCGAATCCACTTCTACCTAGAAATTACCATAAACGCCATAATACTCCTTTCTCCAACATCACTGACCAGAAACTCCTGTCATGCTGGCCTACACTGTCAATCCCTAATCCTACTTTTAATAAAAATGGCCTCTGCAATTTGGACATTACGCAACTAAATCGAGTTGACAACCACAGAAGCTCGGGCTTTTATTTCTTAATACACAAAAGTAGAATCTTATGGAGAAAACCTGCACTTTCTGTACCAAATTCTTCCAAGGCACGCAAGTGGTGTAAGATGACAAACTACTTAAAAACATCGCCAGTTTCAGAGATCTGAATTAATCTGTTCGGCTTTCCATGGAGGCGGACACATTATTTGAGTTGGGCGAGCTTGCAAAGCTGGTAGGCTTATCAGTTGGATTAATAATATTCATAGTTTTGATCTCCTTGGACACGAGAAAGGCCTACAAAAAGGGTATTCACTGGATCCCTGGAAGAGCCCTGGTTCTCAGCGCGCTCTCTATTCAATTGCTCACATTTCTCGGCGCTCTGAACGCATCCCCCAAATACGATCCCGCGAGTTTAGGTCAATTATCGCCCCTGAGCCCAATTACTAGTGAAGCCCTGTTGGCCGATTCTGTGAAAAATGAACTGCTCATGATTCATGTCGGGAGGGTCATGATCTGCGTGTTTATTGGATATTTGCTGCCTGGAATGGCGCGTGCTGCATCGAAAAATTACAGGACCAGAATAGTAGCTTTGCTGTTCAGCATTTCTATTCAAATTGTTTCCGAGATCTATGCCATTAATCGCAATTCTGAAAGTACCGACGCGGACAATGTTGTATACAGGGGCGAGAAGCCGATTAGCCTCTCGATCACTGTAACGACTGCAACTGTGCTGGGATCTATGGTAATGCTGCTGCTCCTTCTCAGCTGCGCAACTTTAGCCAGCAAAAGTATCAAAGATATTATTTCTCAAAAAATTCCGGTTATTTTGTCTTTCAAGAATATGAGCAGCAACCAGCAGAATTCATGGCAGAGGATTGAGGATCAAGTTCTGAAGTCATGGATTGTGATTCGTGTTTGCCATCCCGAATATATTGTGGCCAGATCTGTGCTGGTTTCTTGCGCTGGACTGGTTGTCACGATTTGCATTATCGTCGCGGTTGTGGGATGGGGAATGGAAGGAACCAGCAAGCATTTCAAGACTCGATTCGATTGGCTAAAGTTCACGGCCATTGCGCTCGAGTGTCTGTTCATCGTAATGGGATGGGCTGTCATTTGCTGTAGATGGGTGAGCGCTGTTGTCTACTACGCGCGGAGGCCGAGCAAGTCTGTGGCTTCATGGACGGCGGCCTGGTTTAGTGTTGAGGATTTCTGGACCAGACAGATTCTTGATCAGCTGGACGCCGACGAATCAAGGCTTGTCAATGGCAAGAAAGATATTCTGAAAGTCAGGCCTGTGAGGAAGAGAATTTGGTTGCCGCGTGAACTGCTGCCTGTGCTAATTCTGCTGCAATTAGGCGTGGTTTTGTTCAGCAAAGGTTGCTGGTTTGTCTCAGAGATGGTGTTCTGTAATAGGTATTTTATGCAGAAGTTTATCTTGAAGCAATGGAAAGGATTGGCAGCCGATGAGGACTATAAGAAATTCCAGGAAGCTTTGAAGGACATGCAGATGCCAGGGGAGAAATCTGGTAGCGTCTGGATTGCTAACCGAAAGTCGATTCAGCAGGCCAAGAATCTTATCACCAAAGGCTGCGAAGAGGGCAAAAGATGCCAGGTTCTGATAAATTTTCTGAAAGAAAAAACTTC
Organism: Pinus albicaulis; assembly: GCA_034641835.2. Lineage (NCBI taxonomy): Eukaryota > Viridiplantae > Streptophyta > Pinopsida > Pinales > Pinaceae > Pinus > Pinus albicaulis. The sequence continues at coordinate 652,886,082 of CM076578.1, forward strand.
GCCAGGGTATGCAGGGGTGAGATGCCTGAGGCCTGAATCATCACAGAGCTGTAATTTAAAGTACCTGTGCAGGGTCAATCCCGGGACATTGCGAGTGGAGAAATATTTTTCTTATGCGCAGAAACAGTGCTGGAAAATGACTGCTGTTGCATTGATCAATATTATAGTCATACTTTCCCCTTTGGACTGTAACAAGCACTATAAGTCTTCGAGCGGTCGCAGGCTTTTCAAAGTGGCAACCGACGCCATGGAAGCTTATTCTCAAGCATGGGAAATCATGGATCTTGTGGACGAGTTCGTGGACCCTGAGACGCATATCATGAGCAGAGCGGCAGATAAGCTTTTCGAGAATTTGAAAGCAGATGTCAAATTTCGCTACTTTGAATCTCTTCAGACAGATTCCGAGAGCAAAATTAGGGAAATTGCCCGGGATGAGATCCAGAAGCTCGCAGAAAAGGGGAAGAAAAAAGCAAATGCCGGAGAACTCAGGCACGATTCCATGGATTGGAAGGACGTTGCAGCAGGGAACAGCTTATACAAGCTGTGCAAGAGTATTGACTTCAAGGAGGGGAATGTCACAGAATTGCTGGATGAGGTAGTGAGGTCGTTGGCAGATGTGATTGACCGCTGCATTGATCGGTCTGCAGATGCGCTTGTGGCAAACTCCAGAAGGTGGGCGAGGGGTTTAGATGAAGCAGAGGTATCCAAATCGCTGTATATAGCAGGAAAAACCAGAGGACTGATGGAGGTATTGGGGCGAGAACCGAATTTAACCGATGCAAGTATATTTGATGACAGCCTCCCCATTGAAGATACCTCAGATTTGGTTCCGTGAGGCGTCGACGACACCTCATCGATTTTTTTTTTCTTCTCGTTCACAGACAACTCTGTGTAGAGTGCCCAGAGCAGCTCAGGTATACATAATCTTGCTCGGAATTGGATGTTAGAATTGAAAATTCAATTGGATCACAGGAATTGTTTTTCTTTTTGTCTAAGGAAATTCTGTTTTTTCTTTTAATTGAAAATTAAAATCCAAATGAGTAGTTCAAATATACATATTTGCTCGGAGTTTAGATATACATAATCTTACTTGGAATTGGACCATAATATTTGTGGAAATCAAACTAACAATTAGACCATATCCTCAAAACAATTTAGCCTATAAATCAGAATATCAGGCTGTAATGCCACCAGGGTCTCCCTTGCACTGGACTTAGCATTCTGGTTAAATATTTGTTAGTCCGGCAGTTTTTGGGCAGTAATTTGGGAATTTTAAATTAGGTAATTGTAATTGGAGTGCAGTTTGATAGTTGTAATATAAATTTTTAAAAATATTTACTAGATTTTTTTCATATTCTTGTCAAAATTTCTAAGTTATTTTGTGGGTTTTTAAAATTACATCTCTAAGGTAGATGTTTAATAGAAAATTTGTGATACTGCAACATCATAATGCCCTTACAACATATGAGAGAAAAGTATTTCGGCAAACACATAAGAATTAATGAATTATTTATTTTATTTTATATTTAAGCTTGTTCCTATTTGAAAACAACTGTTCTAGTTGTCACTATGTTCATGTGTCAACCATTAAATCAAATGTTAAACCATTAAAATGTTTTAGGCTATTAGTTCCATAGGAAAATGGTCTTATATATATTTTTATAATGTTAGTTTTTTTCTTTTTAATAAATTAAAATGATTTAATGAAACTAAATGTTAAATTAATTAGTTAATTTATATTTAATGAATAAAAGAATAATATATAAAATACATAAACATTAAATTTTTATTTTGAATAAAATCTATATCATAAAATTAAACTCCACAAAAACCAATTAATTTATATTACATGGATAAAAAACAATATAAAAAGGAAAATAAATATTTATATATTTAAATATTATATTTTTGTATTAGATGCTTTGCAACAAAGTAGCATAGAAATGTTGTAATGTCATGTTTAACATTTTGACTATGTCAAATTACACAAAAATAAAATAAAAGCAAATTAAATAAAAATATTGACATAATGTAATGAACATTTTAACTTGGTCGAAATACAATAAAAAATAAAAATAATAAAATAAAATAATAATAAACTATAAAACAACTCATGGTATTGACTAATGACTCATGGTATTCATGTGAAATGTAGTTTGTTTAAGGAGAGAAATTAAGATGGCTTAGTTAAATCTTAATTCTGGATCTACCAAGAGCCAAGAGGGATCAAATGTCTTGATATGCAAACCTCTATTAGAATGAAAAGAGAATTGATCTCTCTCATAAATAATATAGATCTAAACTATTTATTTAATAAAATTATTTTGAAAGGTTTATAATCATTATTCTCTTAAAATTTTACTTAATAAAATATATTTAATCTTTTTCTATAGAACATCTTTTTTTCATATATTACTAGACTACTAGTTATATGTAGTTCAATGCGAAAAGTGGCTAATTTAACTAATTTTCTAAAATTAGAATCGATTTGTCTAAACCGTGGAGATGTGTTCAACGGCCGTGGCGAATTTCTGTTTCGCTCATCCAGTAGTTACGGGAATGGAATCATTGCTTTTCACTTTGTTTCAATATTGTCCGAATCGTTGCTTTTCACTTCGTTCCAATATTTTCGTTTCCATTTTTCTTTTCCCTGGTTTTTTTTTTTGGGGTGAAGTTTACGCTATTCAAGTGAAAGCTCAATTGTACGGGGTTTGCATGGTTATTTCGTTTATTGTCTAACCGAAAGTAACTAGTTTTTCACTGGTCTTTTAATAAGTTTATACCATTCAAGTGAATACTCAAGTGTCCAGGGCTTGATTGGTTATTTCGTTTCTGACCTATGCCTTTCTAACCGAAAGTAACGAGCTTTTTGCTGAATTTTTTATTAAGTTTATACCAATTCAAGTGAATATTTATTTTTGTAGGGTTTGTTGGGTTATTTTGTTAATGGACTGCCATAATTACCAAGTTTGAATTTGAATTTAAATTTATTTTATTTGGTATGGAAAAAATTTAATTATTTAAAATTTAATATTGAAAAAATTGCACAATATGCATTTGACATATATTCAAATATATCATGTTTCCAATATTTTACATCATTGAAATATATAATTATAACATTAAAACTAATAATTTTTTCTTTTAAATTGTTTCAATTATAAATATTGCAAATAAAGTTATATATTAAACTAATCAACATTATTTTACATTTAAAATGGCAAATAAGATAGCAAGTTTTAAAATATTTTGTATTGATTCATCTACCCATCTACACCATAAGTTATAAATTTGATAAATCTCCAAATTACAAATTTACAAATTATAAATTAAAAAAAATAATTTTTCCTCTGATTTATAAACACCATAATTATCGTGTATAATTATAGTTTTCTACATCTTTCATTAAATACTTGGCAACAACATCCGGCATTATCATTTATTAACAATAACGTATTCCATATTTTAAACAGTAAATAGGAACCTAGAATCTCTAATTATGATTAGAAATCTGGGCTAGTCTCCATAAGCCGTAGTCTAAAAAAGTAACAGAATCCGGCAGAGATTTTGAAAAAATCCAGCAAAGATTTTATCAGAATCTTATTTACAGTTGTTAAATTTCAGTATTTTGGGTGTCCTAAGGGTTTTTGATAGTGTTGAATCCATTTCCACTTTCAAAAATGGATTTCAAACACTGCAACTACCTCATTTTTTGAATTTCCAGGCTATTTTGTTGCCTGGGAAGACAACTCCATCTATTAATGGGTAAACCTAATATCCATTGCACCGTACCAAACTCAAACGTATTAAATGTAGTAATTGTCTTCTCAAGCAACATAATAGTCCAGATGGTAGGTTTTTGTTGGAATTTGGTTCAGTAAAATTCAAAAAATGAGGTAGTTGCAGTGTTTGGAATCCATTTTTAAGAGTGGAAATGGATTCAACACTATAAAAAACTCTTAGGACACTCAAAATACTGAAGTTTAACAACTGTAAACAAGATTTTGATAAAATCTTTGCCAGATTTTTTCAAAATCTCTCCCAGATTCCAGACCAGACTTAAACATATTAATTCACAAAATGAATGAAACCATAGAAAATTTGGTAACTATGGTCGATGCCTTTCTAACCGAAAGTAAGGAGGTGTTTTAGAGGTAGCCGCTAAACATATTAATTCACAAAATGAATGAAACCATAGAAAATTTGGTAACTATGGTCTATGCCTTTCTAACCGAAAGTAAGGAGGTGTTTTAGACGCGTTTCAGCCAGTGTGGTTAGTGTGGTTCATTATCAGGACAAGATGAGAAATCTGATCAAGAAACCTAATTAAATAGACAAGGAAAGCTCCAACTAGCCGTTGTAACATAACGGCTAATTTGACTAAAATAATAAATTAAATTAATTTTCATCGAATTAAATTAAATTTTATTATATTTAATTTAAATAAAATTTAATATTGAGGTTTTAATTTAAATCTAATTTAATATTAATGTTTTATAATAGATATAATGTTAAAAAGAAAATTTCTTATATATTTTACTACTTTGAATTAAATAAATAAATAAATAAATAAAAATTAATAAAAAAAAAACAAATTAAAAAGAAAAAAAAAGAAAAAATAAAATTTAAATTTTTTAAAAACAATAAAATAAAATAAATAAAAAAATAGATACAATAATACTAATGATATAAATCAATAAATAACTAAATAAAAATAGTAAAAATGAATATAAAAATCATAAAATAATAAAATAATAAGAAAGGTACTTTATTAAAAAAAATAAAAAAATAAAAAAATAAAAATATGAAACGTCCTAAAAATCATAAAAATAAATCAAAAGGTACAGATAAAGAGAAAGAAACGGGAACGAGAGGGAGCACAAAAGGAGGAAAAAAGAAAAAAAGGGGCAACTAAGAGTGAAGGGCGGGAATCCAGCATCTACTGACACTCCATCCATCATCCCTGTTAAGGTTGACTGACCTCTTTTCAATTTCCAAGGCTTCCCTCAACTTGCGGTGGTGGAAATGGTCAATCCTCACAATAACCTCAGCATTCTCAATACATATATGATGATTTGTCTTTTCAGCATGCTCTGCTAAGGCAGAGGACCGAGATCTACAATGTTTGAGGTCAGAAATATGTTCCTAAATTATTTGATTAATGGATTGACCAGTTTCCCCAATGTAAGGCGTCCCATAAGAACACGGAATCAAGTAAACACCCTTACGATCCTTAGGGCAAACCGGGTCCTTAACTGATCTAAGCGAACTCCGAATGGTGCGAAGGGGCTTGAAGGTTGAGGAAACATTATGTTTCTTCAAGATCCTAGCTATTTTATTGGTAGTACCTTGAATAAATGGAAGGTGAACTCCAGATAACCGGTCACAAGGATCTTTCTTAACATTAGGAGTTTTTTCAGCTTTTTGAAAAGCTCTAACACAATGAGCCTTGCTATAATCGTTCTTACTGAAAACATTAAAGAGATGAGATTTTTCACCTTCAAAGTGGTGCTCATTTGGGATTCTAAGGGCTCTGGTAACTAGGGTGCTGAGAACCCCAAACTTCTGAGCCGGGAAATGATGAGAATTAGCATGCAAAAACTGCTCAGTATTAGTATTCTTTCTAAAGACTTGATGAGAGAAGGAACCATCATCATTCCTCGAAAGAAGGACATCGAGGAAGGGCAGACTACGATCCACTTCGAATTCCATGGTGAACTTAATGAAGTTAGATTGATCATTAAGATGTTGGAAGAAAAGGTCTAGTTTCTCTTTTCCATGGGGCCACACCACACAGGTGTCATCAACAAACCTTTTCCAAAGCCTAGATTGAAAAAGGGATGAGGAAAGGGCCTTGGATTCGAAGTCTTCCATGAAAATATTAGCCATTACAGGGGAGAGAGGGGAACCCATGGCCACCCCACAAGTCTGCTCGTAGAAAACACCTTCAAAACTAAAGAAGGTCGAAGTTAGACAAAGTTAGACAGATCTCAACAAGATGAGCAATATCAGGGTCAGTGACACGAGAAATGACATCGATGGATTCCTTAATGGGAATGCAAGTGTATAATGAGACAACATCAAAACTTACAAACCTATCCTCGGGATCCAACTTAATGTATTTCAATTCATTGACAAAGGAGGAAGAGTCTTTGACAAAGGAGCTGGTGCGACCCATAAGAGGTTTCAGCTTACTGGCTAAAAATTTAGCAAGCAGATAAGTTGGACCACCTATGGTGTTGACAATGGGGCACAGGGGGGCTCCGTCCTTATGAATCTTAGGAAGACCATAAATCCTCGGAGGGCGGGGATTAATTTCAATAAGCTTCTTACTAAGGGAGCTAACAGTGCTACTTGATTTTATCGCCAAAGAAACTGCTTTAGAAATTTTTTTAAGGGGATTTTTGTCCAGCTTCTTGTAGCTTCCACTATTAAGAAGGTGATCCAACATCTTATTACGATAATCCTCCTTGTTTAAAATAACTGTAGAACCTCCCTTGTCAGCCTTAAGAACAACAATGTCCTGGTTATCTGGAGTTCACCTTCCGTTTATTCAAGGTACTACCAATAAAATCACTAGGATCTTGAAGAAACATAATGTTTCCTCAACCTTCAAGCCCCTTCGCACCATTCGGAGTTCGCTTAGATCGGTTACGGACCCGGTTTGCCCTATGGATAGTAAGGGTGTTTACTTGATTCCGTGTTCTTGTGGGATGCCTTACATTGGGGAAACTGGTCGATCCATTAATCAAAGAATTCAGGAACATATTGCTGACCTTAGACATTGTAGATCTTGGTCCTCTACCTTAGCAGAGCATGCCGAAAAGACAAATCATCATATCTGTATTAAGAATGCTGACGTTATTGCGAGGATTGACCATTTCCACCACCACAAGTTGAGGGAAGCCTTGGAAATTGAAAAGAGGCCAGTCAACCTTAACAGGGATGATGGATGGAGTGTCAGTAGATGCTGGATTCCCGCCCTTCACTCTTAGTTGCCCCTTTTTTCTCTTTTTTCCTCCTTTTGTGCTCCCTCTCAGTCCCGCTTTCTTTCTCTTTATCTGTATCTTTTGGTTTATTTTTATGATTTTTAGGACATTTCATTTTTTTTTTTTAATTTAATTTATAGAGTACCTTCCTTATTATTTTATGATTTTATTTAGCTATGAAATAAATTATAAAAAATTATTTATTTATTTTTATATTCATTTTTACTATTTTTATTTAGTTAGTTATTTATTTATATCGTTAGTATTATTGTATCTATCTATTTATTTATTTTTATTTGATTTATTTGATTTCATTGTTTTTAAAAATTTATTTTTTCTTTTAATTTTATTTTTAATTTGTATTTGTATTTATTTATTTATTTTTATTTTTATGTTTTTTTTTTAATTCAAAGTAATAAAATATATAAGAAAATTTCTTTTTAACATTATATCTATTAGAAAACATTAATATTAAATTAGATTTAAATTAAAGCCTCAATATTAAATTTTATTTAAATTAAATATAATAAAATTTAATTTAATTTGATGAAATTTAATTTAATTTATTATTTTAGTCAAACTAGCCATTATGTTACAACGGCTAGTTGGAGCTTTCCTTGTCTATTTAATTAGGTTTCTTGATCAGATTTCTTATCTTGTCTTGATGATGAACCACACTGGCTGGTTCGAAACGCGTCGACAAAAATTTCTTTTATGTGATTTTCACCGAAAATTTCTTATAAACATTTCATGGATCACAGAAGCAAAATTCCTAATAAAGTTTAAGTTCTTAAAAGCAGGTATAATTTTTTTTTTCCAATTGAGGTTTATTAAATATGAGATGGAATGTTTTAAAATGAAAATTTGTATGGTTTAATTTTATATGAATTTTAATTATTATTAAATAATAAAAACAAAATTTATATTTCAAAAATTATTTTATTGGTTGATTGATTTAGATTACAAAAAAATTCATATTAATATTTTAAAATAATTTAATTATTTTAAAAGGACAAAAACAAAAAAAAAATGAAAAAAATAATCATGTACAATTAAAGGTTGTATGTTTGGTTATATACAATATAATAAAAGAGAGGTTGGAAGTTAAGTAATTTGGCCTCACTAATATATTTCTGATTCTTAGATTAGTGGAGGCACTCTCAAATGGGTATAAGATTTTGGAAGAGACGCCTCTATTTTCTTCATTTAATCACCCACCATCGCCAAATGGAGACCATGGTCATCTGGGATAAACAAGTCGACAATTACAAACTCTTTGCAGGCTAGGAAGAAATCAAGAGCATCATGCTGAATATTAGATACAACTTGGATGACATAATGGTAAGGTTGACTCAGGTGGAAAGGTATATAGCTTCAGACTCTGATAGTGAATCCAACGAACATAAGGAAGAGGATGCAGTAATCAACGCAATTCTTCTCAATACCATCACTGCAAATTCAACGTTATTGGAGAACAACTCAACTCCCATGATGCTAGTCTACTTTTCTCCCCTTTCCTGCTACTATGTGTTGTGTTGAGTTTGTTTTTTTTGATGTCCTTATGCTAGTCTTCAGTTTTCTTATGACATTTTGTAAAGAGTGATCAATATAAAGTTGAAACCTGTTTGTGTGACACCCTACCTTATGAGTCAATACTAATGTTTAAAATGGCCCATTTTTTGGTATCCTAAATAAAGTTTTTTTGGTTATTGTACTAACAAAGTCATGAAAGCTTTCCAAAGTAAAATTTCATGTAATTCCCTTGATTATCAATACTAATATAAATTTATATTTAAAAAAAAACCATACAACAAAACAAATACTTGGGCAACAAAAAAAAAAAAAAATACAACATAGCAAATACTTTAGGTGATAACATATGCCTCCTATTATATGAGGTTAGGAGCACATCATATGATTGAAATTCATTATAGTTTTATTTTACCAAGGAATGAGTAATCTAAGGATAAAGATGAGATCCATAGGAATAATAACCACTTGTAAAAGAGGTTGTAGCGTACCACCTATCAGTAAGCATGGTTCAAGGTCGAGAATGAACATTATCTTAATAGGGATGAGATAGGCATACCATACTTACCGACATAACTCAATACGATAAATACAATGGTGTGCCCAACATAAAGGAGCCAATAAAATCAAGTATTTAAATAAACCATGACATTTTGGTATTTCTAAAGTGGTTTTAGGAGGTGGAGTGGGTAATGAGGTCCTTCTAGTATTTCAAAAGGGGTACCAGAAGGATACACAAGATCTGAAGTACCAAAATTGAAAGTGAGACATCTTGATATTTCCAAAGTGATATCAAAAGGTTACAACAAATTTAATCAATATATAGATAGAAATAACATCTAGGTGGAATCCCATGAGGGAAATTGAATGTGTATATGAAAGGGTAGTAAGGAAATACATTCCCATGAAAATAACCAAGTAATGGTAATGTTAAAAGTGAAAATTACAGATGTAAGTGACCAATGGTAAAATAATTAATGGTAATCTCCTTGAGTTTGGAAGATGGTGACATATAAATGAACAATTTTCATAGTTTGGATGATGTTGATGGAATATGATGAATGAGAATCCAATAAACATCAACCTAAAATTGGATAGTTTGGGGGATAAATATGTTGTTAACATGATGAGAACAAATGCATGCCACTTCAACTCTAATATGTAGACTAACAAAACTCCCAATATTAAGGGTATTAACTAGCATAGGCACCAAAATACAAAAAAAGTGATTTTTCCAAGGAACCCATGGGAGGAAGGCTCTATAACTTGATTGGTGGAATCTGGAAAATATGGATGGTCTTATCCATATACCAAACTAAGGGGGTTCATATAGAAAATTTTTAAGAAATGATAGGCAAATGTAATGAATGTAAGGGATTGCTCTATGCTAAATGCCAAGGGAAATAAGGCCCATGGGAGACCCATATCCATGAATAAAGTTGGTTATACATGGTGAACTTCCTTTCATAAGTCAATAGATGCAAGAGAATATTGATGCCCAAGTAAGGGAGACAAATGACTAGCAATATATAGCAAAAAGAATATGCTTTAATGCTTCTTGAAAAAATGGATTTTGGGTGAATTATAAAATCACAAATAACCAAGAATGACACAAAATAACATGAATGGGGAATTTTGAGGTCTAAAATGAGCCTCCTAAGGAAAATTATAAAATAATAGATCTTAATAAAATAAGAGTTATGAATTTTTAAAGGAGAAGAAAAAAACTACTTTTCTTAAACTTGTGTTTTGGCCTATCTCCTCATATATTTACTCAAATCTCAAGTGTAGAAACCTTTTGAATATAGAATTAAATTCCACATCCAATGAGTAGCCACTCTCCATACTTCTGAGTAGACCCACGTCGAAAATAATTGAAAATACATGAATCTACCAACTCCCCAAGTCCCAAAAATAGGTCATCATCTAATAAATCCTAATATCCATTAACTATCATTATAGTTATAATCTCCTTGAATCACCTCTACAATTATGGAACTGCCTAATATCCAACACCCAAAATTCCAATAGGGTGAGATTCTAGCATATTGACAGGATGATATCCTAATGTGTTGGTAGGTCGATAACTCATCATGTCAATACATCAACATCCAAATTACTATAGCCCAGATTCCACCTAGCCCTCACCTTAGCATTGTTGTGCACTCTAATCCTTGTCATATTATCATGCCATCTAGCCACGTCAATTCCACATTAACAAAAATTCATCTCTAGATCAATGTTATCTCATCTCATTGTTAGTGCCATGCCATATCCATGTTAGCACCATGTCATCTCCACATGAGTGCCATGTCATCTCCATATCAATGCCACATTCACCACTATATCAGGAATGATTGGTATTGGGAGAAAATCTTGATAACTTGGTTTTCATCTCCCAACACTTGTTCTATGAGAGGGTGATACTTGACTCTCATTCTCATCAACTATTAATTCTACAACTTCTTGTTAAATGGCAAGTAGTCCATATTCTCTTTGCATTGGGATTTTCTACCCAATGGGTTCCATCACATTCTCCTGATCACTAAAATCCAGAAGGTTGAAACTTGACATCCTGGTACCCCAGTATTTAAAAAAACCAAAATTACTTGGTTTGGTTGATATCCAACACCCAACAATACCCCTTTCACTATAAGGTACAAAGGTTAAAAGGGACAAACCTCAGAGTCTTTGATATTTTTCCCACAAATACTTTGCGAGTAATACTATATAATTGAAGGGAAAATTTCCCAAAAGATGCCAATACATCAGGCTCATTAATGTTGAGGAAAGTTATAACTATGATATCTTGTATCACCTTAGGTCTTGATAGCCCAATAATGGACTTCATCCATTTTATTTCCCAAGAATTAAGCACCTTTTAATTTAGCTCTTGGACATAGCCCCATGTCAGCCATATGACTGGGGGTTAGGGCTAAAACCACCAATTTTCAAAATTCCAAGTCTACCAATATGTAGTCCCCAATTTTTGAATCATCTGAAACTAAAGGAGAATCTATTCCCAAATTTCCTATAAGTTTTGTAGACTATTATAGCCAATTCTTGAGGAAAAAATATATTTTGATGAGGTAATGAGATACTAAAACAATTCTAAACTATAAATATTTCCATCAACCATGAAGGCATCCAAACACTTCATCTTCACTTCTAGCAATCAATCAACTTCTTAAGTAATACCAGAGACATTACTACAAACAATTTTTTCCTCTTTTGAGGACCCCAGATCTTTTGTCCTAACTAAGGAAACCTTAAAACTAATAATAATTCTATATAAGTACGAAACATTGCTAATAAATCCTCTACCTAGCTTAGTAAAGGCCAAACACCTTCACCCAAAGTCAACCTTTTGATATTTAACTAACTTCAAACCACCTCAAGAGTTCTTTAATGAACTCTATAACACTTATTATTATATTTTCTAAGAATATTTTCTCCCCTTTAGTCTTCATTTTTTCAATCAAGACTTGTTTTCTTATCTCTAATCCCCTATCATCCATTATGCTCTCTAATCACTTTATTATGTTTGGAGCTTCTCTAGTTTATATAATAACAAATCATGGACATTATCCCTACCCAACACTAAAAGTATATCGGTCCCATGCTTACTATGAACCATTTATTTCTTTTCCATAAACATGGAATACACAACAAAAGAGTACATTATATATTAATTAGAAAGTATATTAATACTTTCTAACCATTATAGTTAGATCTACTAATTCACATCATAATCATCATCACATAGATCATAATATCCATTTAATTGATAGGCACACAAATGTAAATATTTTATCAATCATTATTTCTTTATTATTTATATGGTTTACATTATAGAGATGAATTCCACAAGGGTACTTATCTAGTTTATTATATCTATGCATCTGATGAAGGGTGAACCATGTTCCACCCCACCATAGGCTTAGTTGCGCTACAATCTATCTTGCAATTGACCATCCCTAAGCTATACCATGAAACCATGAGGGAAATGTTCACTTAGCATTATAGGTTGGAGTAATGAATGCCATTCTCCTTCATCAAGTCAAATTCTTTAGGTCTCATGGAGTCATGCTAAGCACCAAAAAGAGAAAATATCTTCCAAGTTATTAGTGGTATAAGGATGAAGGTCACTCTCCTTCATTGATATAAAATTCAGTATGATATCACTCAACCTATTGAGCCAGGGCACATTCTCATTCACGACATGGCTACTAAGGCCCTACACAACATAATGAAAACCCTTCCTGATGCTCCCCTTCCATGCTTCTTGTGCATGGGTTCAAAATTTTTTCTTAGTATCTATCCATTTTGGGCCTACATATTTTAAATGGATTCCTTCACTTAGCTAAGAGTCCCTTGGTGCTTCCCTCTGGTAATTTTGTGTATAACATAGATAATTTCCTTAGAAATATAGTTAGCCCTTTAGCTTATGATGAATACTTAAACATTGACCTCTCTCACAACCCAGTTACCATATGAGTCTTCTCTTATCTCTCTACTCTACCTTTCTACTCTTATCTCCTCCTATCATGCACACAAGTACTTCCCATTCCTTCTTCCTTGGGTTCCCATATTTTATTGATTATATGGAAAATCAGAAGTATCTAGAAAGGATAATATATATCCCATACTTCTCAGAAATTTGGTATCACTACCTCATTCCTCTCATAACTGTTGGTTGTTATTACTACACTTTCCCATTAGAATTTTTCTTGGGGAATTTTGAAAATCTAAAGTTATTCGCTCAAGAAAAAAATTCATGGCAAGTGATTTGAAAAATGGTCTAGATAACTTGTATGTATTTCAAGAACCTACCACTCAGTTTAAATTAAATGATCTAGCTTGTACTTGACAATTTTGAGGAATTATTTACTTGAAAGTGGTGTATGAATTTTTACTGTTTATGTGTCTTAAATCTGAAATTTAACATGTATAACAACAACATAATGCATAAAATAAAAATTTAAACACAATAGCAAACTTAATCTAGGAGTTCACCCAAAACCTCGTGGGCTACGTCTCCTTTGAGCTTGGTCATCTTGACTCGGCTCTTTGGGATTATGGTAAGCTTTTTTACAAGTAAAAACTTAACTCCAATGAATACAACAATGATCCAAAGGACTGAAAATAACATCAATATCCCTCTAATGGCTGTCCAAATTCTGCAAACAACTTTACGCTCTTGTTGATACGATTCCTTCTGTAGGTGCACTAAGCTACTTTGAGCTTCTAAATGGCACAAACTCCCTCAGAATTCTGTTTCTGTCACTGAAACCACTCCTGTTGTATCCAACACACATCAGACACCAAATACCAACTGATAAATTGCTCAAATCGAGCACAACATCCCCAAACTAGGCTATCCTCCACGGTTTGCCTAGGGTTGCCCAAACTTCACATCGAATTATCAAGCTCTAGAAGTTCTCAAAATGTTCTAAAACCACTTCCATTGGTTCCAAAATTTCTTAAATAGTCAATTTATAATTTTCATTCATCAAAAATGGCCTCCGGCTGCTTCGGTTTTGCCTCAATCACCTATCAGCACCCCGTGACACTAGGTCAATGAAAGCTTATCTGCTGAGTTTTCGACCTCTATAAGTCTTCAACGCTTGCTGAAACATCCATAATTATATTTAGAATGATTTTTTCAGTCAATAATTACCACTGGTTCACTGCATATGTTCTCAAGCAGCTCTGGTTAAGCCCTGCAGTGCTGTTGGCAAAAGCTGGCACTAATGGACCCTGGATCTTTACTGAATATTTTCAGCCTTCAGGCATTATCTAAAGGCTCTGAAAACCATCTCATCAGATTCATAACATCTTAATTATCCAATTTAGACTATTGGAACTCTGGAAAAGGACTCTAGCTCCCCTATCTAGGCCTCAAATTGATTTTGTCTCATGGTGGCCCTGATGGCCCCTTCATCTTCCTTGAAGCAAAAACTGCTGAAGATGACATTTTTTCGACCTAAAACCTATGCCAAACTACTCATATTGTTTAAGAGACCCAAATTTGACTATTTTTGCACTCAATTTGGTTTAATATGAGGGAGTTATGGCAGAAACAAGAAAAATGCCCAATGTCCCCCCAAAACCCCATTAAATGTGGAGTAACTCTAGTTAAGAGCGCCATTTTGGAAAACTTCCCGAAAATATCGAACCCGCCATAAATTCCTCCATCCCTTTGTTTTGGATTATTTTAAATTTAATTAAGGATTAAGGGCGGTTAATCCTGCTTAGAAAAAACAAAACACAATTTGCGCTAATGATTTAGATTAGTGGCTAAGCCACGTTTTAGCGCTAATTAAATGTCATTAAAACAAATTCTGCCATTGCCATTAGTGCTTGGTCGCCAGGGCCTGGTCGCATGGAGTGTCGGGTGCTATCGGTAGCCACCCGCGGGTTAAGGCCTTTAAGGCCATGGTTCTCTGCCGCGGTCATGTGAAGTGTGGGGGCTGGCCCCCATTTGCTGCCAACTTAAATAATTTGAAACATCCTATTAAACCATTGCCAACATATAGTTAAGAAATAATGTGTGGCGTAGTGGTAAGAATTGTGCATGCGGGCGGGCAGGTCCCGCTATCGATCCCTGCGACTTGCAAACGTTTTATCACGCCATATCTCCTCCGGCCTGGGGCCACGTGGTGGCCTCCGAGCTTGCCATGTGGCACCCTCTAATAGGCCCAGAAAACCAAAATTCAATCCAATTCCCAATGAGCATATGCCGCTTGTCAAACACAGATTCGCCCTCCAGGGAATATTTTGAGGAATATTCTTGGAATATTCTTTTTTTTAAAAATTTTTTCCAAATTAAAAAAGTCAAATTTGGTCAAATGAATTTTGGAGTTTACTCGCGATTTCAAACCTCAATAACTTCTGGATACGACCTCGGTTTTGAGAACAGTTTGTGGCGACAGAATCGCAGAAATGAGACCTTTCCAGTCATTTAGACTGCAACCACTTTTGAACACTTTCATTTTTGAGCAAATTTCTTAACTTGGACATGATCTCCTGATCACACCTCCCCACTGGGAAGCTTTTGGACCCCAAAAGCTCTCTGGACTACTGAAAATGATCTGTACAACAAATGAGAGTACTGCACCCTCTTCTCTTTAGCCTCCAAACACTTGCCTTGCATGGCTAGTGACTTTGAACAACAACTAGAAAGCAATTCACACTTCCCTTCCTCGATGCTCTTGTCCTTCTATCTATAACTATCTATTGCACTCACTTAGAACATTTCTTGTGAGAAATTTGCAGAAGGAAGATGAAAATCACTGTCTTGATCAATGATTCAAGGTGGCTCAAACAAACGAGAGATTACAACATAAAATACATGCATACAACCGAAATTTACATATGTACAAAGTGAGTACGTCTTACTGTGCTAAGAAGTCCATCCACTTCTTACCAAGCCACTTCCATGGTGACTTTTGTTGCTGCAACTTTTCTTCATGTGAAACTTCCATTTTCACATCAATAATGGAATCCTTGGTTCCACCTTCGCCAATCTTTCTGTCCTCTTGCTGCATGTGCTTGGGACGATTAGTTGGATGTAAAGTCCAACAATGGGAAACAACATGTCCCCTCTTTTGGAAATATGTGTAAGTCTTATGCTCCTTATTTGAAAGTTGTATTTGCTTCATCTACTTCCTGTATGCCTTCATCCTCATCTAGCATCTCGAAACATCATGGTTAACTCGACCACAATACGTACAACAAATATTTCTTCCATTTAAGCATACAAAATTATCATGCTTTGTAGAAACACAATCAAATTGATCATGGGAAG
Source organism: Pinus albicaulis (assembly GCA_034641835.2). Classification (NCBI taxonomy): domain Eukaryota; kingdom Viridiplantae; phylum Streptophyta; class Pinopsida; order Pinales; family Pinaceae; genus Pinus; species Pinus albicaulis. The sequence goes on from CM076578.1 coordinate 652,902,411, forward strand.
ATTTATACCTCTTGTGCTACTTTGCATGTTCATCCTTTTTTCCTTCATGAGGAGATGAACTAGTAGAGGCTCTAGCTTTCATTTGCAGGCTGACATCATTGTTCTTGTCATGAAAATTTTCTGAACTCGCATGCTTTCCATAAGCTGCATGTCTACCATATTCTTACTGCAACAAAGGCTTAAAGCAATGGAAATCATATTTGAAACAAATTTGACATATTTTCATATTAGAACTTGGAACAAAAGTTCTCTTTGAAGTAGCCTCACATGCCTTCATGGCTTTGAAGTCTTCGCCATTAAACTGCACATAACCAAGACCAATATTCTTGGGTCGTTCCTCAACCAAAATAGGTTCAACCATGCCTTGTGCATGCTTGCCTAAACCCTTGCCTTCATATCCCATTTTAATCATTAACTTGGACCCTATACCTCTCGTATGCTTTTCGAAAGAACCAACACATATTTCTAATGAGGAAACTGAAGACAAATTAGAATGGATTACCTCTTCCTCACACATGTTCTTGGTCAAAGCTTCTTGAGCTTGATGGAGCTGCATCTCCATATCATGCAATCTTTGAAGAATTTCTTCCTTCTCTTCCTTCATGGAAAACAATTTTTCAGGAAGTTCAGTTCTTTCTCTTTTATCCTTAAACAAAATCTACACCATGTCCTTCAATATAATAAAGTCATGCTTCATATCTTCATCGAAGAATCTTGTGAAGGAGGAAAGCTCACTTATAGAATTTGTCATTATGATGTCGATGAACAAAAGGAACTTCAAAAAAAAAAAGCTCACAAAGCTTTATAAACAAATGACAAGATTTTTATTTTTTAAACCCAATGGTTGTAGAGACTGATTCTTATTCAAGCAGCCAAACAAAAAACAAACTCCAAGAGCTTCTTAACAAACAATCGTCAAGAGGGTTTGTGTTCCAAGGGTGACCTTGAGGTTCTTTGGGGTAAGGAAGATGCCTTCAGCCCTTTCTTCCTTTTTTTCCTCTCAGGACTTAGCTAACAATAGCTATCCCTTCACCTCTATCAAACTCAAACGACAGTCAGTTTTCAAATAGTACAACAATCAATATTTTACACTGTTTAAACCCGTTCAAGTTATAAAATCAAGCTATTGCTATGTCAATCAAGCAACCAAGTGCTCTGACACCAATTTGATCTGAAAATGGTTTGGATAAATTGTATGTATTTCAAGAACCTACCACTTAGTTTAAATTAAATGATCTAGCTTGTACTTGACAATTTTGTGGAATTATTTACTTGAAAGTGGTGTATGAATTTTTACTGTTTATGTGTCTTAAATTCAATTGTTCTTTCTGAAATTTAACATGTATAAAAACAACATAATGCAGAAAATAAACAATTAAACACAACAACAAACTTAATCTAGGAGTTCACCCAAAATCTTGTGGGCTACGTCTTCTTTGAGCTTGGTCATCTTGACTCGGCTCTTTGGGATTATGGTAAGTTTTTTTACAAGTAAATAATTAACTCCAATGAATACAAAAATGATCCAAAGGATTGAAAATACCTTCAATATCCCTCCAATGGCTGTCCAAATTATGCAAACAACTTTAGGCTCTTGTTGACACGATTCCTTCTGTCGGTGCACTAAGCTAATTTGAGCTTCTAAATGGAAAAAAAATCCCTCAGAATTTTGTTTCTGTCATTGAAACCACTCCTGATATATCCAAAACACATCAAACGCCAAATATCAACTGATAAATTTCTCAACATCCCCAAACTAGGCTATCCTCCACGGTTTTCCCAGGGCTGCCAAAAACTTCACATCAGCTGCTCAAGCTCTAGAAGTTCCAAAATGTCTGAAATAGTCAATATAGACTTTTCATTCATCAAAAATGGCCTCCGGCTGCTCCGGTTTCACCTCAATCACCTATTGGCACCCCTGGCACTCGGGTCAATGAAAAATTCTCTACTAAGTTTTTGACCTCTAGAAATATTCAACACTTGCTGAAACCTCTGTCATTAGATTCAGAATGATGTTTTCAGTCAATAATGACCATTTTTTCACTACATATGGTCTCAAGAAGCTCTGGCTAAGCCCTACACTACTACTGGAAAAAGCTTGCACTAATGGCCCCAGGAACTTTACTAAAGCTTTTCGACCATCAAACGTTCTACAGGCTCTGAAAACCATCTCATAAGATTTAGAAAAATTTAATTATCCAATTTAGACTATTGGAACTTTGGAAAAGGACTCTAGTTCCCCTGGGTAGGCCTCAAACTGATTTTGTCTTATGGTGGCCCTGATGGCCCCTTCATCTTCCTTGAAGAAAAAACTGCTGGAGATGAACTCTGTTCGACTTGAAACCTGTGCCAAACTACTCATCCTATCAAGGAGACCCAAAATTGACTATTTTTGCACTCAATTTGGTTCGATAATGAGGGAGTTACGGTAGAAACAAGAAAACTGCCCAATGTCCCCCCAAAACCCCACTAAATGTGGAGTAACTCTAGTTAAGAGCACCATTTTGGCAAACTCCCTGAAAATATTGAATCCACCATAAATTCCACCATCCCTTTAATATGGATTAGTTTAAATTTAATTAAGAATTAAAGGCATCTAATCCTGTTTTAAAAAAACAAAAAGAATTTTGCGCTAATGATCCGGATTAGTTGCTAGGCCACGTTTTAGCGCCAATTAAATGTCATTAAAAAAAATTCCACTAGTGCCATTAGCGCTTGGTCGCCAGGGCCTGGTCACATGGAGGGTCGGGTGCTGTCGGTAGCCACTCGCGGGTTAAGGCCTTTAAGGTCATGGTTCTTTTCCGTGGTCATGTGAAGTGTGGGGGCTGGCCCCCATTTGTCGCCAACTTAAATAATTTCAAACTTCATATTAATATTCTGCCACCATATAGTTAAGAACTAATGTGTGGTGCAACGGTAAGACTCATGTAGTGGGCGGGCAGGTCTCGCGATCAATCCCTGCGACTTGCAAACATTTACCATGCCATATCTCCTCCGGCTTGGGGCCACGTGGCGACCTTCAGGCTTGCCACTTGGCACCCTATGATAGGCCTAGAATACCAAAAGTCAATCCAATTCCCAATGAGAATATGCCACTTGTCCAACACAGATTATCCCTCCAGGGAATATTCTAAGGAATATTCCCAAAATATTCTTTTTTAAAATTTTTTTTCCAAATTAAAAAAGTCAAATTTGGTCAAATGAATTTTGGAGTTTATTGGCGATTTAAAACCTCAATAGCTTTTGCATACGACCTCAGTTTTGAGAACCATTCATGGAAACATAATCACAGTGATGAGACCTTTCCATTCATTTAGACTGCAACCACTTTTGAACACTTTCATTTGTGAGCAAATTTCTTAACTTGGACATGATCTCCTGATCACACCTCCCCACTGGGAAGCTTTTGGACCCTAAAAGCTCTGGACCTCTTTGAAAGCGTACGTACAACAGAATAAGTACTTGACCCCATAACTCTCTTGACCTCAAACACTTGCACTTTAGTGGCTAGTGACTTTGAACCATTCTTACAAAACAACATTAAACATATTTCATGATCAATGATCCAAGGTGGCTCAAAAAGTGAGATATTACAACATAAATTACATCCATACAACTGAAATTTGCATATGTACAAAATGAGTATGTCTTACTGTGCTAAAAAGTCCATCCACTTCTTACCAAGCCACTTCCATGGCAAATTTTTCTACTGAAACTCTTCTTCATGTGAGACTTTTGTTTTCACATCAATAATGGAATACTTGGTTCCACCTTCGCTAATATTTATGTCCTCTTGCTACATGTGCTTGGGACGACAAGTTGGATGTAAAGTCCAACAATGGGAAACAACATGTCCCCTCTTTTGGAAATGTGTGCAAGTCTTATGCACCTTATTTGAAAGTTGTCTTTGCTTCATCTACTTCCTATATGCCTTCTTCCTCATCCAACATCTCAAAACATCATGGTTAACTCAACCACAATATGTACAACAAATATTTCTTCCATTTAAGCATGCGAAATTATCATGCTTTGTAGAAACACAATAAAATTGATCATGGGAAGATTTATACCCCTTGTGTTGCTTTTCATGTTCATCCTTTTTGCCTTCATGAGGAGATGAACTAGTAGAGGCTGCAGCTTTCATTTGCAGACTAACATCTTCGTTCTTATCTTGAAAATTGTCCGAACTTGCATGCTTTCTATAAGCTGCATGTCTACCATATTCTTGCTGCAACAAAGTCTTAAAGCAATGAAAATCATCTTTGAAACAAATTTGACATATTTTCATATTAGAACTAACAAAGTTTTTTAGCCCCAATAGCTATCCCTTCACCTCTAGAAAACTCAAACAACAGTTAGTTTGCAAGTAGTAAAAAAATCAATCTTTTACACTGTTTAAACCTTTTCAAGCTATAAAATCAAGCTATTGCTATGTCAATCAAGCAACCAAGTGCTCTGATATCAACCTGATCTGAAAATGGTCTGGATAACTTGTATGTATTTCAAGAACCTATCACTCAGTTTAAATTAAATGATCTAGCTTGTACTTGACAATTTTGCGGAATTATTTACTTGAAAGTGGTGTATGAATTTTTACTGTTTATGTTTCTTAAGTTAAATTATTCTTTCTAAAATTTAACATGTATAACTAAAACATAATGCAGAAAATAAACATTTAAACACAAACACAAACTTAATCTAGGAGTTCAACAGAAATCTCGTGGGCTACGTCTCCTTTGAGCTTGGTCATCTTGACTCAGCTCTTTGGGATTATGGTAAGTTTTTTTACAAGTAAATACTTAACTCCAATGAATAAAAAAATGATCCAAAGGACTGAAAATACCATCAATATCTCTCTAATGGCTGTCCAAATTCTGCAAATAGCTTTAGGCTTTTGTTGACACGATTCCTTCTGTCGGTGCACTAAGCTACTCTAAGCTTCTAAATGGCACAAAATCCCTCAGAATTTTGTTTCTGTCACTAAAACCACTTCTGCTGTATCCAACACACATCAGACACCAAATACCAACTGATAAATTGCTCAAATCGAGCACAACATCCCCAAACTAGGCTATCCTCCATGGTTTGCCCACGGCTGCCCAAAAATTCACATCAGCTTCTCGAGCTCTAGAAGTTCTAAAAATGTTCTGAAACCACTTTGATTAGTTCCAAAAATTTTTAAATAGTCAAGATAGACTTTTAATTCATCAAAAATGGCCTTCGACTACTCCGGTTTCGCCTCAATCACCTATCGACACCCCTTGGCACTGGGGTCAATGAAAAATTATCTGCTGAGTTTTAAACCTCTAAAAGTATTGAAACCTCTGTTATTAGATTTAGAATGATGTTTTCAGTCAAGAATGACCATTTTTTCACTGCATATGGTCTCAAGCAGCTCTGGTTAAGCCCTGCAATATTGCTGGCAAAATCTAGCACTAATGGCCCCTGGAGCTTTATTGAAGATTTTCGGCCTTCAAACATTCTCTACAGGCTTTACAAACCATCTCATCAGATTCAGAATATCTTAACTATCCAATTTAGACTATTGGAACTTTGGAAAAGGATTCTACCTCCCCTGGATAGGCCTCAAACTGATTTTGCCTCATGGTGGCCCTGATGGCCCCTTCATCTTCCTTGAAGAAAAAACTGCTGAAGATGACCTCTGTTCAACCTGAGACCTATTAAAAATTTCTCATCTTGTCAAATAGACCCAAAATTGACTATTTTTGCACTCAATTTGGTTCAATAATGAGGGAGTTATGGCAGAAATAAGAAATCTGCCCAATGTCCCACCAAAACACCACTAAATGTGGAGTAACTCCAGTTAAGAGCGCCATTTTGGCCAACTCCCCGAAAATATCAGACCCACCATAAATTCCGCCATCCCTTTAATCTGTATTATTTTAAATTTAATTAAGGATTAAGGGCAGTTAATCCTATTAAAAAAAAAACAAAATGCAATTTGCGCTAATGATCTGGATTAGTGGCTAAGCCACGTTTTAATGCTAATTAAATGTCATAAAAAAAATTCCGCCATTGCCGTAAGCGCTTGGTCACTGGGGCATGGTCGCATGGAGGGTCAGGTGCTGTCGGTAGCCTCTCACGGGTTAAGGCCTTTAAGGCCATGGTTCTCTGCCGCAGTCATATGAAGTGTGGGGGCTGGCCCCCATTTGCTGCCAACTTAAATAATTTCAAACTTCATATTAAATTGCTGCCACCATATAGTTAAGAACTAATGAGTGGCATAGCAGTAAGACTTGTGCATATGGGTGGGCAGGTCCCGCGATCAATCCCTGCGACGTGCAAGCGTTTTACCACGCCATATCTCCTTTGGCCTAGGGCCATGTGGCGGCCTCTAGTCTTGCCACGTGGCACCCTCTAATAGGCCCAGAAAACCAAAAGTCAATCCAATTCCCAATGAGCATATGCCACTTGTCAAACATAGATTCACCCTCCAGGGAATATTCTGAGGAATATTCCCAGAATATTTTGAGGAATATTCCCAGAATATTCTTTTTAATTTTTTTTTTCCAAATTAAAAAAGTCAAATTTGGTCAAATGAATTTTGGAGTTTACTTGCGTTTTCAAACCTCAATAAGTTTTTCATATGACCTCGGTTTTTCGAACTGTTCATGATGACAGAATCGCAACGACAATACCTTTCCAGTCGTTCAGACTGCAACCACTTTTGAACACTTTCATTTTTGAGCAAATTTCTTAACTTGGACATGGTAACCTGATCACACTCCCCACTGGGAAGCTTTTGGACCCCAAAAACTCTCTGGTCTACTGAAACTAATCTATACAACAAATGAGAGTACTGCACCCTCTTCTCTTCAGCCTCCAAACACTTGCCTTGCATGGCTAGTAACTTTGAACCACAACTAGAAAGCAATTCACACTTCCCGTCCTCGATGCGCTTGTCCTCTTATCTATAACTATCTTTCTTTCACTCACTTTGAAAATTTCCGGCGAGGAATTTGCAGAAGGAAGCTGAACATCGTTGCCTTGATCAATGATCCAAGATGGCTCAAACAAATGCGATATTACAGCATAAAATACTTGCATACAACCAAAATTTACATATATACAAAATGAGTACGTCTTACTGTGCTAAGAATTCCACCCACTTCTTACCAAGCCACTTCCATGACGACTTTTGCTGCTACAACCCTTCTTCATCTGAAACTTTCATTTTCACCTCAATAATGGAATCCTTGGTTCCACCTTCGCAAATCTTTCTTTCCTCTTGCTGCATGTGCTTGAGACGATTAGTTGGATGCAAAGTCCAACGATGGGAAACAACATGTCCCCTCTTTTGGCAATATGTGCAAGTCTTATGCACCTTATTTGAAAGTTGTCTTTGCTTCATTTGCTTCCTGTATGCCTTCTTCCTCATCTAGCATCTCGAAATATCATGGTTAACTCGACCACAATATGTACAAAAAATCTTTCTTCCATTTAAGCATGCAAGATTATCATGATTTGCAGAAACACAATCAAATTGATCATGGGAAGATTTATACCTCTTGTGCTGCTTTGCATGTTCATCCTATTTTCCTTCATGAGGAGATGAACTAGTAGAGGCTCCAGCTTTCATTTGCAGACTAAGACCATCGTTCTGTCTTGAAAACTGTCTAAACTCGCATGCTTTCCATAAGCTGCATGTCTACCATATTCTTGCTGCAACAAAGGCTTAAAGCAATGGAAATAATCTTTGAAACAAATTTGACATATTTTCATATTAGAACTTGGAACAAAAGTTCTCTTTGAAGTATCCTCACATGCCTTCATGGCTTTGGAGTCTTTGCCATTAAACTGAACATAACCAAGACCAAGATTCTTGGGTCGTTCCTCAACCAAAATAGGTTCAACCATGCTTTGTGCATGCTTGCCTAAACCCTTGCCTTCAAATCCCATTTTAATCATTAACTTGGACCCTATAACTCTCGTGTGCTTTTCGAGAGAACCAACATTTCTAATGAGGAAACTGAAGAAAAATTAGAATGGATTACCTCTTCCTCACGCATGTTCGTGGTCAAAGCTTCTTGAGCTTGATGGAGCTGCATCTCCATACCATGCAATCTTTGAAGAATTTCTTCCTTCTCTTCCTTCATGGCAAACAATTGTTCACGAAGTTCAGTGCTTTCTCTTTTATCCTTAAACAAAAACTGCAGCATGTCCTTCAATATAATAAAGTCACGCTTCATATCTTCATCGAAGAATCTTGTGAAGGAGGAAAGCTCACTTGTAGAATTTTTCATTATGATGTCAATGAACAAACAAAACTTCCAAAAAAAAGAACTCACAAAGCTTTCTAAACAAATGATTTTTTTTTTTTTTTTTTTTTTTTATAAACCAAATGGCTGTAGAGACCGAATCTTATTCAAGCAGCCAAACAACAAACAAACTCCAAGAGCTTCTTAACAAACAATCGTCAAGAAGGTTTGTGTTCCAAGGGTGACCTTGAGGTTCTTTGGGGTAAGGAAGATGCCTTCAGCCCTTTCTTCCTTTTTTTCCTCTCCAGGATTTAGCTAACAATAGCTATCCCTTCACCTCTAGCAAACTCAAACAACAGTCAGTATGCAAATAGTAAAACAATCAATCTTTTACACTATTTAAACACTTTCGAGTTATAAAATCAAGCTATTGCTATGTCAATCAAGAAACCAAGTGCTCTGATACCAACCTGATCTGAAAATGGTCTGGATAAATTGTATGTATTTCAAGAACCTACCACTCAGTTTAAATTAAATGATCTAGCTTGTACTTGACAATTTTGCGGAATTATTTACTTGAAAGTGGTGTATGAATTTTTAATGTTTATGTGTCTTAAGTTCAATTTTTATTGCTAAAATTTAACATGTATAACAACAACATAATGCAGAAATAAACATTTAAACACAACAACAAACTTAATCTAGGAGTTCACTTGAAATCTTGTGGGCTACGTCTCCTTTGAGCTTGGTCATCTTGACTCGGCTCTTTGGGATTATGGTAAGTTTTTTTACAAGTAAATACTTAAATCCAATGAATAAAAAAATGATCCAAAGGACTGAAAATACCATCAATATCCCTCTAATGGCTGTCCAAATTTTGCAAACAGCTTTAGGCTCTTGTTGACACGATTCCTTCTATCGGTGCACTAAGCTACTCTAAGCTTCTAAATGGCACAAAATCCCTCAGAATTCTATTTCTGTCATTGAAATTACTCCTGGTATGTCCAACACACATCATACACCAAATACCAACTGATAGATTTCTCAAATCAAGCACAACATCCCCAAACTAGTCTATCCTCCACGGTTTGCCCAGGGCTGCCCAAAAATTCACATCAGCTTCTCGAGCTCTAGAAGCTCTCAAAATATTTCTAAAACACTTCCAATAGTTCCAAAATGTCTGAAATATTCAATATAGACTTTTCATTCATAAAAAATGGCCTCCGGCTGTTCCGGTTTCGCCTCAATCACATATCGGCACCCCCTGGCACTAGGGTCAATGAAAACTGCTCTGCTGAGTTTTCGACCTCTAGAAGTCTTCAAAACTTGCTAAAAAATCTTTCATTAGATTAAAAATGATGTTTTCAGTCAATAATGACCACTGGTTCATTGCATATGGTCTCAAGCAACTCTGTTAAGCCTTGCACTGCTGCTAGCAAAAGCTGGCACTAATAGCCCCTAGAACTTTACTGAAGTTTTTTGGCCTTCAAATGTTAAGTACAGGATCTGTAAACCATCTAATCAGATTTATAACATCTTAATTATCCAATTTAGACTATTGGAACTCTGGAAAAGGACTCTAGCTCCCCTGGCTAGGCCTCAAACTGATTTTGTCTCACGGTGGCCCTAATGGCCCCTTCATCTTCCTTGAAGCAAAAAATATTGAAGATGACATTTTTTCGACCTGAAACTTGTGAAAAAATTCTTAGCCTATTGAAGAGACCCAAAATTGACTATTTTTGCACTCAATTTGGTTCAAAAATGAGGGAGTTATGGCAGAAACAAGGAAATTGCTCAATGCCCCCCAAAACCCCACTAAATGTGGAGTAACTCTAGTTAAGAGCGCCATTTTGGCCAACTACCTTTAATATGGATTAGTTTAAATTTAATTAAGGATTAAGGGTGGTTAATCCAATTAAAAAAAAAAAAATGCAATTTGCGCTAATGATTCGGATTAGTGTCTAAGCCACATTTTAGCGCTAATTAAATGTCATTAAAACAAATTCTGCCATTGCCATTAGCACTTGGTCACAGGAGCCTAGTTGCATGGAGGGTCAGATGCTATCGGTAGCCACCCGCGGGTTAAGGTCTTTAAGGCCATGGTTCTCTAACGCAGTCATGTGAAGTGTGGGGGCTGGCCCCCATTTGTCGCCAACTTAAATAATTTCAAACTTCACATTAAACTGCTGCCAACATATAGTTAAGAACTAATGTGTGGCGTAGCAATAAGACTTGTGGACGCAGGCGGGCAGGTCCCACGATCGATCCTTGCGACTTGAAAACGTTTTACCATGTCATATCTCCTCCATCCTGGGGCCACGTGGCAGCCTCCGGGCTTGCCACGTGGCACCCTCTAATAGGCCCAGAAAACCAAAAGTCAATCCAATGCCCAATGAACATATGCCACTTGTCAAAGACAAATTTTCACTCCAGGGAATATTCCCGAAATATTCTTTTTAAAATTTTTTCCAAATTAAAAAAGTCAAATATGGTTAAATGAATTTTGGAGTTTACTAGCGATTTCAAAACCTGAATAACTTTTGCATACGACCTCGGTTTTGAGAACCATTTGCGACGACAAAATCATAGTGATGAGACCTTTCTGGTTGTTCAGACTGCAATCACTTTTGAACACTTTCATTTTTGAGCAAATTTCTTAACTTGGACATGATCTCCTGATCACACCTCCCCACTGGGAAGCTTTTGGACCCCAAAAGCTCTCTAGACTACTGAAACTAATTTGTACAACAAATGAGAGTACTGCACCCTCTTCTCTTCAGCCTCCAAACACTTGCCTTGCATGGATAGTGACTTTGAACCACAACTAGAAAGAAATTGACTCTTCCCTTCCTCGATGCGCTTGTCCTCCTGTCTATAACTGTCTTTCTTGAACTCACTCAGAAAATTTCTGGCGAGAAATTTGCAGAAGGACGCTGAACATCGCTGCCTTGATCAACGATCCAAGGTGGCTCAAAAAAATGAGATATTACAATATAAAATACACGCATACAACCGAAATTTGCATATGTACAAAATGAGTACGTCTTACTATTCTAAGAAGTCCACCCACTTCTTACCAAGCCACTTCCATGGTGACTTTTGCTGCTGCAACGCTTCTACATGTGAAACTTCCATTTTCACATCAATAATGGAATCCTTGGTTCCACCTTTGCCAATATTTCTGTCCTCTTGCTGCATGTGCTTGGGAAGACTAGTTGGATGCAACGTCCAACAATGGGAAACAACATGTCCCCTCTTTTGGCAATCTGTTCAAGTCTTATGCACCTTATTTGAAAGTTTTCTTTGCTTCATCTGTTTCCTGTATGCCTTCTTCCTCATCCATCATCTCTAAACATGATGGTTAACTCGACCACAATATGTACAACAAACCTTTCTTCCATTTAAGCATGCAAAGTTATCATGCTTTGCAGAAACACAATTAAATTGATCATGGGAAGATTTATACCTCTTGTGCTGCTTTGCATGTTCATCCTTTTTGCCTTCATGATGAGATGAACTAGTAGAGGCTCCAACTTTCATTTGCAGACTAACATCATTGTTCTTGTCTAGAAAACTGTTTGAACTCGCATGCTTGCCATAAGCTGCATGTCTACCATATTCTTGCTACAACAAAGGATTAAAGCAATGGAAATCATCTTTGAAACAAATTTGACATGTTTCCATATTAGAACTTGGAACAAAAGTTCTCTTTGAAGTAGTCTCACATGCCTTCATGGATTTGTAGTCTTCGCCATTAAAATGCACATAACCAAGACCAATATTCTTGGGTCGTTCCTCAACCAAAATAGGTTCAACCATGCCTTGTGCATGCTTGCCTAAACCCTTGCCTTCATAGCCCATTTTAATCATTAATTTGGACCCAATACCTGTCGTGTGCTTTTTGAAAGAACCAACACATATTTCTAATGAGGAAACTGAAGACAAATTAGAATGGTTTACCTCTTCCTCACGCATGTTCTTGGTCAAAGCTTCTTGAGCTTGATGGAGCTGCATCTCCATATCATGCAATCTTTGAAGAATTTCTTCCTTCTCTTCCTTCATGGAAAACAATTGTTCACAAATTTCAATGATTTCTCTTTTATCCTTAAACAAAATCTGCACCATGTCCTTCAATATAATAAAGTCACGCTTCATATCTTCATCGAAGAATCTTGTGAAGGAGGAAAGCTCACTTGTAGAATTGGTCATTATGATATCAATGAACAAAAGGAACCTAAAAAAAAAATCTCACAAAGCTTTCTAAACAAATGACAATAATTTCTTTTTTAATCCAAATGGCTGTAGAGACCGACTCTTATTTAAGCAGCCAAACAACAAACAAACTCCAAGAGCTTCTTAACAAACAATTTTCAAGAGGGTTTGTGATCCAAGGGTGACCTTGAGGTTCTTTGGGGTAAGGAAGATGCCTTCATCCCTTTCTTCATTTTTATCCTCTCCAGGACTTAGCTAACAATAGCTATCCCTTCACCTCTAGCAAAGTCAAATAACAATCAATTTGCAAATAGTAAAAAAATCAATATTTTACAATATTTAAACCCTTTCAAGTTATTAAATCAAGCTATTTCTATGTCAATCAAGAAAACAAGTGCTCTGATACCAACCTGATTTGAAAATGGTCTGGATAACTTGTATGTATTTCAAGAACCTACCACTTAGTTTAAATTAAATGATCTAGCTTGTACTTGACAATTTTGCGAAATTATTTACTTGAAAGTGGTGTATGAATTTTTACTGTTTATGTGTCTTAAGTTCAATTTTTCTTGCTGAAATTTAACATGTATAACAGAAACATAATGCAGAAAATAAAAATTTAAACACAACAACAAACTTAATCTAGGAGTTCACTCGAAATCTCGTGGGCTACGTCTCCTTTGAGCTTGGTCATCTTGACTCGACTCTTTGGGATTATGGTAAGTTTTTTTACAAGTAAATAATTAACTCTAATGAATACAACAATGATCCAAAGGACTGAAAATTTGATCAATATCCCAATAATGGCTCTCCAAATTCTGCAAACATCTTTAGGCTCTTGTTGACACGATTCCTTTTGTCGGTGCACTAAGCTACTTTGAGCTTCTAAATGGAACAAAATCCCTCAGAATTATGTTTCTTTCACTGAAACAACTCCTGTTGTATCCAACACACATCAGACACCAAATTCCAACTGATAAATTTCTCAAATCAAGCACAACATCCCCAAACTAGGCTATCATCCATGGTTTTCCCAGGGCTGCCCAAAAATTCACAACAGCTTCTCGAGCTCTATAAATTCTCAAAATATTCTAAAACCACTTCCATGAGTTCCATAATGTCTAAATTAGTCAAGGTATACTTTTCATTCATCAAAAATGGCCTCCGGCTGCTCTGGTTTCGCCTCAATCACCTATCAGCTCCCCCTGGCACTAAGGTCAATGAAAAATTCTCTGCTGAGTTTTCGACCTCTAGAATTATTTAACACTTGCTGAAACCTATGTAATTAGATTTATAATGATTTTTTCAGTCAATAATGACCATTGGTTCACTGCATATGGTCTCAAGAAGCTCTGGCTAAGCCCTGCACTGCTGCTGGCAAAAGCTAGCACTAATGGCCCCTGGAAATTTACTGAAGATTTTCGGCCTTCAAAATTTATCTACAGGCTCTATAAACCATCTCATCAGATTTATGACATATTAATTATCCAATTTAGACTATTAGAACTCCGGAAAAGGACTCTAGCTCCCCTGGCTAGGCCTCAAATTGATTTTGTCTCATGGTGGCCCTAATGGCCCGTTCATCTTCCTTGAAGCAAAAAATACTGAAGATGACCTCTGTTCGACCTGAAACCTATGCCAAAATTCTCATCCTATCGAAGAGACCCAAAATTGACTATTTTTGCACTCAATTTGGTTCAATAATGAGGGATTTATGGCAGAAACAAGAAAACTGCCCAACGTCCCCCCAAAACCCCACTAAATGTGGAGTAACTCCAGTTAAGAGCGCCATTTTGGCCAACTCCCCGAAAATATCAGATCCACCATAAATTTTTCCATCCCTTTAATCTAGATTAGTTTAAATTTAATTAAGGATTAAGGGTGGTTAATCTTAAAAAAAAAAAGAAAACGCAATTTGCGCTAATGATCCAGATTAGTGGCTAAGCCACGTTTTAGCGCTAATTAAATGTCATTAAAATAAATTCCATCGTTGCCGTTAGCGCTTGGTCGCCGGGGCTTGGTCGCATGGATGGTCGAGTGCTGTCAGTAGCCACCTGCGGGTTAAGGCCTTTAAGGCCATAGTTCTCTGCCATAGTCATGTGAAGTGTGGGGGCTCGCCCCCATTTGCCACCATCTTAAATAATTGCAAACTTCATATTAAACCATTGCCACCATATAGTTAAGAACTAATGTGTGGCGCAGCGGTAAAAATTGTGCATGCGGGTGGGCAGGTCCCATGATCAATCCCTGCGACTTGCAAACTTTTTACGACGCCATATCTCCTCCGGCCTCGGGCCACGTGCTTGCCTTCGGGCTTGCCACGTGGCACCCTTTGATAGGCCTAGCAAACCAAAAGTCAATCCAATTCCCAATGAGCATATTCCACTTGTAAAACATTGATTCTCCCTCCAGGGAATATTCCAAGGAATATTCCCAAAATATTCTTTTTAATTTTTTTTTCCAAATTAAAAAAGTCAAATTTGGTCAAATGAATTTTGGAGTTTACTAGTGATTTCAAACCTCAATAACTTTTGCATATGACCTCAGTTTTGAGAACCATTCACGGTGACAGAATTGAAGTGATGAGACCTTTCCAGTCCTTCAGACTAAAACCACTTTTGAACACTTTAATTTTTGAGCAAATTTCTTAACTTGGACATGATCTCTTGATCACACCTCCCCACTAGGAATCTTTTGGACCCAAAGTATCTCTGGACTACTGAAGCTGATCTGTACAACAAATGAGATTACTGCACCATCTTCTCTTCAGCCTCCAAACACATGCCTTGCATGGCCAGTGACTTTGAACCACAACTAGAAAGAAATTCACACTTCCGTTCCTCGATGCGCTTGTCCTCCTGTCTATAACTGTGTTTCTTGCACTCACTTTGAAAATTTCTGGCGAGAAATTTGCAGAAGGAAGCTGAACATCGCTGCCTTGATCAATGATCCAAGGTGGCTCAAACAAACTAGATATTATAGTTTAAAATACATGCATACAACTGAAATTTGCATATGTAAAAAATGAGTACGTCTTACAGTGCTAAGAAGTCCATCCACTTCTTACCAAGCCGCTTCCATGGCGAATTTTGCTGCTGCAACTCTTTTTCACGTGAAAATTTTGTTTTCACATCAATAATGGAATCCTTGGTTCCACTTTCACCAATATTTCTATCCTCTTGCTACATGTGCTGGGGACAACTAGTTGGATGCAAAGTCCAACAATGGGAAACAACATGTCCCCTCTTTTGGCAATATGTGCAAGTCTTATGCACCTTCTTTGAAAGTTGTATTTTCTTCATCTACTTCCTATATGCCTTCTTCCTCATCTAGCATCTCAAAACATCATGGTTAATTCGACCACAATATGTACAACAAATCTTTCTTCCATTTAAGCATGAAAAATTATCATGCTTTGCAGAAACACAATCAAATTGATCATGGGAAGATTTATACCTCTTATGTTGCTTTACATGTTCATCCTTTTTGCCTTCATGAGGAGATCAACAAGTAGAGGCTCCAGCTTTCATTTGCAGACTAACATCATCGTTCTTGTCTTGAAAACTGTCTGAACTCACATGCTTTCCATCAGCTACATGTCTACCATATTCTTGCTGCAACAAAGGCTTAAAGCGATGCCAATCATCTTCGAAACAAATTTGACATATTTTCATATTAGAACTTAGAACAAAAGTTCTCTTTGAAGTAGCCTCACATGCCTTCACGGCTTTGGAGTCTTCACCATTAAACTGCACAAAACCAAGACCAAGATTCTTGGGTCGTTCCTCAACCAAAATAGGTTCAACCATGCCTTATGCATGCTTTCCTAAACCCTTTCCTTCATAGCCCATCTAATCATTAACTTGGACCCTATACCTCTCGTGTGATTTTCGAAAGAACCAACACATCTTTCTAATGAGGAAACTGAAGACAAATTAGAATGGATTGCCTCTTCCTCACACATGTTCTTGGTCAAAGCTTCTTAAGCTTGATGGAGCTGCACCTCCATATCATGCAATCTTTGAAGATTTTCTTCCTTCTCTTCCTTCATGGCAAACAATTGTTCACGAAGTTTAGTGGTTTCTCTTTTATCCTTAAACAAAATCTGCACCATCTCCTTCAATATAATAAAGTCACGCTTCATATCTTCATCGAAGAATCTTGTGAAGGAGGAAAGCTCACTTGTAGAATTTGTAATTATGATGTCAATGAAAAAAAGGAACTTAAAAAAAAATCTCATAAAGCTTTCTAAACAAATGACAATATTTTTTTTTAAAACCAAATGGCTGTAGAGACAGACTCTTATTCAAGCAGTCAAACAACAAACAAACTCCAAGAGCTTCTTAACAAACAATCGTCAAGAGGGTTTGTGTTCCAAGGGTCAACTTGAGGTTCTTTGGGGTAAGGAATATGCCTTTAGCCCTTTCTTCCTTTTTGTCCTCTCCGGGACTTAGCTAATAATAGATATCCCTTCACCTCTAGCAAACTCAAACAACAGTCAGTTTGCAAATAGTAAAATGGTCAATATTTTTCTTTTACACTGTTTAAACCCTTTCAAGTTATAAAATAAAGCTATTGCTATGTCAATCAAGCAAACAAGTGCTCTGATACCAACCTGATCTGAAAATGGTCTGGATAACTTGTATGTATTTCAAGAACCTACCACTTAGTTTAAATTAAATGATCTAGCTTGTACTTGACAATTTTGCGGAATTATTTACTTGAAAGTGGTGTATGAATTTTTATTGTTTATGTGTCTTAAGTTCAATTTTTCTTGCTGAAATTTAACATGTATAATAGCAACATAATGCAGCAAATAAACATTTAAAAAAAACAGCAAACTTAATCTAGGAGTTCACCTGAAATCTCGTGGGTTGCGTATCCTTTGAGCTTGGTCACCTTGACTCGGCTCTTTGGGATTATGGTAAGTTTTTTTACAAGTAAATAATTAACTCCAATGAATACAACAATGATCCAAAGGGCTGAAAATACCATCCATATCCCTCTAATGGCTATCCAAATTCTACAAACATCTTTAGGCTCTTTTTGACATGATTCCTTCTGTCGGTGCACTAAGCTAATATGAGCTTCTAAATGGAAAAAAATCCCTCAGAATTCTGTTCCTGTCACTGAAACCACTCCTGATGCATCCAACACACATCAGACACCAAATACCAACTGATAAATTTCTCAAATCGAGCACATCATCCCCAAACATGGTTATCCTCCAAGGTTTGCCTAGGGCTGCCCAAAACTTCACATCAGATTATCGAGCGCTATAAGTTATAAAAATGTTCTGAAACTAGTTCCATTGGTTCCAAAATGTCTGAAATAGTCAATATAGGCTTTTCATTCATAAAAAATGGCCTTTGGTTGCTCCAGTTTCACCTCAATCACCTATCGACACCCCCTGGCACTAGGGTCAATGAAAACTTCTCTACTATGTTTTTGACCTCTAGAAGTCTTAAAAACTTGCTGAATTTTTTTTAATTAGATTCAAAATGATGTTTTCAGTCAATAATGACCATTGGTTCGCTGCATATGGTCTCAAGCAGCTCTGGCTAAGCCCTGCACTGCTGTTGGCAAAAGCTGGCACTAATGGCCCCTTGAACTTTACTGAAGCTTTTCGGCCTTCAAAATTTCTCGACAGGTTCTTCAAACCATCTCATCAGATTCAAAATATCTTAATTATCCAATTTAGACTATTGGAACTCTGGAAAAGAACTCTAGCTCCCCTGGCTAGGCCTCAAACTGATTTTGTCTCATGGTGGCCCTGATGGCCCCTTCATCTTCCTTGAAGAAAAAACTGCTGAAGATGACCTTTGTTCGACTTGAAACCTGTGCCAAATTTCTCAACCTGTCGAAGAGACCCAAAATTTACTATTTTTTCATTCAATTTGATTCAATAATGAGGGATTTATGACAGAAACAAGAAAACTGCCCAATGTCCCCCCAAAACCCCACTAAATGTGGAGTAACTCCAGTTAAGAGCACCATTTTGGCCAAGTCCCCGAAAATATCAGACCTGCCATAAATTCTGCCATCCCTTTAATCTGGATTAGTTTAAATTTAATTAAGGATTAATGGCAGTTAATCCTGTTTTAAAAAAACAAAACACAATTTGCGCTAATGATCTAGATTAGTGGCTAAGCCACGTTTTAGCGCTAATTAAATGTCATTAAAACAAATTCTGCCATCCATTAGCGCTTGGTCGCTGTGGCCTAGTCACTTTAAGGGTCGAGTGCTATCGGTAGCCACCCGTGGGTTAAGGCCTTTAAGGCTATGGTTCTCTACCGCGGTCATGTGAAGAGTGGGGGTTGGCCCCCATTTGCCGCCAACTTAAATAATTTCAAACATCATATTAAACCGCTGCCACCATATAATTAAGAACTAATGTGTGGCACAGTAGTAAGACTTGTGCACGTGGGCAGGTAGGTCCCGCGATCGATCCCTGTGACTTGCAAATGTTTTAGCATGCCATATCTCCTCCGGCCTGGGGCCACATGGCTGTCTCCGGGCTTGCCACGTGGCACCCTCTGATAGGCCCATAAAACCCAAAGTCAATCCAGTGCCCAATGAGAATATGCCACTTTTCAAACACAGATTCGCCTTCCAGGGAAAATTCTAAGGATTATTCTCAGAATATACTTTTTTTTTAAAATTTTTTCCAAATTAAAATAGTCAAATTTGGTCAAATGAATTTTGGAGTTTACTGGCGATTTCAAACCTCAATAAATTTTGCATCTGACCTCGGTTTTGAGAACCATTCACAACAACAGAATAGCAGCGCCGAGACCTTTCCAATCATTCATATTGCAACCACTTTTGAACAATTTCATTTTTTAACAGATTTCTTAACTTGGACATGATCTCCTGATCACACCTCCCCACTGGGAAGCTTTTGGACCCCAAAAGCTCTCTAGATTACTGAAATTGATTTGTACAACAAATGATAGTACTGCACTCTCTTCTCTTCAGCCTCAAAACACTTGCCTTGCATGGCTAGTGAATTCGAACCACAACTAGAAAGTAATTCACACTTCCCTTCCTCGATTCGCTTGTCCTCCTGTCTATAACTGCCTTTCTTGCACTCACTCAAAAATTTCTTGTGAGAAATTTATAGAAAGAAGCTGAACATCACTGCCTTGATCAATGATCCAAGGTGGCTCAAACAAACGAGATATTACAACATAAAATACATGCATACAACCAAAATTTTCATATGTACAAAATGAGTACATCTTACTGTGCTAAGAAGTCCATCCACTTCTTACCAAGCCACTTCCATGGTGAATTTTGCTGCTGCAACTCTTCTTCATGTGAAACTTCCATTTTCACATCAATAATGGAATCCTTCGTTCCACCTTCACTAATCTTTCTGTCCTCTTGCTGCATGTGCTTAGGATGACTAGTTGGATGCAAAGTCCAACATTGGGAAACAACATGTCCCTTCTTTTGGAAATATGTGCAAGTCTTATGCACCTTCTTTGAAAGTTGTCTTTACTTCATCTGCTTCTTGTATGCCTTCTTCCTCATCCAACATCTTGAAACATCATGGTTAACTCGACCACAATATGTACAACAAATATTTCTTGCATTTAAGCATGCAAAATTATCATGCTATGCAAAAACACAATCAAATTGATCATGGGAAGATTTATACATCTTGTGCTGCTTTGCATGTTCATCCTTTTTGCCTTCATGAGGAGATGAACTAGTAGAGGCTCCAGCTTTCATTCCCAGACTAACATCATCGTTCTTTTCTTGAAAATTTTCTGAACTCGCATGCTTGCCATAAGTTGCATGTCTACCATATTCTTGCTACAACAAAAGCTTAAAGCAATGGAAATCATCTTCGAAATTTTTTTGACATATTTTCATATTAGAACTTGGAACAAAAGTTCTCTTTGAAGTAGCCTCACATGCCTTCATGGCTTTGGATTCTTCACCATTTAACTGCACATAACCAAGACTAAGATTCTTGGGTCGTTCCTCAACCAAAATAGGTTCAACCATGCCTTGTGCATGCTTTCCTAAACCCTTGCTTTCATAGCCCATTTTAATCATTAACTTGGACCCTATACCTCTCATGTGCTTTTCGAAAGAACCGTCACATCTTTTTAAAGAGGAAACTGAAGACAAATTAGAATGTATTACCTCTTCCTCATGCATAATCTTGGTCAAAGATTCTTGAGCTTGATGGAGCTACATCTACATATCATGCAATCTTTGAAGAATTTCTTCCTTCTCTTCCTTCATGGAAAACAATTTTTCACGAAGTTCAGTGTTTTCTCTTTTATCCTTAAACAAAATCTGCACCATGTCCTTCAATCTAATAAAGTCACGCTTCATATCTTCATCGAAGAATCTTGTGAAGGAGGAAATATCACTTGTAGAATTTGTCATTGTGATGTCAATGAAAAAAATGAACTTAAAAAAAAAAGCTCAGAAAGCTTTCTAAACAAATGACAAGATTTTTTTTTTAACCAAATGGCTGTAGAGACAGATTCTTATTCAAGCAATCAAACAACAAACCAATTCCAAGAGCTTCTTAACAAACAATCATCAAGAGGGTTTGTGTTAAAAGGGTGACCTTTAGGTTCTTTGCGGTAAGGAAGATGCCTTCAGCCCTTTCTTATTTTTTGTCCTCTCCAGGACTTAGCTAACAATAGCTATCCCTTCACCTCTAGCAAACTCAAACGATAGTCAGTTTGCAAATAGTAAAACAGTCAATATTTTACACTATTTAAACCCTTTCAAGTTATAAAATCAAGCTATTGCTATGTCAATGAAGCAACCAAGCACTCTGATACAAACCTGATCTGAAAATAGTCTGGATAGCTTGTATGTATTTCATGAACTTACTACTCAGTTTAAATTAAATGATCTAGCTTGTAATTGACAATTTTGCAGAGTTATTTACTTGAAAGTGGTGTATGAATTTTTACTATTTATGTGTCTTAAGTTCAATTTTTCTTGCTGAAATTTAACATGTATAATAGCAACAAAATGCAGCAAATAAACATTTAAACACAACAACAAACTTAATCTAGTAGTTCACCCGAAATCTCGTGGGCTACGTCTCCTTTGAGCTTGGTCATCTTGACTCAGCTCTTTGGGATTATGGTAAGTTTTTTTACAAGTAAATACTTCACTCCAATTAATACAAAAATGATCCAAAGGACTGAAAATACCATCAATATCCCTCTAATGGCTGTCCAAATTCTGCAAATAGCTTTAGGCTCTTGTTGACATGATTCCTTCTGTCGGTGCACTAAGCTACTCTGAGATTCTAAATGGCACAAAATCCCGTAGAATTATGTTTCTATCACTGAAATCACTCCTGATTTATCCAACACACATCATACACCAAACAAAAACTGATAAATTTCTCAAATTGAGCACAACATTCCCAAACTAGGCTATCCTCCACGGTTTGCCCAGGGCTGCCCAAAAATTAACATCAGTTTCTGGAGCTCTAGAAGTTCTCAAAATGTTTTGAAACCACTTCCATTGGTTCCAAAATTTCTGAATTAGTCAAGATAGGCTTTTCATTCATCAAAAATGGCCTTCGACTACTTCGGTTTCTATCAATCACCTATCGACACCCCTGGCACTAGGGTCAATGAAAAATTCTCTGCTGAGTTTTGGACCTTTGGAAGTCTTCAAAACTTGCTAAAAAATCTGTCATTAGATTCAAAATGATTTTTTAAATCAATAATAACCACTGGTTCACTGCATATGGTCTCAAGTAGCTTTGGCTAAGCCCTGCAGTGCTGCTGGGAAAAGCTCGCACTAATGGCCCCTGGAACTTTACTGAAGATTGTCGGCCTTCAAACGTTCTCTACAGGCTCTGAAAACCATCTCATAAGATTCATAACATCTTAATTATCCAATTTAAACTATTGGAACTTTGGAAAAGGACTCTAGCTCCCCTGGCTAGGCCTCAAACTGATTTTGTCTCATGGTGGCCCTGATGGCCCCTTCATCTTCCTTGAAGAAAAAACTACTAAAGATGACATTTTTTCGACCTGAAAACTATGCCAAACTACTCATATTGTCAAACAGACCTAAAATTGACTATTTTTGCACTCAATTTGATTCAATAATGAGGGAGTTATGGCAGAAACAAGATAACTGCCCAATGTCCCCCCAAAACCCCACTAAATGTGGAGTAACTCCAGTTAAGAGTGCCATTTTGGCCAACTCCTCGAAAATATCGGACCCACGATATATTACGCCATCCCTTTAATCTAGATTAGTTTAAATTTAATTAAGGATTAAGGGTGGTTAATCCTGTTTTAAAAAAACAAAACGCAATTTGCACTAATGATCCGGATTAGTGGCTAAGCCACGTTTTAGCACTAATTAAATGTCATTAAAACAAATTCTGCTATTGTTGTTAACGCTTGGTCACCGGGGCCTAGTTGCATGGAGGGTTGGGTGCTATTGGTAGCCACTCACGGGTTAAGGCCTTTAAGGCCATGGTTCTCTTCCGCGGTCATGTGAAGTGGGGGGGTTGGCCCCCATTTTCCGCCAACTTAAATAATTTCAAACTTCATATTAAATCGCTGCCACCATATAGTTAAGAAATAATGTGTGGCACAGCAGTAAGACTTGTGCACACTGGTGGGAAGCTCCCGCAATCGATCCCTGCAACTTGCAAACGTTTTACCACGCCATATCTCCTTCGGCTTGGGGCCACGTGGCGACCTCCGGGCTTGCCATGTGGCACCCTATGATAGGCCCCAAAAACCAAAAGTCAATCCAATGCCCAATGAGCATATGCCACTTTTCAAACATAAATTCGCCCTCCAAGGAATATTATTTTTTTTAATTTTTTCCAAATTAAAAAAGTCAAATTTGGTCAAATGAATTTTGGAGTTTACTGGCGATTTCAAACCTCAATAAATTTTGCCTACGATCTCGGTTTTGAGAACCGTTTACAGTGCCAGAATCGCAGCGAGGAGACCTTTCCAGTTGTTCAAACTACAACCAATTTTGAACACTTTCATTTTTTGAGCAAATTTCTTGACTTGGACATGATCTCCTGATCAACATGTATTAATTATGTTGGCCTTGTTTTCAATGGCTTCCCTCCTCTCATGGATTCCCATGGTTTCATATAAATTATTCATCTCTACATAAGTTATTATTACAATATGATCACAATTTTTAAAGGTTTTTTAACCCATTTACATATACTTTTCCATAAATGAATCATGAACATAATCAATTACAATGACAATAACAGTGGGGGTTTAAAGGCTGGGAAGTTACAAACGACAAGGTCCTCTACCATGGGAGTAGGCTCCTCTTTGGGAGAGGAGCCTAACTAATGCATCATTTCTATGGCATCATAGAATTGGGCTAGTTGAGGATAACAACGAGAATAATGACAATAGATATTATATAGAACATATTGATGATTTATGTGTAAATATTTTATTAATTTAAATTAAAGGAAGTGTAGCATGGGTCATAAGAATGGATGGGTCATGATATTGGTGTTAAGAAGTCTTTTATGTTCAGGGAGTGAGGGAAAATTATTAATAGCATGGTTAATGATATTACATAAATCACGTCGGAGGTGACTTTAGGTGTAGTTCTAGAGATGATCATGTCTATCATTTTCCCATTTCCTCTTGGATTTGGCTCCTTTGTCAACTCCTTTTCCAACCTTGGTAGGATTGGTTTCGGCTTATGAAGATGAAATAATAGTTATTGAGGTAGTTGTTATCAATTGGAAAAGTGAAAAATGTTAAATAACATTTCATCTCAAAGGGTGGGGTGGGGATAAGATGATTTAAGTAATAAATTGGAATCCCTAATGTGAGGTTAGGAAAATTAAATGTGGCCATAATAGGGTACTCACTGTTCCAAGTGGTGGACATAATAAAGGAAATTTTCCAAAGAGGTAGTTTTGTGGGGAATTTCCCTTGATATGGGTGCTGAATATTCAGGGGTTATAAGCATAGCAGATGGATACGGATATGAAGAGATAGGATTATAGAAGTTTTGAAGTATGAAAACATGTATGAATTTGATGATATTGGTTGAGAAAATATAGGTGGTGGACCATAATATGCACCAAGTGATGTAGATTATTTATATACTCCAAGGATAATGTCAAAAAACAAGGGATAAGTTGGCTTCCACCCATTAGGGAAATCACATTCTTATGGACTAAATAACTTGGGGTCATGGTATATAATATTCCAAACTTAGGAAGACCATCACACATGCGAATGTAGCTTCATCAAATCTAATTCATTAATGAATAATGAAGTTCTTGATGAACGTAGAACTTGAAATTTGACAAAAGGGTGTAAGCAAGGGGAATCAAGTTTTAGCAACATCAAAGACTATCATCTAATTGTACAAAGGGTTAACATTGACTAAAGAATATAGAAAATACTTCCTTTATAAATGACATTTATGGGGGACTTTTAAAGCTAACATAATAGCTAGGGACCAAGCTAGGTCATTAATTATACTACACTATGGGCCAGTCATGCACGAGCATTGGGTACATTTCATTACAAATAAATATATGGTACATTGGGGGCTATCTCAAAATTAGGTATAATAATCTATAAATATCCATTATTAGATGAAAAAGGATATATGGTCTCAATAGTTTGAGCATTGGATGGTGAGCCATACTTATGTGACTTGGTAGATATGTTTATATCAATGGAATTAATGTATAGGATTTGGTAAGTACCATTTCCAGGTGGGTTGGAAATGCGGGCTGGTATAGAAGGATTTGTTTCTAGTGTGTCCACAGATACCTATTCGGGAAAAGGTTTCCTCAATATAGTGGGTTATAAAGTTGAAGGTTGGGTGGGAGGGTTAGGTGGATAATTAGCTTGGTTAGTATCATCAACTGCTCACCACATATGATGAATCTTAGGTAACAATGGATACTCATGAATTTAATATCCATAAACAACACAACTAGAAAAGGTGTATTAGTGGAAAGATCAACAATCTTCCTTTCTTTTGGCTAGATTTTATTACCTTGGACTTGGTAAGTGGCATTTTAGTTGCCCCCAGTATTTGGTATAAGGTTTCTAGCCTTGATTTCCTTAGTTCCAATAGTTATGGATATTTAATTTACCATTCATTAGGTGAATTTTGAGGTCTAAAATGGCCCTCCTAATGAAAATAATAAAATAATGGTTAAAATAATAAAATAAGAGTTACAAATTTTTAAAGAAAATGATAAAAAACAACTTTTTGTATTTTATTTCCAGCTTATATCCTTGTACGTTTACACAAATTTCATTTGTAGACACTTGTTGGATGTGGAATCAAATTACACATCCAATGATTACTCACTCTACATACTTTTGAGTAGACTCACATAAAAAAAATTAAAATACATGAAACAAAATGTGTGTAGATTTCGACTTTAATTCCTCATCCAAAATGTTTACCCATGGGGATGAGATCATCATATTGAATCCTGTTGGTTATTTTAAGGTTAATTTTGTTAGTAAATTTTTTTTTTCGAGGGCCATTTTTCACCCCAAAATTCCCCCAATTCCCCTTATTCTTCTTATCAAGATTTTGATTGTGAGAATTAGGAAAATTATGTTGTGCTTACACTTGTCCCTAAGGGGGATGTCTAGGTTGACCGATAGATTTTTTGGTAATTTAACTAAAGGAACTATGTTAGTTCATGGTGGACCAAGGAAAGTATAATATGGATTTATTATGTCCCTTATATAACTATGACTAGTACAAACCTACCCTTAAACATGTTGATGCATATGGGGTGTGGTGTAGGATGTGCTAGTACCTACTAGAGGTTATGGGAGAGATGGATCTTGAGGGAATTTCATGTCAAGCCATATTCAGATCACTCGTGATATCAAAAGACCTTAACAATAGTTAATAAATTATATCATTGTCTGAAATTGAATAAATAGGTGGTAGATTTGTTGCGAGAGGTTTGGACTGTCAACAGAAAAGCTTAAGCATCCAAATGGTTTACTACAACATATTCCAATTCCATAGTGAAAATGGGAGGTAATTTCCATGGATTTCTTTACAGGTTTAGAAGGACATCGAAGCAACATGATTCTATCATGGTTGTGGTTCATAGGTTGAGCAATGTAACTCACTTCATTCTAGTGAATACTATGAAGTCAGCTAGTGAGGTAGCTCATATCTTCATCAGAGATATAATGAGACTACATGGTGTACCCAAGAATATCATATCATATAAAGATGCCAAGTTAAATTCCAAGCTTTGGAAGGAATTGTTTGTATGTTTGAGGAAAAAGTTAGCCTTCAATATAACTTATTATCCAAAGGCTGATGGATAGAAAAAGAGGGTCAACAAGATTCTGGAGGATATTATGAGGATGTATGTCATGCATCAGTAGAGGAAGTTAGAGGAGTATCTTCTACTGGTGGAGTTTTATTACAAAAATGGAGTTAAGGAATACTTGAGAATGATTCCATTTAACACTCTATATGGAAGGAGTTGTAATACTCCTATTAACTGGAGTGATCTAGTGAGCATGGTGTTGATTGGACCAGACATGTTGGCAGATATGGAACAAGAAATGCAAGTTATCAAGAAGAAATTGAAGGCATCACAAGACATACAAAAAGGGTTATGCAGATCAACATACAACATTCAAAGAGATTTAGGTTTAGGAGCATGTATATTTGCGTATCAAGCCCAAGAGGAGCTCTTTGAGGATTGGGTCATGTGCCAATTTGGCACCTCAATATTGTGAGCCTTTTGATATCCTTGAGAGGATTATACCAATGGAATTTAGACTTGCACTGCTACCAACAATGAGAGTCCATGATGTTTTCCATGTTTCAAATTAGCTGAATAAGTAGATTTCATTGGAATCAAGTGTACTACCTTTGTCAACCTTTCCACCACAACTATGATAGAATCATGTTGTTTACATGTCCTCGGCAAAACTGTAGTGAAATCCATGGAAATGACATCCCACATCCATTCTAGAATAAGAATAGGTTAAATTAATACACCTGGATGCTTACACTTTGCGTTCACCTACTGATAGTCCAAACATCTAGCCACAAATTCTTCCACTCCCCTCTTCATATTTGGTCAATAATAAAACTTCTTCATTGCTATCAACTTATTCTGATATCCTAGGTGACCTGAATATGGATTAGCATGAAATTCCCTTAAGGTAATATTCTTGATCTCATTGCTATCTGGCACATAGATCCTATCACTAAATATGACCAAGCCATTTGTTGTGAGATGATAGTCCACATCCTAATCACCTGTAGCTTTCCATAACCTATGCATAAGCTCCCTATACATGTCATCCTATTGTCCTGCCTACAAAATATGATACTATAAATCTATCCCATAGGAGCTCATAGCTACTATATGATTCACTTGTACCCTCCTTCTAAGACAATTTGCAACCTCGTTATCCCTTTAATGTACCTAAACTCAAAGTCGAACTCACTGATTAGAGCTAACCATATAGCTTGTCTATCATTCATATTCGATTGATCAAATAGATACGTCAATCCACAGTGATCACTCATCAGTACAAACCTCCTACCAAAATGATAGTGCCTTCACACGTTCAATGCATGAATTATTATTTCCAACTCAAGATCATGTGTTTGATAATTCTGCTTTTTCTCGTTCAATTTTCATGACTCATAACATACCAAATGTACTTCCTTAATAAGGACTCCACCAAGCCCTCCCTTGCAAACATCTATACATACCACAAACTCTTTGTATGGATTTGGAATCTTTAGAACTAGATCATTTGTCAATAATTGCTTCAACCACTCAAAACTGGTTGCACATGCCTCTGTCCATTCAAATTTCTTACCTTTCCTTTGCAACGATGCAATATGATAAGAAATATGTGAGAAGTTCATGATGAACCTCCTAACCCCATAAAGGACCTTATCTCATCCACATTCCAAGGAGCCACCCACTCCACGATAGCCCTTATCTTCTCTAGATCCATTGCTATGCCTTTCTTGGAAACCACATGTCCCAAGTAATGTACCTCTATCTGAAATAAATTGCACTTATTGAGCTTAGCATACAACTATTGCTCTCTCAGCAATATCAATAATGCTGCTAAGTGTTTGACATGCTCTTCTTCATTTTTATAATATACCAATATATCATCAATGAATACAATAACAACATTTCGAGATAAGGACATAACACACTATTCGCTAAGCACATAAAATTAGTTGGAGAATTATTGTTACACCAATTTTTTGTCATTTAACCTGTTACTATTAGATGGACCAAAGTACACCATGTAAAACCAATTTTACCCTAGTAAAATTTCTTTCACTATGAAAAATAACTTAGTAATCCATTTATTAAGTTGTTTATGGTCTAAACAGGAAACCCCATGAGGAAATATTTAATAAATCCTTATTTGTTTGATTTTCCTCAAGGGATAATTAATTAAACATCAGTTTAATTGATATTTCTCGTCATATTTAACCCAAAATAGGAAAATTAATTAGATAAATCATTATTTATCTTATTATTTTCTAGGAATAATGATTTAAAACATTATTTAAATAATATTCCTTATTAAATTTGACTAAATCATTTACAAATAATTGAATAAATCACTATTTATTTAATTATTACTTTAAAATAAAAAATAAACCATTTATTTATTTATTATTTACAAATAAAGGGATTTTACCAAATTCAAATTCCTTTTCACTCCAACAAAATAATAAAATATTCCATAAAAGTTGGATCTAGATTTGGTTAATAATATTTTAATTATGCACCAATATCTAGACTAACTCAATATTTTGTTATAAATAGAAGGGGTTTCCATTCATTCACTGCCTTTTGTTGCCTAAAGATCACTCTGGATCTATACTTTTGGTCTGACTTTGATCCTCCATCATTGTTATATTTTTCTACCTTTTTGCTTGTGAACTCCTCTTAAGTTTAATTTCTTGTCTGGGTTTTCCGCACCATCAAGAGAGAGAGAGAGATCTTATATTTGAAGCACTGAGGAAATATAAGAACATATCCCATTGAGGGGGACTGGTAACATCTTTCTATGTTCCCTTCCTAGGTTTCATAAATACAAAATTATTTAAAAATATTCTTGTCTTGTCTATTGGATGCATGGAGCAACTCTTTCTTTTATTCATTGTTTAATGTATTTAACTACTTAGATATGGATTTTGTAGCATTTATTCTGATAAACTAACTGCAGATATAAGGAAATTGACAACCATCTTTGATGTTAGGGATGTTTGTTATGCATAGCTAAAGTGAGATTTTTTCGTACGCTTGCGATTAGAATTCACACTGACAATTGGCGACTCCACAAGGGTTTATAATTACGGTTGCTGTCGTTTTTTAGATCCCTGCATGACCAACTGCTTCAACCCCTAGGGTTTTTCTTCAGCTTCTTGTTTTTCTCTTTAAAACCCTAAAACAGTAAAAAATTTAACTTTCCTGTGTTTCTAGGCCTATTACACTGGTGACAGGTATCAGCCATAGCTGAGATGGCACTTTTTTCTGAAACCTACTCTCAAGATGGCCGGAAGTGTAGGTCGCACTTTTTGGGCCAAAACCTATGTCCTCAACTCTCATGTAGCGGAAAAATGCTAGAAATCTGCGACCTCAATGGAAAATAGGTTAGAACCTGTGACCTGTCCTTTTTCAGGATTTTTTCTGGGTTTGTCTGGGCTACTTTTCAGCGTTTTCTGACCTCCCTCTCCACCCATATTGGACCTATAATTGCTCTGTTTTACTCGTCGAAGTAGGAACCAAGCCCCTTAAGGCTTCAATACGCTTCCACCTTTTTAGTAGGAGTTTAGCTGAAGTAGGTCGTCTGAGATTTCAGCATGTTCATCCATTTTCGAGATATGATCCTATACTTTCAGATCCATTTCATATTGGTTATTCATCCATCCAAAACACCACTTTTCAGTTTTGTTTGGTCCTCCTCTAGGGTCCCCTCTGTTTCCCTTTAGGTTGTAGCCTTTCACCACCTCACTTGCAACACTTTTCCCTGTGGTTTTTTGCTGTTTTCTGCACCTATTTCCGACAGATCTGACCTTTAGATCCCTGTCCCTCTTGAATTTAGATCCATTGGCCATTTTGTGAGTTTTGACTAGATTTTTCCCACACATAGACTAGTTGTTGGGAATCCCTCCTCCCTCGGTTTAAATTGATGCATATTTAGCTATTTATTTTCTATCATATTCAGTTTACTTACTATTATTTTTATATTTATTTACAGTTATACAACACCTTTTTTCTTTTTTTCTCTACACACGTCTGGGTTTAATTAAAATTAACACACTTTTCACATACACGCACACCCTAAGTGAAGAGCGCTTGGTTTACACCGCCAGGCCAAGACTATAACATTGTAATAATTTGATCCTGCACCTCCTTGCCCTTGTTGGTCTCTCTTCCTTTTGTGATCCATGTATGTTTTTCCATCATTGCACCCCCAAGGCATTTATCCCAAAGACTTCTTGGCCTTCATCCTTAGTTTCCATTAGGAAGGGTTAATCCTCCGCGCAGGGTTCGAGTTAGTCCTCTATCGAGTCCCCATTTTGACTCTACTTTTGGTTCATCGGGTTCCCCTTCTGGTTCTATCGCCGGTTCTCCTCCTGTCACCTTCACCATTTCTAGTTCACGACCTAACGTTGGTGGTAGCCCCGACCCTAATGCTGGGAATACTACTAGTGGGACCATAATAGGGACTATCCCGACTGCTCCCTTGCTCCATTGTATGGCAGGCCTCAGTCTTCTCGATTTTAACTAGTTGATTAATGACCCCATACACCATGATCCTGGTTGGCCTGCTATGCCAATGAAGCTCCCTTCAGACATCCCCAAGTTTGAAGGTCTTGCTGGAGAGGATCCTAAAAACCGTCTTTGTTCTTTCCACATGTGGTGTTTGTCTAACTCCATCACCGATGACTCTGTCCATCTTCGGTTGTTCCAATGTATGCTTACTAGAGAAGCTTCCAAGCGGTATGTTGACTAGGCCTCTCCTTTCATACTACTTTTGTGACTCTTTCCAAGGCTTTTCTATCTTAATTCCAACTTCCCCTTCGTTATGACACTAGTACCGAAATTTTGACCTCTTTTTGTCAATTGTTTACGACCCACCTATTCGATCATGTCCAGGAATGGTGAAGAAGAAAAAGCCTATGTCGAGCCCCTACCTTCGAAGACTGTGTCTACATGGACTGGTTTCTCATATCCCTTTTTCCTTCTATTGGCAAAGATGTCGCATCTCATTTCCCTCAGACTGAAGAAGCTGCCCTCCAAATTGCATTGAAATGTGACCTGATATACGCACAATCTGGTTATGTTTATATCGTCTTACCTGATCTCCATAGACTCGATGGTTCCAACGCAATGGGGGCATCCCATGCTACCGATGGTATCATTGGAGCCATTTCTCATCCGTACACTCATCCTCCCATGGGTTATGTTTTCCCTCAGGGAGGGGCCAGCTCCTCCAACACTTTTCCCCCTCTCGGTAGCATGTATCTAGGATAAGACATGCCTCCTCCTTTTTCCCATCTTTTTTACCACAATGTTACCTAACCTCCTTATTATCCGTATCCACAGCCTAGTGCTCCAGCTCCTCCAAATTTAGCACCTCATCCTCCCTTGCCTTCTCAACCCCTGCAGCAGCAGTCACGACCCCCCCATGGATAGGTTTATGCACAACAAGGTGTGAATAATCCTCCTACTTCCAAAAAGAAGAGGAAAGGTAACCAAAACCAATATGCCCTAGGTAATCAAGGACCTAATCCCCAAGGGAATGCACCTAACACAACAACCCAACAACAGGGCACTCAACCCAAGCAAGAAATGCATGTTCACATGAACAAGCCTTGTTCTTGTTGTGGTGTCTATGGTCACTACACCCACGATTGTCCTCTTTTACCTCAGATGCATCAGAAGTGGGAAGCTCAAGCAACATCCCGAGGACAACAAGCCTCCCCTTCGATTCCTCCCGATGCTGCACCTAGACAACCAGTTGTGTTTACCAATCCTTTCCCCAAGCAAGGATTTGTGGCTACCCAACCCCCTGAAAGTCAAGCGATCACTCAATCTCCTCCATCTGGTACCTCTGATTACCAGATCCTCATGATGAACTCTAACCAACCCATTACCGTTGACCTCAACCTTCAGACTCGGTCCCGTCAGTACAACAAGCCCCCCGCTACGTCTGCCCCCGAGCTCCCTTCTTCAGGTCCCACAGAGCCTATTTCAACACCCAATGGTCCTTTACTGGTTCCTCTACCTAAGAAAAAGGTTCATACCAAGATCACCAAGGGACTATTATGCCAAAACACTACTTCTGGTAAAGCTTCCCATTCGTATAATATAGTAGATGACTTGGCGCAATCCCATACTTCCATGTCATCACTGGAAGTCCTACAGTATTTCCCTTCACAACGAAAAGATCTAATAATTTCCATGGGAACTATGGATCCTTCAGATGATCATTTGATTGTCTTCGATGTTGACCAGTTAGAACATCCTCCCCTTCCTGCTTCCCTCCCCTTCCAAATCCCTGTCAAGATCCGGAATGCCAACGTCTTCGGTTGTATCATTGATGACGGGGAATACACCCGTGTGATGTCTGCTTCAGTTTGGAAGCAACTATGATCTCCTGAGTTGGTCCCTTCCACTATCACCCTCCGAGTGTGGGATGGCCAGCCCCTTTCCATGTTCCACAATTGTCCTACTACTCTTGTGGGAAAAACTGTTTGTGTTGACATAGAAGTCATTGATGCCCTCTTAGACTCCAACATTCTATTGGGTCATAACTACACTTATGCGATGTCTATTGTCCCATCTGCGGTTCACCGTAAGATGTGATTTCCTCACAGCATAAATATTGTCACCATCGACTAGTTGACATATTACAAACCGAAGTCTTAGACCTCCCTTGAGTCCATCATCTCTTCGGTGGCCAATAAAAAAATAGTCGAACTTCCGACCAGTGTTTCACCCAGAGTCTACAAATATTCCTCTCTACTTGGTTCTTTCCCTGGTCTTTCTCCTCCTATCTCTGATCCCATCTCGTCGAAATTTTTCATGATGCCATCGTCTCAGTCTGACCTCAAATGGACTGGTTCGACTAGTCAACAACCCTGCCCTCTGCAACCTGCTCCTAGCACCTCGACTTAGCCTTCAGGACCCCCTCCTCAAGGCCCATCATCTGCAACTATTATCCATGAGCCTATATACCCTCCTAGAATGGTTCATCTGGGCCTTAAACATCTCGGAACTATCCCGCCCGACCATTACCCCTCCGGTCAGATACTGTCTCTAGCTCCCCCTCCTGGAGTATTTTCGACACCTGTTATGGATACCTGATCTCTTCCTAACATGACCCTGGTGATCCAAGTATGGTACATTTATCCCCTAACTACTATCCTACCTGGTTAACCCAAACCTTATATTTCTTTGAACCTGGTCCAACCAGTCGCCATGACCCCTCCCTTTGCTTCTGTGCCTCAAACACCTCAACAGGAACCTACTCCTATTGCGAAAGCTTTAGGTGAGGGGGGAAAATCTCACAGGAAGGTACCTAAATACAAGGCTTCCCAGACAACCCCAGCTCCTCCTCAGCCTCCAAAGAGTTACCCCCCGTGTGCTTTGTGTGATGTTGTTGGTCATGTGACCCATCATTGTCCTGATTTTCCTCGCATCAAGCCCATGGTTAATGTCGTGTTTCCTGAGTCTAAGGTCCCCAAAGCCTCTGTTTCTTCCTCGACTATAGCCAAGAACCCCAATAATATTCACTCCAACCACCCCTATGCTTTGTGTGATCTCCATGGCCATTATACCCACCTTTGTCCCAGCCTCAAGCATTACGGTGCCTCTTTGGAAGTAGTTCGGGAGTACGAGACTGAACAGAACTATTTTGCCTCTCCTGTACTCGTGCAGTATGCTTCAGGCCAACCTGAGGATACCTCTGCTCCCATTGAAATTCCCCCTCTCGATGTTGAGATTACGGAGTCTTTGGCCAATATCCTCTAGCTATCATCATCTATGAGACCCATGGTGGAAGACCCCTCTGGGACTTCCCCTTTTGTTTCGCTCGACCTCCCTTCAGCGATCACCCTGGGCTCAACATCAGTAGATCCCTTATCTACTTACTCTTCCATCACCCCTCGTGATGATCCACATGTGAACCTTTATTCTCATGATGATGAGTCAGGTAGCTTTGCTTCATCATGTGGTTACCCTTCCACCAGTCACTCCATATTTTAATGTGATGAAGACATCATGGAAGCCTTTTCCACCCCTAAATTCATCTTTCCCACCCATAAGAGGAATGGAACCATCCATGTCTATGGTGACTTTTGCGACCTAAGCACAAGCTTCCCCCAAGGCAGCTCCCACACACCACCTACCAGTCGGTGTGCAGGTGGTAGATGTCCTACCAAGAGCACTCCCTCTGGCAGTGTTTTTTGAATTCTACCTCACATTCAGGTTGCCAATGTTGTTCATCATCCTCTCATTTTTTGTCTTGTGGCACCTTTCAGATGGACCCCCAGTCCACACCATATATCGGTTATGTTGATGGTGCAAGTCGCTACTCCCGGAATCTAGCCTCGGAGGGTTGGGCCATTTTTACCCCTTTTCATTCGCTTGTTCTCTCTAATGCAGTATGCATTGGTACTTCCACCAATAACTAGGACGAATATGACGTAGTGTGAGGTTTATTAGCTGATGCCCTTTTCCATCGCGTCCTTCACCTTCATGTTCGTGTAGATTCCCTGATTCTTGTCATGCAATTGAATGGTGTCTTCGTGTGCATAATCCTGTCCTGTTTAGAAGATATTTACAAGTGAAGCTTTTGATGCGTGAATTTGAAATCATTACATTCAGTCATGTATATAGAGCACAAAATAACTATGTAGATAACATTGCAAATAATATTCTAGATTGGAATTTATCACACACATTTCACACAAGACAATAACAATAAACCATAAAATGAGGCATATCCATTATATGTGTCAATCAAATTTTTTTAGAGTCCATCAACTCTGATACATATGACATGCCCATAGCATGTTACAAAAGTCAAAACTGGGGGCTCTACATGCCCCTACATCTAATCACTATCTAGAGGATCCCAGATCAATGGCTCGGCTCCGGTAGCTCGTAGATCGCGCATTCCCTGTCTAGCCATCACCATGCACTGCATGACCCCTCGCCACTCCAAGGGCAGACCAATACAGGTCTCTATGTACTGGTCATCAAGATCTTGCCATCCATGCTTTGAAACACTAGTCAGAAGCCTCTCACATCTACGACAGATGTCCTCCAGGAGGGCAACTGCATCCTCATTTTTTGGACCCCTCGGCCCACCTAGTGTTGCAACTCCTAATACTACAAGCCTCCCCATATACCCAGCTGGTTTCACTGGTGCTATATATGCATACCAAAACTGAATGAATGAGTACCACATAAAATCTTCTGAAAATTTAAAATGCACACAAAATATTAGCAACTTGTCACTTACCATTGGCCCCCCATGCTTGACCAGGCGACAGTGGAAAGTCCGAGTCTCCATGATAACTCATCCTACTATAGGGATAGTCATCTATGTATAGTGGAATCTGATCCAAATGAGAGAAAAACTTAGGTCTATACACCCATACGACTGCCCCACCTCCACCTCTGCACAAGAGCCACCCCCATCGATGCATCCTGGGCTCTCTTAGGCCCCCATCCTGGATTTGTATGCGAGGTCAAAGTGTTAGGATATTCTCAAAGAAGAGAGAGCACAACATTGTGCCATATGCATTGTCATGGTTCACCTACCTCTTGTATAGCGACAATTGTCATTTCAGAAATGACAGCATCATTTGGGCCCACCCATAGTAGGTCATACTCAACACATTTTCAAAAAGATGTGGTGGAGTGCCTGGTTTCCCAGGATACATAGCACCGTTGCGGCCACAACATGGGTTTATAGCTGCTCTAGATCCTCGATCGGTATCTGCGTCTCCTTCACATGGAGACCCGGTTGACAATGGTGCTCCACAAACTCCATAATGTTCCGCCCCCACGGTAGCACTGGATGCGTATTTCCCACCATCCCAAGTGGTGGAAGACCAGTCAGAAAATATATATCCTAGACCATCAGCTTGATCCGGTGCCCCTGCACTATAAATATATCATGATATGTATCCTAATAGTTGAAAAACCAGGCCAAAAAGGGATATACAGCTCTCATCAAAGGGTTCTCCACAAACTTCAGGACCCCAAACCTGGCCAATGCATTGTGGACACCATGATCCTCTCGGATTTTTGACCGTAATGTGTCCAGGTCTCTTTCTCTCTAGTCGATCCTCAACTCTGCCATATCTGCACAACACCATCATATTTGTTGGTGTACAGAAAGGAAAGACTGCATTCAACCATAAAAAACCCATCTCTCAGCCAAGAAACAACACCAAAATTCCTCTCTTTGGCAGGTCACACATTTTAGGATTTTTCTGGGGCAGGTCACAGTTTTATGCCCAAAATCTGCTACCCAGGTCACAGAGATTGCCCCAAAAAGTGTGACCCGGCCATGAAGAAGAGCATGGGTCTATTCTCGAGCTCTAGGTGCCTAAACTGAACTTTCAATCCACTGAAATGAAAGAGTAGGGTTAGGCCTCTTACCTGCAACTAACAGATCTCGATTCCAACAGTCAGTTTGTCCGCTATGATCATTGCAAGATTTAGGGTCTTTTCTCCTCTCTAGATTCACCACAGCTACACTTGCAAATGAATCAAATTGGAGGGAAAATGGCTTATTAAAAGAGAAACCACGGATTTTTCTTTCACTAGTTGCGACCAAACTGTAGCTCGATTTGACAAATCGTCAGCACCATTGGAAAGCTCTCACTGAGCTATCAAATGGGTATCCTTTAGTTTTTTGTGATTTGATACTTCACTAGGACACATTTTTTCCAAGAAGGGTAGCTTTACCACTCCTCAAAATCAAATTTCTTCACTTGCAGCACTTGTACTTGGGGCACCACTTTGCCTTCATACTTGTCCATGCTCGTGTTGATTTTCGTCGTGAGTAACTATCTTGTACTCATATTTTTTTGGTCCCCACCAGGCCTGTTCTGTGTGGCAGCATCATCGAGTCGCCCTTGTTAGAGCATCTGAGTTGAGTCATCATCGCATCCATGGAGTCTATCCTGAGTTCCTTTGTATCCCGCT
This sequence comes from Pinus albicaulis, assembly GCA_034641835.2. Taxonomy (NCBI): domain Eukaryota; kingdom Viridiplantae; phylum Streptophyta; class Pinopsida; order Pinales; family Pinaceae; genus Pinus; species Pinus albicaulis. Next base: position 652,940,088 of record CM076578.1, read on the forward strand.
ATAGTCCTCCATCCTTCATTACTTTGTTCCTCTCTTGTGTCACACCTTTTGGCCTCCAGTCATATTTTCCCCTATCCCCTCCAGTGTCGAGTCACTAGTTGCTAGGTCATCCATGCCCTTTATGCTCTAACAAGGGAAGTTGTCGGCCCACTACTCAGTACCCCCCATTCCTCCATTATCCCTGGTTTCAGTCTATCAGTTGCTCTACTATTTTCTCTCGTGCCTTAGTTGAGGATCCCTTATTGCCTCACCTATGGCGGACCTCCTTCTGTCGGCATTAGCTTATTCATTCCAGAAGACATGTCTAGAAGGTAGTGTATGTTGGTTCTGGCTTCCACACTTGTTCGGTGCCTCAGATTAGGAAAAGGGACTCTTTATTTCCCTTTGACTTGATTATTTCTCAGCTCGAGCTCCTTATGGCATGATGGAGATCCGTATACTTGATGGTTCAGTGGTGCAACAGATTGTACCGGTGATTCTCGGGTGTGTGTGATATGTTTTAGACCTCATGAGGGGGTGGCCCTTTAGGTAGCCCCCCACATACCCAGATGAATTCTCTACTACAAACTTGGATGTAGCTCCATAGATTTGATGGTTTCGACCTCAGCCGCTTGCAGCGCCTCTTTAGTTTGCATGTATCATTTAGATTTTCAGAGCCCTTTCCTGTTTTACAGGGCTTCTTTTGTTGTATTTATATCTCATGTACTCAGATATTATTTTGTAAGTCCTGGTTGTTGTCCCAGGCACAATATGTATGTGGGCTCCATTACCATACTTTTATCTAGCCCATGTTTATGCTAGCATGTACTATATAGTTTGGTACCTTGTTTACTGGACACATTATTCTTTATACTTTGTTATCATGGTGAGCATAGGTATGCCTCCCCCGCCTCACATAGAATAGGTACTCACTCATAAAAGAGACTTGTCGCACCTATAAGTCTCGCCTCCTCTGGGTATTTTCATCTAGCACTTTATTCTACCTTATATTTCTCTCTCTCTCACTCCCCCTTCGATGTCTAGTGATTAAGTTATTACAACGTACTTCAGTCATATGATTAGCTCCTAACGCTCGCACGTTGGGGGGAAATCTGTTACACTAACTTTTGGTCATATAACTTGTTAGATGGACCAAATTACACCATGTAAGACCAATTTTACCCTAGTAAAATTTCTTTCACTATGAGGTAGAAAATCTGAAATGTCTTCCGGAAACACATCCTGAAACTGCTGTAAAACTGGATACTTTCTCAAAACATCTACATCCTCAACTTAACTTTATCGCTGGAAATATGCACTGCAAATAATACACACCCTTTCCTACGACTGTGATTTTCCTGCATAGCTGTAACCATTCTGGCTGATGTTACCTTCTTCTTACCCCTCAAGACCCTATGTTCACCATTTTCATCTTGACATTCAATGGTTTTTTCATAACAATCCACCTTAGTCCTATGAATATGCAACTAGTCCATACCCAAAAGAATGATATATGATCCTAACGAAAATACATTCAAGTGTGTTGATGTAGGCATACCATTCAACTCAAATGCAAAAGTTCTTACCCAATGATGAAATCTCTTCTTTGTACCTGTAGCCAACTTCACTAACCAAGAATCTACATGCATTTCTTTATTCAAACCACACTTATCCACCAAATCAAGGTTAAAATAACTATAATTATATCCAGGGTCAATCAAATAGAAAAAACTTGATCACAAAGCTTACAGTCCATCTCGATGATAAATCCCTGATGGTCATCCTGTCTGTTATCCAACACAACATCAATCCTAGGAATATTCTTTCCAACATCCCCCACTATCTCTGCCTCCTCAACATGGTAGATCTATGACCTACCACCCTGATGTTGTGGACAATCTCTCCTGCGATAATCCTTGCCACATGTCCAACACTATAAAGGCTTCCACCCTGCACGCTTGTTCTACTCTTTAAACTGAAATCCCTGTCCTCTGTCAGATGAATTTAACTTCTTAGGTGGTGCTAAATTTTCTTTGTTACTTGTGTCCTGAGGCCTTGCTAACTTCTTATCCCATTTTTATTTTATTTTTTGCATTACCTTATGAGTCTAGCTTGGTATTATATTTGAATTTTGATTGATCATAACAATGCTTTATATTTTCGATGGCCTTCTCCAATGATCTAGGCTCATCAAACTCAATTCTATCCTTGAATGCTACTGGAAGCCCATTGATGAATCACTGAATCTTGGCTTTCTCCTCCTTGAGGTAAGATGCATACCTCAATAACTCCATAAATCTACTAGTGTAATCCTCATTGGTGATAGATCCCATATTCAACTCATATAATTCCTTTTCCCTGTCATCATAGTATCTCTCTGACAGATACTTATTCCTGAATAATATCTCGAACTCACTCCAAGTCAACTATTCTTCATGAATACCTTTGTAATTATTTACATCTTCCCACCAAACGTCTGCTTTACCTTTAAGGCTGAACGTAGCTATTCTGGACTTCATGTTATCTGAGTAATCATGCAATTTGAAGAACTTGTTCATCCCAATAAACCGCACTTCTACATCCTATGACTTATTCATTTCTCCATCAAATGTAGGTGGATTTTCTTTCTTGAACTCATCTGGAAAATATCCCCGGTCACTCTTCCTATAAGGATGATAATAATGATTACCATGATACTTGTTTGAACCAGAACTAGAGTAAATCCCATTTCCACTGCCTCTTCTATCAGGTGTATCCAAGAATTTACCATCTGTGACCGTGTCATCTCTATCCAACTTGTGTCCACCATGAGATCCATCGTAATATGCCCCATTAGTCCTATCCTCATGCCAATGGATGATACGATGTGGTCCCAGTCTCTGCAAGTTCGACAAGCCTTGAAGGATAACTATATTGAATTATGCTTGTTTCTCTTGTTAGAGTCCTATAATAATAGGCATCATAATTTTGAATTGACTATGTTTCAGTCTTGTAATATTGTACATACTTTTATTTCTGCAAATGTTTTCCCATATTAAAAAATGTAAAGAGGGTAATTCCTAAAAGAAAAATCAAAGGACTAAAAGAAAAAGATAAAAAAAGAATATAAACGATGAACCCCACCAAAAAGAGATAAAAAATAGATTCTGAAAGTGATGCAAATTAAAATTCCACTACTATTACTTTACTTTGCAAATAAAAATTGTGCGCGGCTTGTAAAAAATGCCACAATCCATGATGATCAAAAAGTTTAATCTTGATTCATTCATGTTTTAAATTTCATGTTCATAGTTAGAGAATAAATATCTGTCCAAACTATTTAATCTTGGCATATCAATAGTTAGGTAGAGAATAATAATGAGCTCGTCAGTTTAATCTGAACCATTGGAAGTCATAAGGTTAGAATTACATAGTTTTCTTATAAAAGAAAAATAAAAAGGGTTAGCAAGCTTAAATGAACCCCAATAGGGTTAGCAAGCTTAAATGAACCCCAATAAATGAATAAAAAATGTTAGGGTAAATGATGGGTAGGTATATTACTTTCACAAGGCATGGAAAGCATCAATTGGACATTTCGTATCACTAATATCCCCCAAAGTCCCCTTCCCCTTGCTTAAAACCCAATTTTCCATTCTTAAAAGGCATTTTCCCTTGTAAAAATATCCCTCTCCCTTCATATTAACTTTTTCTCCTTATTTCACCCATTTTTCCTTCCTAAAACCCCTTTCCCTAGTTAAAAAGAATATTTTTAGTAGAAAATTAAATTCCCCTTTACTTACCCCCTTTTTCAATAAAAACATGCAAAAAACCCATTTTTGTATAGCTTAAAAGTTTAAGAGAATCGGGCCCCACTCTGAAATCCCTCCCTGATATCTTTTTAAAAAAACACATATCCCTAGTGTATTTTTATTAATCTCCTGCATACATATTTCATTAACCCCTGATATCATTTTAACTTCTCCATTTTATTATATTAAAAAACCTGTTTTATAGATTCACCCCGTATTATATTAACTCCCACACATATATTTCCCCAACCCCTTATTTTATTATAACATATAGTTTTATTAAAAACCCCAATGTATATATATCCTGGGTCCCACTTTATGTTTAAACCCCCATACATTATAAATCTCGTCCCACTCATTATTTAACCTTCACATATAATCCTCATCGCATATAATAAATCCTGTACCACCCATCAAATTCCCAACACATCCCTCCTATTTGTCCATCTGCTTGATCGAGACTCCTCAGATCCAATGGCCAATAACTATTTTCGCATCGTCGACTACCCGAAATTTAACACCACTGGAGGGTTGCGAAATAAGCAATTTCACACTCCCACTCCCCTGCTACGTGGAAACCCCAGATTGTATCACATTCTCCAATCCAAAACCATTTACCCTCTTTCTGTGATGCACAAACCGCTAAGTTGTTTTTTGCCCGTCGCAATGATATTACCCCTCCGTTTGAATTTAACTCCATGCCCATATGTTTAACCACTGTTAGTTAAAACAAGAAGACCGCCCTAAAAGCCTTTTTCACCATTTTTGTTCAAATTTGCGAACAAAAAGCTCTGCCGACCTATTTTCAAGATATTTCACACCAGAATCCAAGCCTTTCGCCACCAAAACCTGTGAAAATTTAATTTAAATATTTATAAAGACCATTGAAGCCTATTTCACTGCCAGAAAGCCTCAACTGCAACCAGAATCCTTTCTATAGACTGAAATCATCTTTTTCCAGGTATTTCAAAGTGCCGAGGCCTGTACTTAAGATAAAGAAAGCAATAAATTGAATAAAATAAACAGATCTATGGCTTCCCAAGGCATTGTGACAGTTAATCCCTTGCAACCTATTGTTCTTGATGTTGAACATATCGCCCTTGCAGACAAAGACTTCAAAATCAGTGACCTTGTCACTAATTTCAACCTCCTTGAGCTCCGTTGCTGGAGCCATGATAAATTCATGGACCAATCTGATGACATCCACCTTTGGGAATCAAATTTTCCCAAATTTATTTTCCCATAGGCATTCCAATTTCCTAAACTCATCAGACTCTGTCAAGTGAATTATATGCCCAATGAAAGAGCCCTAGTAACCCACAACATGGAAATTTTTTTCACCATTACTACAGAATTAATAAACCAGATGTTACAAATCCAACCTAAGCCTGATGAAGCCCATCTGTCTATTGAAATACTCACTGAATTATATCTGAAACTTGAATTTCCAAAGAGGTTTCAAATCTTCCAAACCTTCTTGCCTTCATTAGTTGAAACCCCAAAGCATAACCCTCCTTATTTAGCCTCAATTTTCCCAGAAAGAACAAGACAAATTGTCACAATGCTCTCTTTCATTCTAGGCTATTTTACAGATGAGTATGTAAATGCTTCAATCCTAGGTTTTCTATCCATTTTTTGCCCAGGATAGCCTCCAACTTTCACATTTAACTTTGCTCAATATTTATCAGATTACATCCATGAGAAACTAGTTAAATTACTAGAGGAAGGAGTATTTAAGTATTGTTCAGTGTTGTTTCATATGTTCCTGTACTTCTAATTTGAAAGGTTTGCAGTAAACCTTCAAAAAATAGACACTGAGGGTAATCCACAATCAATTGTCTTGTGGACTTCCTTAATCAGGAAAGATTCCACAGAGTTTACCTACAAAAACTTCATTGATTCAATTATTCATCTAGTTGTCAATATGCTAAGCAGTAGCAGTGAACCTAGGATCAATCAGGAAATCAAGAAAGTATTGCAGTTATCAGAACATAGTAGGACATGAGACTGGTATTTATACTAGAGCCACACTGAAATTAGGGTATATGGATGTAAAATCACTCCATACAAGTTGCCCAAATACCTCCAAATGAGGTTATTTGCACTATAATATATCAGGTAGATCCTAAACTCAGATGAAGTGAATTTCCTGTCAGCCAAGAAGAAAACATTGTTCAAGATTAAAAACCAGATTGGTCCTTTCATCTGCAATAACAGGTGGTGGTCAACAAGCAGAAAAGCACTTACAGGAATTCAAGTTCAATGAAAGTTTCAAATGGCATTATGATCCTTTAGGAGTTATAAACAAGTTTATAATCAAATTTAAATTAACTCCTTTTGTTCACGAGTCTAAGCCATAGATTGAGAAGTACTCCAACCAGTTAGAGTGGTTGGAGAATATTTTAAAAAAGGCAGATAATCAAGGTGATACTAGTTCCATATTGCAAACTCCAACCACACAAGATAGGAACTAAAAGAGAGCAAAAGATGAAGGATGATATTCGGCTCAAACCACTACTGAGACTAAATTCAAACTAATGTATAGGAAGAATCCCAAGATAAATCCTATAAATGAAATTATTGATGCAAACACAGTGGTTAAAGAAAATACACCTCCAACAGTTTCAATAGAAAATCACCAGCCTTCAACCTCTAATGCACAAATAATTTAGAAACAACATAGTGTAGAGGTATATTCATCAAGAAAACCAGTAGAAAAAGAACAAGACATAATTGATAAGTATAAAGAAATCAAACTCAGGAATGAGGCATTGAAAGTTGTATCTTATGCCCAATATTGGAAACAGCCACCTAGTGACTAGAACAGGTTGCTTTCTGCCTTTGATTATAAAACTTGGAAGATGCAAATTACCTTCTTGCAGCCAATAATGAATAATCCAAAGTCATCAGCTGCCTATAAGAAAACAACATATGAAGTTCAAGCCAAATATCTACATCCAATAGACCAAATTTAATTCCATAAGAAATCTGGAGAAATGATTTGTTCTACTATGACCAATAAAGCTATGGGTGTCCAGAAACTTTATAATTCTCTAGAGAACATCAGAGGTCAGTTAAAGCTAGAGAAGGCTTCTTCACAAGCCAAGGACAAAATAATCAAATCACTTGAAGAGTTGGTCATAGATGTTGGTTATGATCCCAATAACATGAAAGTAGCAAAACAGCTCATCAAGAAAAATAATGCAGACATTGCTGCATTGAAAAAAGAACTCAAATTGCCTCCTACTGAACATCCACAGGCTAAAGAAGTTCTGGAGAATGAAGGCCAAAAAGATAAAATGATGAATCTCATCATTCAGTTGACAAATCAACTGAAAGAGATGGAAAATGAGATGGATAAATTGGTGCAGGAGATAAAGGCCAGCATGGAAGTAATTCCTAATACTGCTATTCCTACAGTTACTACAACAGTTCCTTCTACTTTAGTAGCTCTAGTGGCAATAACACTTCCAATAGCTACAACAGTTCCAAGTACATCAGCCACTACATTAGCAATAGATTCAACGACAGTAGCATCTCATCCTAGTGATGAAGAAGGTAAATTGATCAAAGCCATGCATGATATGTCCATCTAAACAAATGAAATAAATAGATTTAAAGATCCAATAAAAATTTTAGAGGATGAAAAAAAATTAGTTCAAATAATGCATAAGAATGAAACACAGAAGTCAAACTGATTGACTGAAAAAGTACATAAGTTAGAGAAAGAGTTGACATTGAAATAACCACTTGCCCAAGAAAAACAACAAATGTGGGCCAATATCATTAACTCTGTTAATGATATTTGGCTTTCCATCCAGGTCATCTTTGAACAGAAAGATTTGATCAAAAAAGCAAGTGAAGTCATTCAAAAAGTCAAGGAAGAGATTGGAAAGAAGCCAGAGGAGGCAAATGAAATCATTAAGTTTCTTAATTCTAAGAACAAACAAGAATTAGAAGAAATTGTCCTAAGTGACAAAACTGAAACAATTCTATAAGCAAGAAAGGTAATTTCCAAGAGGAACTTGATGACACAACTTGAAGATAAGTGTCAAAACATGGAGCTTGCAATAACCAGATTCATGGTCAAATTTGATATTTTGAGGCAGAAAGGTCTTCCTAATCCTTTGGTGATCAATGACAGATTAATGAAGCATGAAGACCATGACAATAAAATCAGAGAAGTGGCCAAAGAACAGTCCAACAATTCCTCCATGAAAGGAATGCCTATAGGAAAAGTACTCTATCATACTTTTGAGAATCTCTTTTACCTCTAGCATGAGGTAAATCATCTCTTTATCAATAAGCCTACATTTTCAAAATATATAGAGGCTGATGAATTTTTTAGAAGAATGGTAAAAATTAAATTACCAGATGAAGAGGCTTGGGAGAAACTGAATGATTTACTATGACAGTGAAAAGTAAAACAGATAAAAGAGAAGTCAAGGTTAAAGAGTGAACATAACAGTTAAAACAAAGTAGTAAGATGAAGACAAAGAAGTAACAAATTAAAGATAAAAATAGAGTTAAAGGTGAATATAGATGAAAGACAGAGATGAAAGACACAGGAAGTGTGAAAGACAAGTCAGTATGAAATATCAGCCAGTGTGAAGCAACAACCAGGGAGATAAAGCAACAAAATATTAAAGAACAAACAACAAATCCAAATGAAAGAGGGACAACTAGCATTTGGTCTCCAAGGTGTCTCTGTCTTCTTGCATGAGGATATTTTGTATTCCTTGAATAGTTCCTAAATCAGTTTTAGGATATTTTGTATTAGTTTTTGTATAAATACTTCATAATTCGAAGTATTAGGTGTGGATTTCTGAACATTTCTATAGTTGTATTGATCGGAAACCTGAGGGTTTATTGTAACATTTTCAAGTCAACAAACTGGACTGAGTAATAAAGGCATTGCATTATAGGATTTATGTGTTGAGCCACTTTAGTGAAGTATTTTTCTATTGTTCAATTGTTATTTCCATAAGTATTTCACATACTTGCATGTTTTCCAATTTAAATGTTATAACAGGAATATTATTGAAAAAATTGTTTAAGTACACTCTGTTCTGAACTGTTATTCATTTTGATGTTTTGTTCTGATATCTAGATTAGGGAATTCTTCATTTCTCCTTAGTTTTGATTGACCTCCTTCACCTTCCCTCATTATATGGTTTAAGGAATCCTTAATTGCTCCTTGATCCCAATTGAAACCACTTCACCATCGAGCCTAAAAGATCTGAATTTGCTCAGCTACCTTGCCCTGTGAACACTTCCTTTAGACCTTGATTCAATTGTGTTTTCTTGACACTTTGACTCCATAGCCCAATGGAAAATAGACCTACACCTATCCATCTAAATCAGTAATTCCACCACCAAACCAAACCAAAATCAAAACCAATCAATCTTACATAACTAGCCTAAAATCAACTAAAAACAACAAAGTTAAATAATAAAGAGATAGCCCTCTCTGAGCATTAGGAAGGCTAGATCAAGATCTCAAAAGTAGTTTTGTGGTTACCTCTAATATTTCTTTAAAAAAAAAGCACAACAACCCTAAGAATTATTGGAGTGATAACATAATGGTGACCATACTGGGGAAATCAGTCCTCAGTTTTAAAATAAACCTTAAAAGAAACATTTTTCTTTACCTTTTCACCTTAAGGTTGTTTTAGGGTCGTTAAGATCAATCATTAAAAATTAAAATTTTGGCTTCTAGAATAACATACTATACCAGGGCTCATCCTGATCCACAACCTACTATAATTATAGATGATCCTGACAGAATTTTGAGAAAAAATAAAAAAGTAGAAAGTCTAGGGAATACTAGTCAATTAATCAAAGAAAATTCACTCCCTAAAGAATTATCAAGCTTACAATATATTGAATTCGATTTATCATTTGAACACTCTTTGTTTAAAACTAAATCTAAAAATTCAATCTATGATAGTGTAATAGATCCTAATTTCATTCAATTTATTGAAACAAAGAAGGAGACTGTTTCACTTGATTCAGATCAACAAGCTCTAGAACATTTTTAAAATTGAGCCTTTGACTGCAGCTTTGATTAAGGATATTTATGAAGCCTATTTTCAACATTTTTTTGAATTAATTGCTTTATATGCTTATACCCCTGAGCCTTCTACCATTCATTCAGAGTCTGTAAATTCATCTTTATTCAATACCACCTCATCTATTATTTCCACTACACTTCATTCCACAGAATCATTCATCCCCAAGCTTCCTCTTCAACCTAGAGTTTTATTTCCATCTCCAAACACTTCAAGTTCATCTTCTAGCACTTCTACTACATTTCCTAGTACTTCAACCTCATTTACAAGTACATCTGATAGTGTCCCAAGTTCATTTGCAAGTGCTTCAACCTCATCACCAAGCACCACAAATTTACCTCCTAGCCAAGATAGAATCTTAGCTATGTAGCTAGATATTCCCCTTTGGTCTTACCAACTCAATTACATGCCATGCCCCAAGATTACCAAAGTAAAATTTTTCAATTTGATGGTACTGGTCAATACACTGCACAAAAACATTTTAACAAAATGACTCATTACTTTGAATTGCATGAAATTGATGAAGTTGATGTTCAAATGAGATTGTTTGCCCAAACATTACTAGGAGATGTAAAGAAATGGTTTAAAGCTTTACCTACCAATCATATAGCTAATTTAGCTTCTTTTCATTAATTATTTACTAATAGATGGGAAAGAAAGAAAAACCCTTTACAATGAAAAAATTAGAAGAGCTCCTAATGAACCTATTCAAGACTATTGTACTAGGTATAATAGTATTTACAATGCTATTCCAACAAAAATCAAACCCCCACCAGATCTAGCCTTAATCAAATTTCCAGATGGTTTTGATACTGATATGTCATACCAATTGAGAGATAGAAACCATGAAACATTAGAACAAATGCAAAGCAATGCAGTTAGTGTAGAAGAAAATTTGTTGGCTAAAAGAGCCAGAATGATGAATGAAAGAAGAGTAACCATTAAGGATGAACCATCCACATCAGATAGTAATATAGATAGTTTAGCAAAGAGTATGGAAAGAATAATGTATAGATTAGAAAATATGGAAAGAAAACCACAATGGGATAATCAACAACAAGGTCCTCAAATCAGAAACCCAAACTTTAGGAAGAATCCCAACACTAGTAAATATAGAGAATCATCACCTGATCAAAAAACAAGACCTCCTTTCCAAGAGAACTATGCTAAAATTTCTCACCAAAATGAAGAAGATGAAGACACTCATATTAACCTAATGGGAATAAATGATGATAATACTATTTTTCTTACCCAAAAAGAACAAGAATTATACATGTTACAACAAGTACAGTTAGAATATGGGGAGTCTTTTGATTATAAACAAGGTTATGAATTTTCCATTAATGAAGTTCACAAGAAATATAACCTTAGGAGTAAGAAAAACATATAAGCTCCTACTAAGAAAACTGCCCAAACTCAGACCAAGAAAACAATATAAGCGCTTGCAACCAAAGTGCTGCAAATTCTCCCTTGAGAAACTCTGAAAAGTTCCACTCCAAAAATTACACACAGTCCAAAAATTGTAGACATCACACTTGCTGATCCTAAAACTTCAGCTGCTGTTAAAAATTCAGCTGATACTCAAGCAACTATTGCTACTAAAATAGTTGATGCCTGTAGAATTCAGTATACACTAAGCATGCATACATCCAAATTCCCCTGATCTCACAATATTTAACTTCTTGCAAAATACATAATCATTCCACTGTTAATCTTTTGCGGAAAATTAATTGCACACACATGTGAAGCATAAATAAAAACAATCACACATAACATAATTGTTTAACGGGAAAGCCTGAAGCTGAAAACCCCAACTATCATATATTATGTATCACGGAGATCATGTAACAATCTCATACAAAGCTTAGTACATCAAGCTCTCAGTACAATCAATCGTCACACACTAATCAGGAAAAATCTGCAAATCCATGCACCGATCTTTTCCCTCTTGCTAGCCTACCTCCACTGCACAATCCCTGCTAAAGAATAGCTTTGAATGAATTCGAATTAATCTTTCCTTGACTGCGCAATCCTCATTGGAAACTCCAAGGTGTGTGTGATGCAATCAATGCATCACTATAGTCACAACAAATAGTCCATCTTGCCCTTTCACCTATCTCTCCACTGGGTCTCCACTGGAACTGCAATGCACTGTAGTTAACTGTTGTATTGTTCAGTTGATTAATGAATTATTATTTGTGAATTAATTAACTAATTAATTCACTCCACTCTCACTAGTGTATCATTCAGTTAGACTAGATACAACTAGCTCAACTGAGTCTAACTGAGTTAAACTGAATACAACTCCATGAACTACTCTTCCAACTTTGTCATAACTCTGCCACTTCAGTTCTAACTGAGTCCTCCATGCATGAACTCTAGTAAAACCTTAGGAATTGCGTAATTCCCTCAGCCCACTGATTTTCCAAATCTGTGCGCTGAAATTAAGTGCTCCAAGAGAATAAGTTGTTGTTTATTGTTGGATTATTATTAAGAGCTAATAATAATCGACATTTCTATTTTTAGATCGACGATCTATAAATAGACTTCGCCCAATCTTATAAAAATAGAATTTCATCTATTTTTCCAACTTGATCAACCATCCACAAATAGCATCATGCAACTTTTGAAATATGATCACCATGTCTAAAAATAGACATAGTCTAAAAATAGATTTGCGCCAAAAATAGTCTGCGGGCCCACTTAGTGAAGGCAACTCTTTTCACTAAGATCATCATCTTGTTGAATCTCAACGCTCCCTCTCAACAAGATAGGGATTATCCTTCACCCCGATCCTGCCTCTATGGTATTCAAATTTTCTCCTGGTGAGCGCCTTCGTCAAAATATCTGCATCCTGATCCTCCGTAGCAATGTACTAAAGCAACATGATCTTCCGCTGCACACAATCGCTGATATGATGATATCGGATATCAATATGTTTAGATATATCATGAAACACAAGATTAACCAAGAGTTTAATGCAACTCTGATTATCACAATGTATCACTGTGGGATCTAAATGTGAACCGAACAAACTAACTAGGATCTTCCTCATCCAGATAGCCTCACATGTAGCTTGAATTGCTGCCATGTATTCTGCTTCTGTTGAACTGAGTTCCACAGATCTTTGTTTCCTTTTGTACCAATAAACTGCTGTAGCTCCGATATTGCAAATCCCTCCTGATGTGCTCTTTCTGTCTATTGGGCTTCCTACCCAATTTTCATCTGTGAAGCCATGAAACTTCACCTCATCCGTTTTTCTATACCATAAATCATACTCAGATGTGCCCCTAAGATATCTCAAGACATGCTTTCTTGCCTTCCAAAAGAGCTTGGTAGGCTTAACCATCGCTTGTGAAAGCTGGTTCACCGTATAGCATATGTCTGGTCTTGTATTAACTAAATACATGAGTGAACCCACCAACTGCCGATAAACAGTGGCATCCACTACCTCTGTCGATGTAGCATCCTCTTTCCTCCAATTTCCTGGAAGAGGAGAATTGATAGGCTTGCAACCATGCATGTGAAACTTCTCCAGTATCTCTCGGGCATACTTGCCTTGAGACACAAACAGTTCACCTTCCTGCTGCCATATTTCCAATCCAAGGAAATAATGAAGGAGGCCCAAATCCTTCATCTCAAACTCCTTTGCAAGATCTGCCTTGAGCACACATCTTCTCACTCCCTGTCAAATAAATCATCAACATAAAGAAAAATGATTAAAAGCTTACCCTCCACCACAATTTGGTATAGGTTTGCATCTGCCTCACTCTTGGTGAAGCCAAGTCTAGTGAAATAGTTTTTGATCCGAGTGTACCAAGCACGTGGTGCTTGTTTCAGCCCATACAACGCTCTTTTGAGCCTGCACACATGTGACTCGCTACTGAAGATCTCGAATCCTTCAGGCTTCTCAATGTACACCTCTTCCTCAATGATCCCATTAAGGAACGCAGTCTTCACATCCATCTGATGAATGTGCCAACCCATCTGTGCTAATAGAGCAAGGATGGTCTGTATGGAAGAATACCGTGTGACAGGTGTAAAGGTTTCTTCATATTCAATCCCCTCGATCTGTGAGAAGCCCCAGGAAACAAATCTTGCCTTATACTTCTCGACGCTCCCATCAGCAGCTTGCTTTACCTTGTAGATCCATCTTGATCCTACAACTGATTTTCCCACCAGCCTTGGAACAATCTCCCAAGCACTGTTTCTAACAATGGAGTAATACTCCACCATGGCATCTACCCATGTGGGTTCCTGCACTGCTTCTTCAAAATAATATGGCTCTGTCACGATACACTTGCTCATAATAGCTACGTATCTAGTAAATTGGTCAGGTGACTGTCTCTATCTGCGCTGTGATGTAGGGACTCCTACATTCTGTGGCGCATCAAGCTTTAGTCTCGCACCTTCTGTGGTACACTTTCTACCTTGTCTGATGTTTGGTTCTGCATGAGTGGACTCCTCCACTCCATGAATCTCCGCCTGTGGCTAATCCACATCTAGAGGCTCATATTTGGGAATAAGAAGTTCCTCCTCTGCATGCAAGTGTAGCTCCCTCTCAAGTGACAACTTCATGGCTTTCACCTCATTGAATTTTATATCCCGTCGCACCACAGTCATTTGAATGTTTGGAAAATACACACGATAATTATGGGGTGTTTTTGTGTACCCCACAAATATCCCAACTTCTGTAGTCATCTCCAGCTTCTTCTTGGCATCCTTTGTCACATGAATGTAAACAGATGAGCCAAAAATATTCAAATGAGAAATATCAGGCTTCTTACCAGTAAAATATTCTTCAGGTGCACTCATGCCAAGTACTCTATGAGGACAACAATTTTGCACATAAACCACAGTGTTGCATGCTTCCTCCCACAAGTGCATTGGTAGGCCTTGGTCATGCAACATCGCTTGTGCAACACCCACGATCATTCTGTTCTTCATCTCAGCGACCCCATTCTGCTATGCGTTATGAGGCGCTATGAGTTCTCTTCGAATTCCTTCTTTGCTACAGAAGTCTTTGAATTCACCTGAGATGTATCCACCACCATTATCACTCTGTAGAGCTTTCACTTGCTTCCCTGACTCCTTCTCCACCAATGCTTTGAACTCACAGAACTTTGAGAACGTTTCACTCTTATTCTGCTTGAAGAAGATCCATCATCTACGAGAATAGTCATCAACAAATATAACATAATACCTGTGTTTTGCTGTTGAAGCAACCGAGAAAGGTCCACACACATCTGTGTGAATTATTTCCAGAATCACCGAAGCGCGGTTCTCCTTCTCATGAAAGGTGGTCTTCAAAAACTTACCCATAGTACATCCCTTGCACTGATCTGACTGTGCAAGAGTACCCTTGGGAAGTCCAGTAGAAATCTGCTGCAAAATCTTCAAAGCGCCATGGTGAAGATGGCCCAATCTCCTATGCCATAATTCGCCCTCATCCCGGCTCACCACTTCTTCTGCTTGCCCACCATTGCAGTGCAACCATCTACCTCCAGCTTGTAGAGATTCTTAATTCGAACCCCTATCATCTTCATTTGACCCATTGTTTTATGTTGAAGGAAGGCTTTTCCCTCACTGAAAACAACATCATAACCTTTGTCTTCTAGCATTACGACCAAGACCAAATTCTTCTTCAGACCTGGAACATGCATAACATCCTTCAACAAGAATGGATTACCAGACTCCCTCTCAAAGGTAATGGTCCCAATGCCAGTCGCATTGTACCGACCATCGTCACCCATCTCTATATGCATCTGGAGGTCCTTCTCCTCCAAGTCACTAAACAACTCTTTGTCTCCCGTCATATTGAAAGACACACCACTATCAAGATAGCACACCGATCCCATTATGCTTGAAACCAAGCATGCGATCAAGGAGAAATCAAGTTCAAATTACGAGGCTAAGGCCTCTCCAGCTACAGCTCTAGCAGCCTTCTTGTTCTTCTTATTTTGTGGACTGTTAGTGGCGAAATGCCCATGTTTGTGATAGTGAAAACACTTCACTTTGGACAAATCATGCTTCTTGCCTTTAGCTTCGGATTTTGAAGGATATTTCTTCCCCTTCCATTTCCTTTCTTTGGAATCCAAAGTAAAATTCTCTTCATCTTCATTCTTTGATGAAGATCCATTCCTGGTACCCCTCCTTATCTCGTCCTGCACAAGATCCGACCAAAGTCACTCCCATCCCGACAGTTTCTCCCATCCAGTGATATAGTCTTCGTAGCTATGCCAACTCTTCGGAAGCCCAAGGAGAGCCAAGCTCACCAAGTATTCATCATCAACAGTAACCCCCACACTTCCTAGTTCATCCTTGCAGTGGACAAATTTCATGAGATATTTTGGAATACTGTCGCCCTTCTCCATTTTTATTTTTCTGAGCTTGTCTTTAAGTGCCAACTTCCTTTGGTTGCTTCTGATTTGGAAAAAATCTGTCAAAGCCTTCCACATTAAGAATGGAGTGGCTTTCCCATGAATTCTAGACACAATATGGTCCTTCACACCTTCCAACAGAATTCTTATTGTCTTTGCTGTCTTCTTTTGCCATGCGTCAAGTAATGCAGCATCGCTGGATCCCGGCTTAGGAACATTGCTATCGATGAAATCCTTCAGTCCATTATCCTCCAGCACTACGTCCATCCTATCCTTCAAGGCTATGTAATTTGAGCTCCCATCAAGGGCATACTCCAATCGCAACCCATTGAAAGCCATTTCAATGTATACTCAACTTCTGCACCAAGAATCTTCTGTAGAAAATTTGAATTGTCCACCAACACAAACTCACCAATTCTTCACAATTGCAATCTTCAAGAATTAAAAATGCTCTGATACCATGTAGAAATTAGTATACACTAGCATGCATACATCTATATTCCCCTGATCTCACAATATTTAACTTCTTGCAAAATACAGAATCATTCCACTGTTAATCTTTTGCGGAAAATTAATTGCACACACATGTGAAGCATAAATTAAAACAATCGCACATAACGCAGTTGTTTAATGGGAAATCCTGAAGCTGAAAACCCCAACTATCATATATTATGTATCATGGAGATCATGTAACAATCTCATACAAATCTTAGTACATCAATCTCTCAGTACAATCAATCGTCACACCCTAATAAGGAAAAGTCTGCAAATCCATGCACCGATCTTTGCCCTCCTGCTAGCCTGCCTCCACTGCGCAATCCCTGCTAAAGAATAGCTCTAAATGAATTCAAATTACTCTTCCTTGACTTCCCAATCCTCATTGGCAACTCCAATGTGTGTGTGATGCAATCAATGCATCACTATAGTCACAACAGATAGTCCATCTTTCCCTTTCACACATCTCTCCACTGGGTCTTCTCTGGAATTGCCATGCACTGTAGTTAACTGCTATATTGTTTAGTTGATTAATGAGTTGTTATTTTTGAATTAATTAAATAATTAATTCACTCCACTCTCACTTGTGTATCATTCAGTTAGACTAGATATAACTCGCTCAACTGAGTCTAACTGAGTTAAACTGAATACAACTCCATGAACTACTCTTCCAACTCTATCATAACTCTGCCACTTTAGTTCTAACTGAGTCCTCCATGCATGAACTCCAGAAAACCCTTAGTAATTGCGTAATTCCATCAGCCCATTTATTTTTCAAATCTGTGCACTGAAATTAAGTGCTCCAAGAGAATAAGTTGTTGTTTACTGTCGGATTATTATTAAGAGCTAATAATAATCGACACTTCTATTTTTAGATCGATGATCTATAAATAGACTTTGCCCAATCTTCTAAAAATATAATTTCATCTATTTTTCCAACTTGATCAACGATCCACAAATAGCATCCTGCAACTTCTGAAATATGATCACCATGTCTAAAAATAGACAGTCTAAAAATAGACTTGCGCCAAAAATAGCCTACGGGCCCACTTAGTGAAGGCGACTCTTTTCACTAAGCTCATCATATTGTTAAATCTCAACAATGCCAAAATAGATGTTTCCAAAACTACCACTGCTACTCAAATTTTCCTAGATAAAAATAATGAAAATAGCAAAATAGTGGAAACACAAACTGAAAAACCAACTGTAGATAAAGAAGAGAAAAACACTCAAACTGCAATTGGTAAAGAAGAAATCACTCAGTTAGGAAAAAATAAAGTACCGTTCAATACCCAAACTGAGATATCCAAATTGAAAATACCAATTCCTTTAACAGAATTGGTAAAACATGATTTATACAAATCACAGATCATTGAAACACTAAACATAAGTGAAGGAGAAGACTCCGTTAATCTAAATGATGATCAACCAGAACTATTATTTGGCCCTGAGGTAAATGGAAAACATCAATAAGGTAGTGTTCCTCCATTCTACATTAACTTGAGTATTCATGATAAAATCTTACACAATGCTATGCTATATTTAGGAGCATCTTACAACTTAATGCCTAAGGAAACCATGAAAACATTGAATCTAGATATCACCAGACCATACAAAGATCTTTTCTCTTTTGATTATAGCAAAGTTAAATGTCTTGGCCTAATAAAATACTTGTGTGTCACTCTAGTCCAATACCCAGGTAAGAGTATTGTCATGGATATTGTAGTTGTTGATATCCCTCCAAAGTATGGAATGCTATTATCTCACTAATGGGGAGAAAAAATACAGGGATCACTACAGTTAGACATTTCCTATGCCACAATTTCAATATTTGGTCAACCCAAGAATCTTTACAGAGAAACTTTAATGAAATACATGATCAATAGTGCAGAAAAACCCCAAATTTATCCTATTTATTATTTGCATTCTGATATGGATTCTTTCATTTTATTTAATTCAGATAATGGAAAAGACAAAAACATAGTTGTAGAACAGAAACATAAAGAAGTTGACAGTGACAATATATTTCATGAATCTATGTGGTACTTAGACTTTAATGGCTCAGTGAACAGATTAGGAGTAGGAGTAGGAGTTTGGATCTATAACATGGAAATAATCATTTCGAGGGTCATGCATTTAGATTAAAATTTAAATGCACAAATAACATGGTAGAGTATGAAGCATTAATCTTAGGACTACAAACTGTAAGAAAACTTGGAGCCAAGAGAGTTTTTATCATGGGAGACTCAGAATTGATCATAAAACAAATTAAAGGAGAGTATTCTGTGAATAGTGTTAGACTTAACCAATACATAGAAACTGTTCTATATATGATAAAAGAGTTGCTTGAAACTGAATTTGCTGTTATTTCAAGGAAACATAACATGCAGGCACATAGTTTGGCTACTTTTGCTAGTACTTACAAATTTCCTTTTCAGCCAAATCACCAATACACTGCAGAGGTAAGACACAAGCCTACTATACCAGACAATTTGAAATATTGGCAGATATTTTCACAAGATTCTTAAATATACAATTTTATGAATGCTGAGGGGGAATTCCAAAACTGTAACATAGATACTGACTGTACAGTAGATGATACAGTAAATAGTGAGATAGATGTAAATAATTTAGATTTGACTGAACCAAATAAATTCACTAGAGTAGAAATAGATAAATTAGAGAAATTAGAAATAGAAGAAATAAAAAACGATGATTTAGAGATTTTAAACCTTAAAAATAACCTTTTTCTTAAAGGATTAGCCCCATTGGAAGATCTTTTTGATTCCAATGATGTAGTTAGAAAACCAAAAATGGAACCCTTAAGATTAGACATAGAAGAATGTAACATATGAACAGAACAAAAACCTAAGCTTGTCAAATTATCCAAAGCATTACCTCAAGATGAAAATCTAAAATATATAAGTCAGTTTAAATAATTTCAGGATGTATTTTCTTGGAGTTATGAAGACCTCAAGTCTTATGACACCAACATCATTCAACATAAAATACCCATCAAAGAAGATCAGAAACCATTTAAACAGAAGCTTAGGAGAATTAATCCAGTTCTTATGCCTTTGATTGAAAAAAAAGTAAAAAGGATGTATGAGGCACAAATCATAGCACCAATCAAATATTCTGATTGGGTCTCAATCTTAGTTCCCACTAGGAAGAAAACAAGGCAAATAAGATTTTGTGTTGATTTCCGAGACTTAAAAAAAGTGTCACTAAAAGATAACTATCCTCTCCCCAAAATGGACCATATTCTACAGAGGGTAGTAGGCTCATCCAAGATTTCATTGCTTGATGGATTCTCTGGATATAATCAAATCTTAGTTCAGCCAGAGGATCAATCAAAGATAACATTTACCACTCCATGGGGTACTTTCATTTATTTGAAAATTCTCTTTGGATTGATGAATGCAAGAGATACATTTCAAAGAGCTATGGATATAGAATTTTCTAAAGAGATTCAAGATTTTTTAGTCATTTATCTAGATTATATAACAATATTTTCCAAAACAGACAATGAACATCTAGATCATTTGAGAAGACTTTTTATTAAATGCATAAAATTTGGTATTTCCTTGAATCCCAAAAAGACACTCTTTGGACTTGAAGAAGGTAAACTCTTAGGTCACATAATCTCAAAAGAGGGAATTAGGATATATCTAGCTAGAATAGAGGAAATTTTAAACATAAGTCATCCTAGAAACATCAAGGAATTACAGGCATTCTTAGGTGAAATTAATTTTCTTAGAAGATTCATTTCTAATTTAGCAGAACTAATCAGAGAATTGAATAAGATGTTAAAAAGAGATTCAACACTTAAATGGATAGTAGAGGGTAAACTATCCTTTGAAGCAATTAAACAAGCCCTTGCAAAAACACGAGTCCCTATAAGTCTTGAGTCACGAGTTATATATATATATATATATATATATATATATATATATATATATATTTTCTTTTGCTTCCGAATATACCATTGTAGTAGTCTTGTTGCAAAAGAATGATCAGGGTTATGAACAACCCATTGCTTTTTTCAGCAAATCCTTAAGAGCTGCAACACTAAAGTACAACATAATGGAAAAACAAGCACTTGCTTTAGTAAAGGCTATTAAAGATTTTAGAGTGTATATTTTATACTCACACATAATTGCATATGTTCCAAATTCAGTAGTAAAGGACATTTTGACTCAGAATGGGCCTGATGGAAAGAGAGGCAAATGGATTAACACTATTTTCGAATATGATATTGAAATTAAGCCCAAATTTTTTTTTAAGGCCAAGGTTTAGCCAAACTCATGGCTGAATCGAACTGTCAGGCCTTAGATATAAATTTTATTTCTCAACTAGATGATCAGGAAGATATGGCGACTCCACAGATCACTAGACCTTTTTTAGATTCACCATGGTATGCACATATCATATTTGTTTTACTTAACCTACAAGCTCCTCCTGGTTTTTCTAGACTAAAGGTAAATTTTTAAAGTTAAAAGCAATGAAATATTGTATCATAGATAATTATTTGTTTTGGAAATATCATGGTGGAATTCTATTAAACTGTTTATTGAAAGATGAAGCTGATTGTGGAGGATACCTTTACTGGAAATCAACTACTGATAAAATATTGAGGGCAGGTTTTTACTGGCCCACTCTTTTTGCAGATGTTTGAAAGTATGTGACCTCCTGTCACAAATGACAAATATTTGAAGGGAAGAAAAAACTATTACCTTTACCCCTCAAACCCATCTCCACAAAAATTCCATTTTAGCAATGGGGTCTAGACTTCATTGGTGAAATTCACCCACCATCCTCATCCCAACATAAATGGATTTTGACAGCAACTGATTATTTTACCAAGTGGATAGAAGCCATCCCTTCTAGACAAGCCACTGACTCTATCATCATCTCATTCCTTGAAAATAATATCCTTTTTAGATTTGGATGACCACAAAAGCTCATTACTAATAATGCAGCTACATTCAAATCAAAGAAAATGATTGAACTTTGTAACAAATACCATATCAGCCTAGGCCATTCCATTGCCTATTACCCTCAAGGTAATGGACTTGTAGAACCCCAAACAAAAGGTTGGTTAATATCATAAAAAAATTGTTAGAATACAACAAGAATACCTGGAACAAAAGGTTGGTAAATGCCTTATGGGAAAATAGACTCACTACAAATAAATCCATTGGTACATCTCCCTATCAATTGGTATATGAGGGAGTGTCAGTGATGAAGATAATCCAAGAGCTGTAGGTAGAACCCAATGATATCCAAAGAAGGATAAATCAGACAATACATTTGCAACAAACCAGGGAAGAAGTATATGTCAAATCACAAGTTATCCAAGATAAAATCAAAAAAATATTTGAAAAGAAAACAAAGGAAGATGATTTTTACATAGGTGATAAAGTGCTTAAATGGGATTCCATAAGAGAAGATAAAGGGAAACATGGAAAATTTGATTTTCTTTGGAAAGGCCCATACATAATTTATGGTTACAGAGGTAATAATGCATTTTTCTTGAAGGGGTTAGATGGATCAGAACTACCAGGTGGACTAGTCAATGGTAGGATTCTGAAGCATTACTTTTCCCCAGATTAACATTAGTTCATTTGTTTACTACATTTCTCATTGTACATAACATTGCAATGTTCAGATTGTATTGGATGAATATCTTTTAAAGTTGAAGCATGAAGAGAAGGCCCTAAGATTTAACAGGTATAACATCTTATGATTGAATAAATGAGAGCTCAGAACACAGTTCCAAGGCAAGCATAGTTAAAGTTTCAAGACTACTGATTTAAGTTCTTGACATGTCACCAGGAAATGCCATCCCCAAGTGGAGCCACTGTTAGAGTCCTATAATAATAAGCATCATAATTTTTAATTGACTATGTTTTAGTCTTGTAATATTGTACATACTTTGATTTCTGCAAATGTTTTTCCATATTAAAAAATGTAAAGAGGGTAAGTCCTAAAATAAAAATCAAATGGCTAAAAGAAAAAGGTAAAAAAGAATATAAACTATGAACCTCACCAAAAAGAGATTAAAAATAGATTCTTAAAGTGATGCAAATTCAAATTCCATTACTATTACTTTACTTTGCAAATAAGAATTGTGTGCAGCTTGTAAAAAATGCCACAATCCATGATGATCAAAAAGTTTAATCTTGATTCATTCATGCTTTAAATTTCATGTTGATAGTTAGAGAATAAATATCTAGCAAAACTGTTTAATCTTGGTAGATCAATAGTTAGGTAGAGAATAATAATGAGCTCATCAGTTTAATCTGAGCCATTGGAAGTCATAAGGTTAGAATTATATAGTTTTCGTATAAAAGAAAAATAAAAAGGGTCAGAAAGCTTAAATGCACCCCAATAAATGAAGAAAAAATGTTAGGGTAAATGATGGGTAGGTAGATTACTTTGAAAAGGCATGGAAAGCATCAATTGAACATTAAATATCACTAATATCCCCCAAAGTCCCCTTCCCCTTGCTTAAAACCCAATTTTCTATTCTTAAAAGGCATTTTCCCTTGTAAAAATATCCCTTTCCCTTCATATTAACTTTTTCTCCTTATGTCACCCATTTTCCCTTCCTAAAACCCCTTTCCCTAGTTAAAAAGTATATTTTCAGTAGAAAAATAAATTTCCCTTTACTTACCCCCTTTTCCAATAAAAACATGCAAAAAAACCATTTTTTTATAGTTTAAAAGTTTAAAAGAATCGGGCCCCACTCTAAAATCCCTCCCCGATATCTTTAAAAAAAAACGCATATCCCTAGTGTATTTTTATTAATCTCCCGCATACATATTTCATTAACCCTTGATATTATTTTAACTTCTCCATTTTATTATATTAAAAACCATGTTTTATACATTCATGCTGTATTATATTAACTCCCACACATATATTTCCCCAAACCCTTATTTTATTATAACATATAGTTTTATTAAAAACTCTGATGTATATATATCTTGGGTCCCACTTTATGTTTAAACCTCAATGCATTAAAAATCTCGTCCCACTTATTAGTTAACCTTCACGTATAATCCTCATCGCTTATAATAAACCCGATCCCACCCATCAAATTCCCAACGTATCCCTCCTATTCGTCCATCTGCTCGATCGAGATTCCTCAGATCCAATGGCCAACAACTGTTTTCGCACCCCCGACTACTCGAAATTTAAAACCACTATAGCGTTGTGAAATAAGCATTTTCGCACTCCCGGTCCCCTGCTACGTGGCAACCCCAGATTGTATCGCATCCTCCAATCCAAAACCATTTACCCTCTTTCTGCAATGTGAAAAACACCAAGCTGTTTTTTGCCCGTTGAAATGATATCACCCCTCCGTTTAAATTTAACTCCACGACCATATGTTTAACCACTGTTGGTTAAAACAATAATATTTCCCTAAAAGCCTTTTTCACGATTTCTATTCAGATTTGCGAACAAAAAGCTCTTCTGACCTGTTTTCAAGATATTTCACACCAGAATCCAAGCCTTTCGCCACCAGAACCTGTGCAGATTTAGTTTAAAGCTTTATAAAGACTATTGAAGCCTATTTCACTGCTAGAAAGCCTCAGCTGCAACCAGAGCCCTTTCTGTAGACCGAAATCATCTTTTTTCGGGTATTCCTAAGTGCCTAGGCCTATACTTAAGATAAAGAAAGTAATAAATTGAATAAAATAAACAAATCTATGGCTTCCCAAGGCATTGTGATAGTTAATCCTCTGCAACCTCCTATTCTTGATGTTGAACATACCCCCCTTGTAGACAAAGACTTCAAAATCAGTGACCCTGTCACTGATTTCAACCTCCTTGAACTCCACTGTTGGAGCCATGATAAATTCATGGACCAAGCTGATGATATCCACCTTTGGGAACCAATTTTTCCCAAATATATTTTCCCACAGACATTCCAATTTCCTGAAATCATCAGACTCTGTCAAGTTAATTATATGCCCAATGAAAGAGCCCTAGTAACCCACCACAAGGAAATTTTGTTCACCATTACTGTAGAATCAATAAACCAGATGTTACAGATCCAACCTAATCCCGATGAAGCCCCTCTATCTATTGAAATCCTCACTGAATTATATCTAAAACTTGACTTTCCAAAGAGGTTTCAAATCTTCCAAACCTTCTTTCCTTCATTAGTTGAAACCCCAAAGAGTAACCCTCCTTATTCAACCTCAAATTTCTCGTAAAGAACAAGACAAATTGTCACAATGTTGTCTTGCATTCTAGGATATTTTATAGATGAATATGTAGATGACTCAATCCTAGGTTTTTTGTCCATTTTTTTCCTAGGATAGCCTCCAACTTTCACATGTAACTTTTCTCAATATTTATCAGATGCCATCCATAAGAAACTAGTTAAATTACCAGAGGCAGCAGTCTTTAAGTATTCTTCAGTGTTGTTTGATATGTTCCTATACTTCCAATCTGAAAGGTTTGCAGTAAACCTTTAAAAACTGGACATTGAGGGTAATCCATAGTCAATTGTATTATGGACTTCCTTAATCAGGAAAGATTCCACATAGTTTACCTACAAAAACTTCATTGATTCATTTATTCATCCAATTGTCAATATACTAAGTAGTAGCAGTGAACCTAGGATTAATGAGGAAATCAAGAAAGTATTGTAGTTATCAGAACATAGTAGGACAGGAGGCTGGTATTTATACCAGAGTCACACTGAAATTAGGCTATATGGATGTCAACTCACTACATACAAGTTGCCCAAATACCTCCCAATGTGGTTATTTGCACTAGAATATATTAGGTAGATCCTAAACTCAAATGAAGTGAATTTCCTGTCAGCCAAGAAGAAAACATAGTTTAATATTAAAAACCAGATTGGTCCTTTCATCTACAATAATAGGTGTTGGTCGACAAGCAAAAAAGTACTTACAGGAATTCAAGTTCAAGGAAAGTTTCAAATGGCATTATGATCCTTTAGGAGTTATTAGCAAGTTAAGAATCAAATTTAAATTAACTCCTTTTGTTCATGAATCTAAAACAGATATTGAGAAGTACTGCAATCAGTTAGAGTGGTTGGAGAATACTTTAAAGGAGGTAGAGAAGTAAGGTGATACTAGTTCCATATTGAAAACTCTAGTCCCACAGGATAGGAACTTCAAGAGAGAAAGAGAGGAAGGATCATATTCAGCTCAAACCACTAATGAGACTAAACTCAAACTAATGTACAGGAAGAAGCCCAAGCTAAATCCTGTAAATGAACAAGTTGAGACAATTGAAATTATTGATACAGACACAATGGTTAAAGAAAATTCACCTCCATCAATTTCAGAGGAAACTCACCAGCCAACTTCAACCTCTAATACACAAATCATTCAGAAGCAACACAGTGTAGAGGTATCTTCATCAAGAAAATCAGCAGAAAAAGAACATGACATAATGGATAAGTATAAAGAAATCAAACCCAGGAATGAGGCATTGAAAGCTGTAACCTATGCCCAATATTGGAAACAGACACCTAGTGACCAGAATATGTTACTTTTTGCCTTTGATTATAAAACCAGGAAGACGCAGATGACCTTCTTGCAGCCAATAGTGAAGAATCCAAAGTCATCAATAGACTATAATAAAACGGCATATGAAGTTCAAGCCAAAGATCTACATCCAATAGACCAATTTGAATTCCATAAGAAAGCTAGAGAAATTATTTATTCTACTATGACCAATAAAGCTATGAGTGTCTAGAAACTTCAAAATTCTCTAGAGAACATCAGAGGAAAGTTAAAGCTAGCAAAGGCTTCTTCAAAAGCCAAGGACAACAGAATCAAGTCACTTGAAGAGTTGGTCATAGATGTTGGTTATGATCCCAATAACATCAAAGTAGCAGAAGAGCTCATCAAGAAAAATAATGCAAACATTGCTGCATTGAAAAAAAACTGAAATTTCCTCCTACTGAACATCCACAGGCTAAAGAAGTTCTGGAGAATGAAGGCCAAAAAGATGAAATAATGAATCTCATCATTCAATTGACAACTCAATTGAAAGATATGGAAAATGTGATGGATAAATTGGTGCAGGAGAAAAAGGCAAGCATGGAAGAAATCCCTGTCACTGCTATTCCTACAGTTACTACGGCAGTTCCTTCTACTTCAACAAATCCAGTGGTAACAACACTTCCAGTAGGTACAACAGTTCCAACTACATCAGCCACTACACTTGCAATAGATTCAACAACAACAACAACTCATCCTAGTGATGAAGCAGGTAAATTGATCAAATCCATGCAGGATATTTCCATCCAAACAAATGAAATAAATACAATTAAAGATCAAATAAAAAGGCTAGAGGATGAAAATAAATTAGTTCAAATAATTCAAGTGAATGAAACACAGAAGTAAAACATATTGAGTGATAAAGTACAAAATTTAGAGAAAGAGTTGACATTGAAAGAACCACTAGCGCAAGCAAAACAACAACTGTGGCCCAATATCATTAACTCTGTTAATGATATTTGGCCTTCCATCCAAGTCATATTTGAATAGAAAGATTTGATCAAAGAAGCAAGTCAAGCCATTCAAAAAGTCAAGGAAAAACTTGGAAAGAAGCTAGAGGAGGCCAATGAAATCATTAAGTTTCTTAATTCTAAGAACAAACAGGAATTAGAAGAAATTGGCCTAAGTGACAGAACTAAAACAATTCTAGAAGTAAGAAAGGAAATTTCCAAGAGGAACCTGATGACACAACTTGAAGATAAGTGTCAAAACATCGAGCTTGCAATAACCATTTTCATGGTCAAATTTGATATTTTGAGGCAAAAAGGTCTGCCTAATCCTTTGGTGATCAATGACAGATTAATGAAGCATGAAGACTATGACAAGAAAATCAAAGAAGTGGCCAAAGAATAGTCCAACAATTCCTCCATGAAAGGAATGCCTATAGGAAAAGTACTCTATCAGACTTTTGAGAATCTCTTTTATCTACAGCATGAGGTAAATCATCTCTTTATCAACAAGCCTACATTTGCAAAATATACAAAGGCTGATGAAATTTTCAGAAAAATGGTAAAAATTGAATTACCAGATGAAGAGGCTTGGGAGAAACTGAATGATTTACTATGACAGTGTAAATTAAAACAGGAAAAAGAGTAGTCAAGGTTAAAGAGTGAACATAACAATTAAAACAGAGCAGTAAGATGAAAACAAAGTAGTAACAGATTAAACATCAAAACAGAGTTAAAGGTGAACATATATGAGAGACACAGATGAAAGACACAAGCAACGTAAAAGACAAGTCAGTATGAAAGATCAGCCAGCATGAAGCAACAACTAGAGAGTTAGAGCAACAAAATATCAAAGAACAAACAACAAATCCAAATAAAATAGGGACAACTAGCATTTAGTCTCCTAGGCGTCTCTATCTTCTTGCATGAAGATATTTTGAATTCCTTGAATGATTCCTAAATTAGTTTTAGGATATTTTGTATTATTTTTTGTATAAGTACTTCATAATTCAAAGTATTAGGTGTGGATTTTTGAACATTTCTATAGTTGTATTGATCGGAAACCTGATGGTTTATTGTAACATTTTCAAGTCAGCATACTGGATTGAGTAATAAAGGCATTGCATTACATGATTCATGTGTTGAGCCACTTCAGTGAAGTATCTTTCTATTGTTCAATTGTTATTTTCTTAAGTATTTCACATACTTGCATGTTTTCTAATTTAAATGTTATAACATGAATATTATTGCAGAAATTGTTTCAGTACACTCTGTTCTAAACTGTTATTCATTTTGATGTTTTCTTCTGATATCCAGATTAGGGAATTCATCATTGCTCCTTAGTTTCAATTGACCTTTTTCACCTTCCCTCATTATCCAGTTTAAGGAATCCTTAATTGCTCCTTGATCCTGATTGAAACCACTTCACCATCCAGCCTGAAAGATCTAAATTTGCTCAGCTACCTTGCCCTGCGAACACTTCCTTTAGACCCTGATTCAGTCTCATTTTCTTGACACTGTTATCACAAAATTGCACTTGATAGGCTACTAATTAGACAATCTCATGTAACTATTTCAAACCAATATTTTGACTGAAGCTTAGCCTCTTCAGTCTGAGAGGGCTCTCTCAAGGGTTAATGATATTGAAGAAAGATGTATTTATATGGCTAAATCTACTTGGAAAACAACTTGCTTATGATGAATATAGGTTGAAAATAGTGTCAATATGCAAACATTGGGCTTATGGAGTCAACACTTTCAGTGATTCAATAGTGAGTTCACTTGACATGGAAGCTGAGGTAGGTAAGAGTTTTTAGCAGTAGTACACACACACATGAAACAAGCAATCACACAGTCAATTCATCTATAAAGGAAGTCAGAGCATTACATGAATGAATTATAAGTATCAAAGATGAAAAATGGGACACATAAAGATATAGATAAGATAAGCACTAAAAACTCAGTCAGAATCTTAGGTTGGTCAAGAAACAAGTCTTTGTATTACTGAAACAGTCAAATTACATTAAGCTGCAGTTTTGCAAAAAATCTCCAACCCTTGACAAATTCGACTTTCTGCCCTTTAATAGACTTGTTACATCATCAGATGATCTGCCTCCTGGCTAGATTCATCGAATTTTTTCCTAATTTAATGAGAAATTGACAATTATCCTAATTGACAGTCCTTTTCCTAATAGGACTCAAACTGTTCATTATTACATTTAACAAAATTATCTCTAACAACAATTACATCTTTGACAAATATGCTTTCACATGTTCGAATAGGGGTGATGGGACTCTTCACTACATGAGCTCTTAATTGACCTCCTTTAAAACTGGAAACAAAACCCTGTTTTTTAGGCAAACTGGTCTTCATCTTCAACGAATGCTTTGGCTGGTTGTTTGTCTTCATTTTGTGGTCTTTAAGTGTTTAATAACTTCTGTCATGGTCCTTCAACACTTGGATAATATCCAGTTGTCCAAATATGCCCAAAATCCTGCTTAAAAAGCTCTAACACAATACGCTACGAAAGTAAGATAGTTTCGTAGCGTATTTTCGTAGCACTGCTAAAATGCCCTTTGCCATCATCCTTTTTTATTATTTCTTTATTCATGGTGTTCATTCTACCTTGATACATCTCCCATAAAAATTTCACCTCTTGAAAGCTTTCAAAATTGGTTTAAAAATAAAAAAGAAAGCTACAATAGTTTCATAGCGTTTTGCTGTTTTTCAAACCCGGGCACGCTATGAAACTGTTGAAAACAGTCAAAAATCCAGAATTTTGTGTAGCTTGAAAAATCTACCTTATAAGTGAAAAAACTCAGTTTCTAACATACCATTAGTCTTCAAAACCATAAACTAGCTTACACTATGACTCTTCAGGGGTTTCTTCCTCATTTATGATGGGTTGAGCTATTGGCTCTTCAAGCACTATCATTTTTAGGCCTTTTTTCTCCAACTCTTCATGAATTAGTTCTAGCTGCTCCTGGAGGTCCTTAACCTAATCTTTCAACTTTCTATTGGTGGCTTTCAAATGTATGTTCATCCTCTTGACATGTTTGGTTTCTTTCCTCAATGGAATGGTCCATTTAATAAGCTACTGTGTATTATCCAAAGTCTTGGAAACACTGTCAACTTGCTCTTCCAAAATTGCCTTCATATTTTCAAACTGAACCTTCTCTACATTGTGTTTCCTTGATTCTCTTTTCATAACAACAATTTAATGATTGGCCAACGTCAATTTTTCTTCAAGAAGTTGAAACTCTATTTTTTCCATCACCTTCTCTTTTCCTTTCTTTGATTTGCTAATTGTATCTTTCTTTGCATGTGATGAAAGGTCAATGATCTCTTGTGGTGGTTGGAGTGTGTCAGTAGGTGGATGAACCTCTTTACTACTCTCTAATAACTTCCTATCATCCCTTGTTATAGGCTTTCTTGATTGGAACATAAAACCTGCATCTTCTCTTTCAAATTCTAATTTCTTTGCAAATTTAGCCTTTTTTAGCTTCTGTCCACCTTCCTCTATGTCTTTAGCCTAGACTATAGGATTTTATTCTATGTCAATGTCATGTAATATATCTTCTAGATTTCCTTTAGCTACTGCTCTGTCTTCTACAACCACTATTTTCTCTTCTAAGGCCACTGTTTGGCTCCTTGTCATCCTTTTGGTTCCTTTTTTCCTCACAACTTGTTTTTGTTTTGCAAGTTTGACCACTTTGAATTCTGTTTTGCAGGTGGGACATTGGGTGTATCAAACTCTGCAATTGCTCTGTCTCCATCATAATTGGCTCACTTGGTTCTACTCTTGCAGGTTCACTTGGTTCTGCTACCAATGGTTCACTCCATTATGCTACTAATGGTGATGGAATTCTCCTAGGTTTATGAGTTCTTGAAGGAGTAAGAGCATCCAAGTCAAAACCATTAAAAAAAAAAATTGAACACCAGTCTTGGCCTAGCCTTTGAAGTTCATCTAAAACCAACAGTTTCATTAAACCATGATGAAACAATGAAGTCTCACTCCCTTCAGATTTTTCTTGGACCTTATCTTCCATTTTTGACAAACTTCTATGCAAATAGAAAGGAAGATCAAGGGAAATCTTACCAGTAAAGTGTAGAAGTAGCTTGAAATGATATGAGTAGACTTTATGGTATTTCCCTTCACAAGTAAAATATTTTTGGATGATGAGCAACAATTTTGAGTAGTTGTCCTTCATGCAGCTCCTTGGAATGGCATTGGTGATATCCATTTCACTATTTTTAGGCTTCATAAACTCTTTGCATTGCTTCATGTCGAACTTGAAACCTTTTAACCGTTTCTCTTGTTCCCTTGGAATCCCTGTAGTTACTGCAATAATATCTGGTGTGATGGAAAGATTAAGCATTCTCACTTTGGTGGTTGTTCCACTGAAGTTAAAGCGAACTCTTTGGAAACTTGTACATGGAAACCTTGTAATTTCTCACAAAAATGTAAGCAACCTGTCCTTCTAAAGACTTCCATAATTGTTGGGTCTTCATTGATCAAATTCATATCTGTTGGTTCATATCTCAGACATTTTCCACCCTTATTTTTCCTTCTTTTTTCTGCCATGGTTTCTTTGATGTCTTCACAGCCTCGCTTGATGATTTGCAGCCTCGCTTGATAGTTTGCAGCCTTGCTTGATAGTGCTCAATGTAAACCTTTGAAAACACCAGCCACAACTTTGGCTTAATGCAATAGCTCTCTAGAGCTTGATATCACATAAAGAAGGAATGAGAAATGAGAAATGACTAAATTAGGAAATATTTTGAAGTTTTGATTTCTTCTCATGACACAATGATGAATCAGCCATACCTAAACTGGTGATGATGACTTCAAACTTGAACATGTACCCTAGTTTATCCCTCCATGACTCAAATGGTATCTAACTTACCCTTTCCCAGCGATATTTTGACACCTAATAGCTAATCTGACAAGACAGACAAGAAACCGTGCTTTCGTAGTATATCTAGTGTAAATATGGGTGTTTTTGCTCCGAAAATATTAGCAGTTTCGTAGCGAAAAGTGACATTTCTCAGTGTATTTCGCTATGAAACCGTGGTTTCTTGGCTAAAATGACATTTTCGGTACAAAAATCTTGGGAATTGAAATCTGTTAGAAAATAATGAGTGATATGACATGAGGGGATTTGAAAATGAGTGGGTTTAGACCTTAGGGTAAACTTAAACAAGAAAAAAATTAAAATTTCCCTTGACCAAGAATTATAAAAAATGAATCCTACAACCCTACTTTTGACACATGAAATTATTTAACTTTGTCAAATGATGCTTCATTTTTGGGTGATAACAGACACTTTGACTCCATAGCCAAATGGAAAGCAGACCTGCACCTATCCATCTAAATTAGTAATTCCACCACCAAACCAAACCAAAATAAAAACCAATCAATCTTACATAACTAGCCTAAAATCAACTAAAAAAACAAAGTTAAATCATAAAGAGAGAGCCCTCTCTAAGAACTAGGAAGGCTAGATCCTGATCTCAAAAGTAGGTTTGTGGTTACCTCTAATATTTCTTTAAACAAAAAGGATAACAACCCTAGGAATTATTGGAGTGATAACATCTCCTATTCCCTAGCAAGTCTCTCTTGTGATTTATTGATTTAGTCATTGTATTCTTTGAAAATCCTTATTTTTTCCTTAACTTATTAAAGTATCTTCTATGTGAGGGGAGTACTCATCAGCATGCTGCTCATCTAACCTATAGGGAGACTCTTGTAAACTATAATTTACCATATTTCTAATGATCTTTGATATCTTATCTTCCAACAAGGTATATCTTGTCAACTAAACCAAATCATAAACAAACCAATGTACCTCAGTTTAGTTCAGGGGAGGATATCTCGTCTACAAGGTCAAACAAATTAGCACAATACATATATAAACATAATCATATCAACATATAATCATCATTTAAACCATTATCCTGTCATCAATGCATGACCATACCAACCACATACCATGACCTCATGCATGACAACTATAACCATGTCAATGTATGCATAAAAAAATATACACACTAACATACCAATGCACAACCAACATGCACTTGTGACGACCACATCCAACAATAACAACATCAACTTTGACATGTCAACACCACTACAACTATGACCATGCTATGCATATGAAACAAGCACATAAACAACAATTATAAGGAGCACATATGTAATCGACATGTATGAACGTCCAAAACACATCATACATTTAGTCCAAGGGGTGAACCATGCTCTGATACCACTTTGTAACACCCTCCTCCCACATTTACCCAAGCTAACTGATCCACTAGGGTAAACATGTGACGAGAGGCTACTATGAGTTGATTCAACCTCCTAGGTCACCTTAAGGAAGTGGAATGAACATACCATAACCAATATTACCTTCCACACACACTACAAAACCTTTAGGAGCCAACTAACCCTTCCAGGCAATAAACCCTAGAGAAAAATCATCATTTTACTGATCTAGACCCTCAACCACTTCGATGATAATCCCTACTAGTGACTAAGGCCTTCCAATCACTCCCACAACAAGGCATGCTAGTGACTGTATACTTTTCTAGCTAGTTTTGTGCCAACGAACCCAGATTCAGTGCCACATTTTAAGGGCCAAGGCTCATCCCATTGCTCATAACTTCATGAAAAATTTACGAACGATGGATAACATGGAAATAAAGATACTAATGCAACCATTGATATGATTACTTGATGTGAACCCTACAATCCATGGCAAGAATTTCGTCAAACATGTCACAAATATGTAATCTACAGGTCATAATAATGTATCTGAACATAGGGGTCTCATAATTATTTGAGATTTGTTAAGAAGCTTTTTGCCTTATAATAATAGTTAAATAATTATATATTAGGTCATATATTCATTGTTCATTCATTTTCTAATAAAAATATGATGATATCCATACATCAATTTTTTCATAAAACATACTCATCAACCACGAAATAACAAGTACATTTACCCATAAAATACAAGAGGAAAAGATACCTTATTGACATATGGAGAATGAAACCAGGCTTGAGACTTCCATGAACCACCCGACCATAGATTGGGCTGAACCAAATATTTCTTTCATCCAATCACCCTCGTTCCATATTCCAAGCATGAATGTGGGATCTCATGAAACAAATCAAACCAAACCAAACCAAGGCTTCTAGAGGCCAACCACATCAACCCTCAATTAGTGACTCCACCTCACTATTGGAATTCACTAACCATCACCAGATCAATATCTACCCAAGTTTTATAGGGCTCCAGAGTGTTTGTTCTAACCAGGGCTTCTGGGACTAGTAACTCAACCCAAAACTGTTGTTAGTTTTCCATAGTGTTTGTCCAATTAGGGCTTCTAGGACTAGTAACTCAAGCCGCCAAGGTCTTCCAGAGTGTTTTTCCAACCAAGGCTTCCAGGACTAGTAACTCAACCCAAGTTTTTACATGGCTTCCAAAGAGTTTTTCCAATCAAGGCTTCCAGGAACTAGTAACTCAGCTCATAGCCAAAGGAACATGAGAACCAAACAAAAACAAAAGGAGAGGAACCCACAACACCATTACTATCCAGGAAATGGAAAGGCTAGGAAAAAACACTATTAATCCAGGAAATCCTCCATGCTAATGAAAAATAATAACCAATAAACCACATTCATATTTCATGCATGCCAAAACTAGCAAGGAAATCATACATGCAACTCGATACCTACAATAAAAACCCGCTATAGTTGTTGATATCGATTTCCTCTTGTGATTCCCTACTCTTCCTTTTACTTCTTGCTCCAAATCCCAAGTATTACACACTCCAAGAGTGCTCCAAGAAAACTCTTAAGTTTCCAAGAGTGTTGAGAAGGTAAATCCCCTCTGCGGACAGAGGTGATCCCTACTAGCCCAGCAGGGGTCTAGCAACAATCACGAAATGTTACGACACAAGTTCCTAGTTACAAATGAAAAGAATAAAGATGGAAGCCTACCTGGAATCCAATGCTACGATCTGAAGAAGAAAGCGTTCCCGTTCCTCAGCCTCGGCAGATCACGATCCCCCACGATCTCCGCGGATGGACACCTACACATGCAAGAAACAAAAAGATACAAGCATAAAATCCGGCATACGTAACTAAATATCAGTCAGAAAGGATATTACTCATATTAACATAATAGAAAACAGAGTGGAACCATAATCGTAATCATTCATTAAATAACAATCGAAAAGAGATTACAACCAATGTTCTGACGTCGTGGTCTCCTTCGGATGGGTCTCCAGTCATTCACGTCTCGCAAAGCTCGCCAGGGAAAGGGAAAACCTCTCCAGAGTCTCTCGACGATAGTCTCCTTACTTGAGTCGGCCTTAAGGGAAGAAAGAGGGCTCTTACAGCACAAAGGCTCTTGGGAATTTGGAGATTCAAAGCTTAGGCACTTCAAGACTAGCTTGCCATGGAATTGAGCAGGCTTTTATAGATGGGGAAGAAGGGAGTTGGGATCCCTATTATTGTGGGATTGGCCCTATCAACAAGGAAGGTTCCATGGGAGGTGGCAAAACCACTTCCCTTCCATAGAACTCCCGCAACCAAACCTCCCAACTCAAGATAGGCAATGGTTTCTGAGTTTGTTGAAACTCAACTTCCGCCATATTTATTTAAAAAACACTCCTTAAATTGGCTGGCGCGACTACTGCTCTGGGACAGAGCGCCAGTTGGCGCGGCCTCTTTGCAGGATTTTCCCCATTGGCGCGAGTGATGAACTGTCTGCCCGCGCCAATGCAAAAGGAAATGTTTTTCATGATTTTTGCAAGGAGATGTCTGTAGGGCAATTGAAGCTCATGCTTAGAGGAATGCATTGATGATGATTTCAAGGCATGAAAATGTTCACAGGTCACAAAATGGGTCCTCCATTGTGCGGGATGGGGAATGGTAGGGACGGTGACAAATTATTGTGTAACAGATGCCCCCTAAAGTATGAGGCCCGAGAGAGAGAGGGGTGAAATGCTTTATGAGAACATGTTCAACTGAAGCCCCGCCGTCGGAAAACCTGTGTAGAAAAATACAACTGATATCTCAAGTACATGATGTATATATGGTATGGGCGCAACCATCCGAAACAGAGTATGCTATAATCCGGATCCAGGGTATGGGCGCAGCCATCCAGCGAGGATCAAATAAATAGACTCAGGTATGGTCGCAGCCATCCAATCAGTGAGTCATGTATATAATGATAATAATCCACAATCGCAGCCTGGATTACAACAGACACAATCCAGGGTCTTGCGCTCCATCTCGACCCAAACAGAGTACAAGTTCGAGCATGCGAATATGTGAGCTGAAGTCGAACATGCAAGAACATCGTCTGATTACCAGCCAATGATTAAAGCCGTTAACAGATGCGAGAGAAACCACCAATAATGACAATGGTCCTCAAGGTACTACAGGTACAATCTACGGCGTGTGAATAAATGAGCTGGTGTCGAACACCCGTAGAATCACTCGATCGGAGGCCAATGATGAGAACCCCACGTCGAATGCGACAAACCTTCCATTGAGGCATGCAGGCTCCAAGGTACCATAAAGGAGTCTCTAGACCAACTTCCTAGATAATGAGCTGAAGTCGACAGGAAGTGACCTTGATCGAAGGTGGGCCATAATGTTTCCCACATCATCGACACGAGACAGAGGAACATGATGTTTTGTTGTGAATCAAGATCGTATGAGAATCAGAGGGGGGTTGATATTCGCAGAGGTCAACTTCTCTTGAACATATTGACGGCACGATAGTGGATTTGGTAGTATTTGACATCAAAATATCAGAGGTCATAGTGACGAGGCAATGAGTAGATGAGAGGTCAAAAGAGATTACCCAAACCCACGAAAGCAAGTGAAGAAACGAGATGATATGTCCCCAACCTGACACGAATGCAGACAAGTGCCATGTTCAAGAGCGACATACTGCCGACATGACAATGATTACGGTTCCATTTTCTCCACCATGCTTGGCGAGTACCTCTTTATTTTTACACAAGCTTGAAGAGGATACCATATGCTTGTAATATAAGTCCGCCCTTCGGGCGAATCCATCCTAGTGCATTTAACGAGTCCTAGGAAGGAGAAACTCGGAGAACATCATTTGGACTAGATCCGATGTCATCAGGGTTTAACGAGTCTGACAAAGGGAGAACTCGGCATCTTTTCATGTTTAGAGAGTTTGAAAAGACAACAGAAAAGTAAACTCCATAGATCCCTTTTCGTAAATAGTTCCTCATATCCGAAAAGGTAGAAAAAAATATCCGAGAAAACCTCCTAGTCGCGATAGGCTAGGGTATTCCTTTTTCGTAATCAATCCATCCCAGCCCGAAAAAGGGGTAAACGTATACTGGGTAGATGTCGATTCGTGTCCATTTTAACGAGATCGAAACGACAAGGGCCTCGGCAATCTTTTCATGTTTAGAGAGTTAGAAAAGAGCTAAAAGATGACTCCAAAGTGACTTTTTCGTGTATTTACCGAGTCCGAAAAAGTATAAAATACAACTCGTTTCCATCGTTAAAGTCGCAAAAACCTGCTGCTGCACATACCAAGCAAGCGTAAAACCCATTTTCGACATAACATATTCAAATATTTGATAAAAATAACTTTTAAAACTCATTTAAAGTCGAAAAAGCTATAAATATGTCAAAATGGTAAAAACAAAATTACATTTACTATTTACCTTGGTAAAAAGCAACAGTGATCCATTTGGAGCAGAAACTTCTGACGGCGATTGCGACAGATCCAGTTGACCATTCAGTTTCTCGTCTGCTACAGGTAAGAGGCGCTTCCCTGCTCTACATTTTCATCCATTTTTTAATAGTTTCCCCTTGTAAATCAGTTCTATGTGGCCACTTTTGAAATTTTAGGGCCGCGCTCATTGGCGCGGGTATCGGGCACGGACCCGCGCCAATGGGCTCTTTTATACAAAGGGCTCACACCACGTGGCGCGACTGTTCACAAAACAGCCGCGCCAGCGGCCGAACCTAAAATTCCGCCTAAAAAATCGATATTTAAACCAAATTGCATGGAATTTGAGGCCTACCAGAGATCTAACTAAGGGTTTATGACCATATGAATGTAGGTAATCAAGAAAAATGGCGATTGAATGGAAAGAACGAGAGCATGGAGAAGAGGATGAACAGGCCATCCAAAGTGAGGCTTGCATGAATGCCCTCAGAAACTGTGGGCTGAAGAAGTTCTTCCTCACACCCTGTCTACGAGCTCAGCCCAAGCTCCTCCAGTATTTGATTAGTATCTGGGATGAACATGAACAGGTGTTCAGGTTACGAGATCAGGTATTAGAGCTGGAGGTTTCTGATGTTTATTTTATCACCGGATTGTCTCGCAGAGGTCCAATCCCTGTCTTGACTGGAAGCAGACCATCTGGGGAGAAGATGGAAGAAGTGATGGCACGAGTGTGTCGAGGAGCACAAATGGGATCATGAAGCAAGAAGGTGGATATCCACACTATCCCTGATCTGGCATTGAGAGTTGTCCTACATACCATCACGCGGGCTGCAGGGTCGCAGGCACCGCACGAGGCCACAAAGGCCCAACTCCTGCTGGCCTCAGAATGCATGAGTCCCCTACTGTTTGACTGGGCAACAACAGTAACCATAAATATGAAAAGGCAGCTCACAAAATGCAAACAAGGTAAACTGAAACAGTTTGGTTATGGTTCCATCCTGGTATCGTTCATTCTGGAATGCTTACCAATCTTCCAGGGCCAAGGGGCCTCAGTAGCAGATCTGATACCACGAGAGCCAAGAATGGCTCGCTGGGTAACATTAATGCCCAGAGCTGGAGGCGGCCAACAGATGTCCAGGAGGCCGAAGTTCTTTAGGTGGTTACGCCGCCAGCTGATTTTAGTGGAAGACTGGCCCTATGCAGGAACTGACTTCACCGGAGACCCAGATCTCCCATTTCCAGAAGGAGATGACTGGGACGAGGAGTTGGGTAAGACCTCATGTTTTTGATTTCATGTTTTATGTTTTTTTTTTTGTTAATACACATTCGTCCTAACACATTTCATATATGTATGCAGATGTGGGACCTGAGAGACCAGTTGGGATGTCTCCGATCTCACGGAGGACACAACTCGCCCCTGATCCTCAGGGAGAGGGCACCGGAGGAGAGGAGTTGATCCAGAATCTCGAGGGCATTGCCCGAGGGATCCCGGACTATGCTCGGCTGGCGGACGTACCGATGGCATACCAGCATCATACGGTGGGAGTTCCAAGCCGGATCCACCGAATCCTGAGACGCTTAGTGCGTGCAGTCACATGCTATCATGAGCACCATGCGGATTAGCTCTTAGGATTTATACCACACCTATTTTTTGAGAGACGTATCGTCTTCGGATGTACTTAAGATGATTATGTATATTTTGACTTTAGTGAAACACACTGTGCAAACATTTCGACACACACACACACACACACACACATATATATATATACATATGACTATTTTGGATGGATCTTTCTTTACATGTGATGATGTTTTTATATGTCATGCGAATGTCTAATACAAATGTAATCTAATGTATCAGTTACATAACAAACGACCCAATGCGAAATGTATTCACACAATGTATCTACTCACACATTTCATTTTTATGCAAGCTTAAAAGCACACATGAACACACACATATGCAAACTATGCTTGAAATGAGGAAGATGGGCATGCCCTTCCAGCATGGTGTCTCAATTCGAGGTGCATGCCCCCCAAGCTTCAGTCCATTGAAAATGGAGTGAAGGTTCAAAACAAAGTTGAATTGAACATGCTCGCGTTTCATTATTTTAACGAGGTTGACACACTTAAAAGAACTATCCTCAAACAACTTGTTTCATTGTTTTTAGGAGCTTGACACAAGTGGAGGAACTATGCTCCGAGAACCTGGTTTCATTTTTTAAAGAGCTTGACATAGGGAGAAAACCGTGCTCTAACCGACTTACATCAAAATGAACAAGAAGGCGGTGCTTCCAAGAGCTCCACTCCCGATGGAAGGAAAACATCCTGGAAGTCAGGACCTAATGCCCCCAGTACACTATGCACGACGGCGTCTTCACTGAGCACAAGCACGGGGTAGGTGGCCACATAGTTGACCTGCGGTGAGGCAGATACAACGGGTGGATAGAAACTAGGAGGGGGTGAAGGTGGGCCAGATTCCACATCAGGACCAAAGAACGCAAGCTGATCAATGGTCACGATCCGTCCTTCATGCGGGAAACACATCACACAAAAGAGGGAGGAGACAAGCGCTCCCATGGCATAGGTGTAATCGCGCCCCAAAAGCAGATTGAAATCCAAGCGGCTTGGGAAAACCATCACGTCCATATGGACGGTTTTACCTCCCAAAGTAATAGGTAACCTTGGAAGGATCCCTAATGGTTGACTCGTTCTTCTATTAAATGTCAACAGATTCTACGTAACGGGTGCAAGCGACGGTGAACCGAAAGCTTGCCAGGTAGTTGAAGACATAATACTAATAGACGTGCCTTCATCTATAATGGTGCTGGGTATAACCAGACCAAGAGCCTGCACTGTGATCTCGAAAGGCACATAAGACGGAAGGCGAAATCCTGCAAATCGGTTCCAATCAAAGGAAGCGACCAAACTACTCGGAGGGGCTACCATCGAAATACGAAGGTCTTCCCCTGATGTTACGGAAGAAGGAGCATCCTCCATAACCTCCATCTCAAAGGCGGGAGTGATATCCTCCGGAGCCTCCATCATGGGAGGCGGAGGAGCAGCTTCTTGAAGCACAGGGACAGGAGAATCTTTCTCCAACTCTGAAGAATCTGAAGAAATCAGAAGGACATGGGGGGTGTGAGATCCACTCTTGACAGAAAAGACCTGGTGCCCCGTGGACGGGGCTAGTTCAACCGATCCTATGACCAATGGTTGGTCAGGGACGGATTCGTGAATTTGAATTTCTGGGGGAGTGGGATCGACCAAGGATGACTCTTGACCAATCATAGGATCAGCTGGCGGAGGACTCAAAGAAAGCCGATTATAACCAGGTGGAAGGCGTGGTGTAGAACCAGTTGGGTTGTCCAAGACTCACTTGGCTTCATCCATATAAGGACAAAGGTGAATGGCATGGTGCCCATCACACAACTTACAGGGATTGGTGATCTTACTCTGCTTCTTAGAGGCCTTATCAGTACTAGTTGAAGACGTGCCCCCAACTTGGCTCCCGGAAGTCAAAGGCAATGGCGGATGGCCGTTGGACCATGCTTCGAGCACCTTGGGGATGCCAGGGCAGTCTCGAAGAAGATGGTCTCCCATGCACAACATGCAAGGGAACTTGACTTGCCGTGGAGGGTTGGAAGGTTTATCAA
This sequence comes from Pinus albicaulis, assembly GCA_034641835.2. Classification (NCBI taxonomy): domain Eukaryota; kingdom Viridiplantae; phylum Streptophyta; class Pinopsida; order Pinales; family Pinaceae; genus Pinus; species Pinus albicaulis. The sequence goes on from CM076578.1 coordinate 652,981,701, forward strand.
GAGGAGATATTACAGAAACAGTGACTGCACTTTTAACTTCTCGCTTATCAGACTTCTTCTTCTTTGTCTTCTTCTTCTTCTTCTTAGCCACCTGGTTACTTGAATCCAGACTTTCACCAGGCAAAGTAGAAGAGGAGGACGCAGAAACAGGCGAAGAAGGGGAGAGGTCCACCTTGGAATCAACATGATGTTGTTCCGACGGAGGAACTAATTGAACAGTAGTGGAGACATTCGGGACTACAGAGGTTGAGAACAACCAAACAGGCAACCCGACAGTTAACCCAGGAAGGGACAACGTTGCCATGTAAGGAGCACCAACATTTCCAAAAGGAGGAAAATGACGAGGATTCCCTTCTGAGGGGATTCCTTGGTTGGTAAACTCTGAAAAAGTTTCCATCAAAACTCAAAACCACACACGGGCCGAAAAAGAGACAAGACACACGATCAAACGGTCAACAAGAAATATCTAACAGGGCGTATAATCGTGGGTGATTAATTTTTTACCACATTGAAAAATAAGGAACTTCACCATTTCATGTTTTAAGGGTCGAGAAACGATAAAAGATGACTCTATCTCTTTCAGATTTGACACAAGCGTGAAAGGACAAGCGCTTGACGGTATTTTCAAGTTTAGGGAGTCATAAAAGACTAAATGACTGCTCAGGAAATACTAGGCACAAAGGGTGTACCAAATATCCGTGAACTGCAATATACACCTTGGTTTCAATAATGAAACAGAAATCGACGAAGGACTTTCCGTACGTGCAGGCAATTTCCCCAAATGCTGTGTTCGGTGTATCACGGGTATAGGGCGGCAGACTCGGCTTCCTGTGGATAAAGGATTGAAAACCTAGAGGGGTCTCCCTTTATATACGCGACGGTACAGGGAGCACAAGTCCGTACTAGCGCTATCTAAAGCCAAAAGGCGAGCAACAGCTGCTAGGTTTAAAGACGCCGGAACACGTCTCTAGCCTAGACCTTTAAAAATGTTTCGTTAGATTCCAATGCTGCCTTAGGTTAATTGAATAAATTTTACAGTTGATCTTCAATTAAGTTTCAATTTTCAGGCCCTATCGTATGTAATGTCTTAAAAGACTCTTAAATGCAAAGCTACATGCCACAGTCCAATATTTCGTTCGATGAAAACTAGTTACAGAAGAGTCGAGAGCTTTTACACAAACGAAATGATCAGAAGACAAACAATGAGACCTCTAATGCAACTAATGAAATTGAAAAATTTTCATTCAAATCACTAATCACTAGAAAAATTGAAAAGATTACAATTTGCACTAATTAGCAAAAAGAAAAAGAGATTTTTTTTTTTTTTTAAAATTTTCAACGTTTGATAGCTAAATGCACTAAACAAACTGAAAACAAACGGAACAACTTGAGAAACGATATTGAGAGAGAAAAACAAACAAATTTCACTCAACGACACAAGCAATCAGATCTCAAATCGACCAAAATCTCTCAAAACCAAGAAAAATACTCAAAGGCTCCAATGGACCGTGTGATCTAGGCCCAAAGCAAGACCAAACGAAATTTGAATGAAGGAATGAACAATCACCCAAAAATCGCAACAAAACAATGAACAACCACTAAGAGGATGCGGAGGAGTAATCAGAGAGTCAACTGGACAAACGAAACACCAAAACTCCCAAGGAGGGCTCGATACACTAAGCCACTAGATGCCCTAGGGCTTAAAACGTGAAATCGATAGATAAAAGCAAACAACCAAAGGACAGAGGTGAATTCCCAGTCAAATAGGACTCCAACACACTCAGGTAGTCGGAAAATCAAGAAGAAAAACACTGACCAGATCCAGAGAGCTCAAAACTAAGCAAACTCAAAAACCCTACAGGAGTGGCGCGACTGTAAGGCTGCAACTGGCGCCAGAAAGCAATTGGCGTGGGCTAAAAAAAAGCAACGTGCGCCAATTGGCATGACTGTCAGGCTAAAAAGCACGCCAGTCGAGTTTCTCAGCCAAAATTAAAAAAGAATTACTCCAGAAGCAGATCAATGCAACTAAGCAAACCAAGAAGCAAAAAAACAGCAAAAGAACCCAGCCCAGAAGGCTAACCAAGCAAGGAAAATCATAAAACAATCAAACGAGACAATCCAAACGAGACAATGAAATCTAGACGATCCCCAGCGGAGTCGCCAAATTTTTGAGGAGGTAAATCCCCTCTGCGGATAGAGGCGATCCCTACTAGCCCAGCAGGGGTCTAGCAACAATCATGAAATGTTACGACGCAAGTTCCTAGTTACGAATGAAAAGACTAAAGATGGAAGCCTACTTGGAATCCAATGCTACGATCTGAAGAAGAAAGCGTTCCCGTTCCTCAGCCTCGACAGATCACGATCCCCCACGATCTCCGCGGATGGACACCTGCACATGCAAGAAACAAATAGATACAAGCATAAAATCCGGCATACGTAACTAAATATCAGTCAGAAAGGATATTACTCATATTAACATAATCGAAAACAGAGTGGAACCATAATCGTAATCATTCATTAAATAACAATTGAAAAGATATTACAACCAATGCTCTGACGTCGTGGTCTCCTTCGGATGGGTCTCCAGTCGTTCACGTCTCGCAAAACTCGCCAGGGAAAGGGCAAACATCTCCAGAGTCTCTCGACGATAGTCTCCTTACTTGAGTCGGCCTTAAGGGAAGAAAGAGGGTTCTTACAGCACAAAGGCTCTTGGGAATTTGGAGATTCAAAGCTTAGGCACTTCAAGACTAGCTTGCTATGGAATTGAGCAGGCTTTTATAGATGGGAGGTGGAAAACCACTTCCCTTCCATAGAAATCCCGCAGCCAAACCTCCCAACTCAAGATAGGCAATGGTTTATGAGTTTGTTGAAACACAACTTCCGCCATCTTTATTTAAAAAACACTCCTTAAATTGGCTGGCGCGACTACTGCTCTGGGACAGAGCTCCAGTTGGCGCGGCCTCTTTGCAGGATTTTCCCCATTGGCGCGAGTGATGAACTGTCTGCCCGCGCCAATGCAAAAGGAAATGTTTTTCATGATTTTTGCAAGGAGATGTCTGTAGGGCAATTGAAGCTCATGCTTAGAGGAATGCATTGATGATGATTTCAAGGCATGACAATGTTCACAGGTCACAAAATGGGTCCTCCATTGTGCGGGACGGGGAATGGTAGGGACGGTGACAAATTATTGTGTAACAAAGAGTATGAGAGAGAGAAAATAGAATGAGAGCCCTAAAAAAAAACTGAAAAAATAAAACAAAAAAATACACAATTGATCCTCAGAAGAATTTTTATTAATGAGGGCTCTATTTTATTTAAATTTCCTTCATTTTCATCCTCACATGAAACCCATGAACTTTCACATCCCTTTTCTCCTATTTTCCATTATTTTCATAAATAAAATGCCAATAAATATGTCATGCCTTTCCAACGTCTTTGCCATTGCCTTTTCCAATTTCCATAGTCATTAATTAATCACAACTAATCCCCATCACTACGTTTTTTCCCAACATTAAGCTTGGAATACATTTCCCATGACCTTGGTTACTATTTTTCCTTTATTAAATTGATTACATGGATTTTTTACCAGGGCTTTTAAATGAATACTATGAATTTAGTAAGCGAGGTAGCTTAGATCTTCATCAGAGAGACTGCATGGTTTTCCCAAGAAGATCATATCAGAAAATGCCAATTTCACTTTGAATTTTTGGAAGGAATTGTTTGTAGGTTTGGGGACAGATTTAGCCTTTAGTACAACTTATCATCCATTTACATATGGACAGACAGAGAGGGTCAACAAGATTCTAGAGTATATGCTAAGGATGTATGTCATGCATCAACAAAGGAAGTGGGAAGAGTATGTTCCACTAGTAGAGTTTTCTTACAACAATGGATATCATGAATTCTTTAGTATGAGTCCATTTAAGGCTCTCTATCGACTAAGTTGTAATAATTCCATCAGCTGGAGTGCTCTAGTGAATAGGGTGTTGAACCGATTATACACGTTGGAAAATATGGAATAGGAAATGCAGGCTATCAAGAAGAATTTGAAGGCAACAAAGGACAAAAAAAATAGTTATGCAGATCAACATAGAGCATCCAAGGAGTTTTAGGTTGGGGAGAATGTGTACTTGTGCATCAAGCCCAAGAGGAGATCCTTGAGGATTGGGTCGTGTGCCAAGTTGGCACCTCAATATTGAGGGCCTTTTGAGATCCTTGAAAGGATTAGACCAATAGACTACAGACTTTCACTTCCATCAACAATGAAATTCCGTGATGTTTTCCATGTTTCATTGCTTAAGATATATGTGTAGGAAGTTGATAATGTGATTGATTGGTCTGTATTGTAGGTGGAACCATAGGAAGAGTTCCAACCAAAACCATAGTGCATTTTGCAGCGGAAACAACTCATACTCCAAAACCACACAATAAAGAAAGTTAAAGTGCATTGAAAGCACTTTGGGCACGATGAACCTACATGGGAGATGGATGATCAGATGTGGTATATGTATCCATAATTATTTTTTAGTTCAAGAAAACGAGTTTTGGTATATGTACATATCTATGTATGGTTGTTATTGAAAATATTGTAATAAGATATCTTATAAAACTCCTATAAGTGACATGTTTGTTTTTATTTTCAGAAGGATGTCATTGTAAATACTACATCAAACTATGTTATAAATCTCCATGGGTAGTATGTTTTGGTTTTTGGTGGTTTTGCTTAGAAATGGACAAGAAAGGAAAGCAAGGGCAAACAAAGGAAGATTGGATCAAGTAGCTTCAGCAGGAGGATTTGAAGGTAGCATGTTACATGTGTGATTTCCTAGCTGAGGTGTCAATGCATGGTACATGAATTTGTTCATTTGTGTCATTTTCTATCTTGGGCATGGGTTTTCCTAGTTTGACAACAATTTTAGCCTTGCCTTGCCATTTCCTGGATAACCATGGTGTGATGGAATTCATTATTGGTTAATATTTTGATTACCGAAATGTTTTCGATTCAGGTGAGGTGGTCCCATAAAATTTCCCAAGGGTTGTGGGTGGAGACGGTTTTCTCTGGGAAGCCCTTGACAAGTGGGCGGAGGCAGGAAAAATACTTAAGGGATGGTGAAGGAATTTTGAGGCATCCAAGCCTGGTTTTATTTTTTGATCTTAGGACCGATTTAGGTGAGATAACGGTAGCATGAGGGTGGAGGTGGTTTAACCTTCGACGACCCTGGTTTTTTATGTCTTGTCTTATCCGATGAGATCCCACATTCATGCTTGGAATATGGCACATGTGTGATTGGCTAAAAGAAATATTTGGTTCAATCCAATCTATGGTCGGGTTGTGTGTGGATGTCCCTGACGTGGTTGGATTTGTGTATGTATCTAAGTTATATTTTCTCTATGTGATCAATGAGAAAACACACTTGTTATTTTTTTTATTATATGGAAGATTTTTCATGGTTCATATTTTGGTTATATGTTGGTTACAAGCATGGTTCTATGATATGTTCTACCTATGGATCTTTTCCATAATTTGATATGCTAATGAATGGTTGATGAATGCATGGGCTAACAAGTGTTATTGCAACTATTGTGAGAGGGAATTAGACCTTCTTGGTGATTCTCAAATGAGGTTCAAACTCTTAAGTTCGTATATACATTCAGAACTTGTAAATCACATGTTCACCATATGTTTGACAAAATGAATTTCATGGTTAGGCATGGTTAGGTAAATTTATTGATCAATTTATGAATGATTAGCATTGTTGTCATGTTATTTTTGCTTTTGGAAAGTTTCAGGTAAACTCGGGAAGTGGTATGGAGGTTGGCTTGAAAGGGTGGAATAGATCCTAGGACCACAGAAGGGACATGGATCTTAGAATGAAGAGCAACAAAATATAGGTAATGATATGTTCCGTTACAGTGTTGAATTTGTGGAAAAGACCGTCACAAGAAGGATTTTCCATTGTAGAAGGGTGGCAGGCCTCATAATTACAGTGCTCAGGAGGCACAAACAGTTGGATACATTTGTAATATTATTCCTCAGATTTATGCAGCAGTGGAAAACATGCAGGATGATCATCAGGAATCCATTATTGAGATGGAAGGTAAGCTTCATGATCGAGTTGTTTCTACTTTGATTGATCTTGGATCTAACTATAGTTATATCAGTCCTAAAATAGTGGATAAGTGTTCTTGGTTGGTGTAGTTGGTTATAGGACCAAGAAAAGTGTTCATCATTGGGTGATATATTATGCATTTGAGCTAATTGCAATCCTACATTAGCACATCTAAATGTGATTCCTTTGGGATGATTCAACATTCTTTTAAACATTGATTGGTTGTACCTTCAAAGGACCAATTGGGATTGTTATGATAAGGCTATTGAGTGCCTGGATTATAATGGAGAAAAGATAACTTTGCAGGGAAAGAAGAATCCTACATTAGTGAGGATTGTTACAACTATGAAGGCTAAGCGCAGTTGCAAGGAATAGTGTGTATTGTTTGCAATGCATGTTTCCAGTGACACGAGTAAGGCTGTTGAGGATGCGGAAGCCTTGAAGAGGTATGATGTCTTACAACAATTTCAAGAAGTGTTTCCTATAGAGATTTTAGAGTTACTACCTCATAGGGAAGTGTATTTCTCTATTGAGTTGATGATCCGAATGGAAAGTGGCCTACACCCATGGTATTCATCCTCCCATGGTATTTATCCACCTATGGTATTATAAGTGACATCTATAAATGGTATTAATTCACCCATGGTATTCATCCACACATGTAATTTACCCATGGTATTGTAAATGACATCCACCCATGGTATTGTAAGTGATATTTTCCCATGGTATTCATTCACCCATAGTATTTATTCACCCATGATATTCAACCCCCCATGGAATTTACCTTTGGTATTGTAACTAAAAAATGCTATAAGTAACAAGTCACATCTTGTAAAAGGAAAAATTTTCCACCACAATGTAGCTTCTATAGTTATTCTTTGTTTTAATAAAAAAAATCTTTGTTGGTTTTATTTAGTGTGCATTCTCTCATTTTGTTGGCATTTCAATTTTTCAGATCTTGGGGGTCTCCTCTCAAGATTTGGATCAGTGGTATCAGATTCATGTTACGAATCCATGGGAATGAGGGTTTGAAGAATATTTCAATTTTAGCATTTTTCAGCCATATTTATCAAAATACATGCAAGTTCCATGACCTCCATCAAGCACTTTGATTGGAAAAGCGAGAAGATTTTTTGTTTTTTTTTTTTTTTTTTCATTTTTTTGTAGGAATGTTTTGGGTGGAAAGTTTGTAGAGAAGATTTGAAAATTTTGGTGCAAAATTTTCAGAAAGAAATAACATATCTGGATTTATTGCAAAAAAATAGCCAATTAAAAAAAAAAATCAATCGAATCGGAGTTCGGATGAAGGAGATATCGTTGATTTAAAATCAGCAGTGTTGTAGCATTTTTTCTGACGACAATTCGTGGATGGCAGCTCTCCTGCCATATTTTGAAGTTTTTAGTGCAAAATTTCAGAAAAATGATTATAGATATGAACTCTCCTTGAAAAATCACCTAATTTCAAAAAACAAATCGGTCGAATCAAAGTCCAAACGAGTGAGTTATCACTAATTTAAAATTATCTAATTGTTTCAGAAATTTTGTGACAATAGGATAGTTGTAGCACGAATATGAGTTTACGGGGTCTCCAGATAGAGATTTCAAACACATGGGAAGATGTAGAATGATCATTATATTTACAAAAACATGTTATAATAAATATTCTGAGTTATATTTACTGAGCTATGCCCATTTTAAATATGGAGCAACATTTAGAGCGGGTTTGATGAGAACTGGATCATGGACTAGAATGATAGCTCAAAATTCAAAGTGTTTGGAAGTGTGTTGAACTAGAGCAACCGGAAAGGTCTCGTCATTGCGATTCTGGCACTACTAATAGTTCAAAAAACCAACATCGTATGAAGAAGTTATCGCAGTTTGAAAAGTCCAGTAAACTGCAAAAAAATGGACTTTGACCAAGTTTGACTTGGCATTTTGGAAAATTAAAAATAGAATATTCTAGGGAATATTCTTGGAATATTCCCTTCAATATTCCTTCTAGAACAATCTTATGCGGACAAGTGGCTACCAGAGATTTGATATTGGGTTGACCTTTTTGAAATTCAGCCAATAAAGGGCTACCACGTGGCAGACCCAGAGGCCGCCATGTGGCCTAGGTCTGGTCTTATAAAAAATTTGGGCCTTCCCTAGAATTGAACAACCGACATCCGCATGCACAAGCCCATGCTTTACCATTGGGCTGCATGGTAGTTCTTAACAATGATAGAATTCCATGTATATTTTAGTTTTGGTGAAAATGGCGTTGGGGGTTTCGGGGGCCAACCCCCACTATATGGCCTTTGGCCAAGAACCATGGGCGTAAGCCCCAACAATAACTTCCAGCCAACGGTCCATTGTATATTAACACGTCGCGGTATTTATTAACCATCAGATTATCCGTCGGGGTTTAGAACCATTAACCCAAAACTTTGTCACATGTTTCAGTTATAACTTAATGTGTGTGGTTAATGCATGGTCTCCTCCAGTTGTTGCGGTTAGAAAAACCACGAGGCTTGGGACATGTGCCTAGTCCTATCCAAACATTTAAACTAACAGTTAGATCTATAGGTATTCTTGGCGGGCACTCCAAAATTTGCGGATTGCCTATTTTAACTGGAGTTAACTCCAGTCCTCCACATTTAGTGGAGCTTCTTTAGGGGACACTGGGCAAAAGTTGTTTTGGATCTATCTGGAGCTAGATTCGCCCAATTTTTTGGAGTGAATATAGTCAATTTATACTATCTCCACCTTTCTAGACTCAATGGAGTAGGTTTCAGAGCCATCAGAGAACTTCTAATCAGGTTTTTTCATTAGTGAAGTGCAAGGGGCCACTAGGAGGCAACAATAGTTTGAGGCCTAGCCAGGGGAGCTAGAGGCCTTATCCAGAGATCCAATAGTCAAATTTGGATATTTTAGATGTTATGAATCTAATCAGATGGTTTGAAGAGCCTTTAGAGGGCTTTTTAAGGCCGAGAAGCTTCAGTAAAGTTCCAGGGGCCATCAGTGCTTGCTTTTGCCAACAGTAGTTCAGGGCCTAGCCAGAGCAGCTAGAGACCATTTTCAGCAAAAAAATAGTCATTCTTGATTGTAAAAGAAATTATGAATCCATTGAAGGAGGTTTCAGAATATATTGAGGACTTCTATATGTCGAAAGCCCAACAGATAACTTTTCAGTGACCTTAGTGCCGGGGGGTGCCGATAGGTGTTGGAGGCGAAACCGGAGCAGTCGGAGACCATTTTTTATGAAAAAATAGTCTATCTTGACTAATTTTTGTATTATTAATCTAATGAATGGTTTTTCAGAGTCATTTTATGACTTATAGAGCTCGAGAAACTAGAAGGAAGTTTTGGGCAGCCCTGGGCAAACCGTGGAGGAAAGCCTAGTTTGGGGATGCAGTGCTCGTTTTGAGAAAATTATCAATCAATATTTGTTGTATGATGTGTGCTGGAGACAATAGGCATGGTTTCAAGGATATAAAATAATTATGAAGGAGTTAGTACTGTGTATAAGCTCAGTGTAGCTTAGTGCACCGACAAAAGGAATCGTGTCTAAGGGAGCCTAAAGTTGTTTGTAGAGTGATGAAAACCATAAGAGGGATATAGATGGTATTATTAGCCCTTTGGATCAGTTCAATATCCATTGGATTTAAGTGTGTAACTTGTAAAATAAACCTTATCATAATCCAAAGAGTCAAGTCAAGATGACAAAGCTCAAAGGAGACGTAGCTCACGATATTCGGGTGAACTCCTAGATTAATTTTGCTATTGTCTGTGAATTTTTTATTGATGCATTATTTTGTTTTTATAAATGTTAAATTTCAGCAAGAAAAAACGGACTTAAGACACAAACAATTAAAAATCATACACCTCTTTCAAGCATAAATTCTGCAAATTGTCAAGTATAAGCTAGATCATTTATTTGTTTAACTAAATGGGAGGTTCTTGAAAAACATAAAAATTTATCTAGACCATTTTCATATCAGGGTTCCCTTTGGAGATGTTCCCCCCCACCCTGCTTTAGTAGGCACCTGCTTCACATTCATCAGTCTCAACATAAAATCATTCAGGTTGGGTTCTTTGGAGACGTGCCCTCTCACCTCAGGCTACCATTTCTTCATCAACAATTAACACCAGGATTATGGGTAAACCACACAAAATCCTTCTCATCGAAGTCCATTTGATAGGCCGCACACTGTTAGTATCACAGTCGGTCACAAGAATTACAAGGTATCTCTATACTCGGATCTTCTTTTGTCATGGTTCTAGGTCATTACACAAACACACACTTCATCGAAGTCCATTTTCTAGGTCACACACTGTTAGCATCATAGTTAGTCACACGCATTACAGGGTATCTTTATCCTCAGATCATCATTCATCATGGTTATGGGTTAACCACACAAAACCATTCTCTTCAGTGGCTCTTCATATTCAACAAAGGCTTCTCATGAGGGAACTTCACACAATGGGTACCTTTTCTTCTTAAGGAGGGAGGAATGATTTGAATGGAAAGTGGCTTACACCCATGGTATTCATCCAGCCATGGAATGTATCCGCCCATGGTATTGTAAGTGACATCTATCCATGGTATTCATTCACCCATGGTATGTATCCACCCATGGTATTCATCCACACATGGAATCTACCCATGGTATTTTAAATGGCATCCAACCAAGGTATTGTAAGTGACATATGCCCATGTTATTCATTCACCCATGGTATTCACCCACCCATGGAATTTACCTGTGGTATTGTAACTAAAAAATGATATATGTAACAAGTAACATCTTGTAAAAGGATAGATTGTCCACCCCAATGTAGCTTCTACAATTATTCTATGTTTGAATAAAAAAATTATTTGTGGTTTTATTTACTATGTGTTCTCTATTTTTTTTGGAATTTCAAATTTTCAGTTTTTGGGGGCCTACACCTAAGATTTGGATTAGTTGGTACAAAGAGAAACACTCACATAAAAGGAAATTTACACGATGAGCATTCCAAATTTAGTGGACATGAAGTTACAACTTAATGAAATGCTTGACTAATGATACATATTGCCAAGTGTATCACCTTGGGGTGCTCTAGTATTTTTTGCAAAGAAGAAGGATGGAACTCTTAGATTATGCATTGATTATAGGCAGTTGAATAATATGACCATCAAGAACATGTATCCTTTGTCGAGGATTGATGATTTTTTTTATCAGTTGAAGGGAGAAAAAATATTCTCGAAGATTGATTTGAGATTAGGATACCATTAGGTGCACATTTAATAAGAGGAAATCTATAAGATTTAATTCTGTACCATGTATGGGAATTATGATTTTGTTTTGGTTCCTTTTGTGCTTGATGAACAATGTGTTTCTTACTTATATTGATAACTTTATGATAGTTTTCATTGATGATATATTGATATATTTCGAGAATGAGGAGGAGCATATAGAGCACCCAGAAGAAATGTTGAGATTGTCGAGAGAGCATCAGTTGTATGTGAAGCTCAACAAATGTAGTTTATCTTATACTTAAGTGCATTAATTAGGACATGTTGTTTCCTAGGAAGGCATAATAGTGGATCCAGAAAATATTATAGCTATCATGGAGAGGAAAACTCGTAGGAATGTGGATGAGGTCAAATCATTCACGGGGTTAGAAAGTTAATACAGGAGGATCATCAAGAACTTCTCATGGATTTCCTACCCTATTACATCATTTCAAAGAAAAGGAAAGAAATTTGAAAGGACAGAGGAATGTGCAATTAGTTTTGAGCAATTGAAGCAATTGCTTTCAAATGCTCTGGTATTAAAGATTACAAATCTTGACAAAGAATTTGTATTCTGTAAAAATGCTTGCAAGAGAGGATTTGGTGGTGTCCTGATGCAAGAAGGACATGTGGTATGCTATGATTCAAGGAACTAAATGAGCACGAGCAGAACTATATGACTCATGATCTCAAGTTGAAAGTTATTATTCATGCCTTGAAGACATGGAGACATTATCTTCTTGGTAGGAGATTCATCTTTATGAGTGATCATAGTGGACTAAGGTATCTATTTGACCAACCTAATATGAATTCCAAGCAAGCTAGATGATTGGATACCCTCAGTGAGTTTGACTTTGAGATTAGACACATCAAAGGCAAGGAAAACGAGGTTGGAGATGCTCTTAGCAGAAGAGTGCATATGACTCATATTGCAACAATGATTTCATATGGGAAAGACTTGCAGGAGTGGATCTTGCAGGTAAGACAACATGATGACATGTACCAACAACTTAAGCATTGGTTGTAGCAGTAGGGTGAAGGTGATAGAGATGAGGATTATAACCCCATGGTAGGTGGCTTGGTGATATTTAGGGACAAGATCTGTTTTCCAGATGACAATGAACTCAAGAAGCTTATATTTGAGGGAATTTCATGTCAAGCCATATTTCGGTCACTTAGGATATCAAAAGACATTGAAAACGATTAAGAAATTATATCATTGGCCAAAGTTGAAGAAAGAAGTGACAAATTTTGTTGCAATATGTTTGGATTGTCAATAGGTAAAATCAGATTGTAAGCATCCAACTGTTTTACTACAAGCAATTCCAATTCCAGAGTGGAAATGGAATGTCATTTCCATGGATTTCATTATAGTGTTTCCGAAGACATAGAAGTAACATGATTCCATCATGATTGTGGTTGATAGGTTGAGAAATTTATCTCACTTCATTCCAGTGAAGACTATGAGTTCAATGAGTGAGGTAGCTCAAATATTCATTAGAGAGATAATGATACTACATGGTGTTCCCAAGAAGATCATATTAGACAGAGATGCCAAGTTCACTTCAAATTTTTGGAAGGAATTGTTTGCAGGTTTGGGAATAGAGTTGGCCTTCAGGAAAAAATATCATCCAATTTCAAATGGATAGACATAGAGGGTGAACAATATTTTGGAGGATATGATGAGGATGTATGTGATGCATCAACAGAGGAAGTGGGAGAAGTATCTTCCATTGGTGGAGTTTTCTTACAACAATGAAGATCAAGAATCCTTGAGGATGAGTCCATTTTAGGCTCTCTGTGTATGGAGTTGTAATAATCCCATAAGCTGAAGTGATACAATGAATAGGGTGCTGATAGGACCAAACATATTGACAAATATGCAAAAGGAAATGCAGGTTATCAAGAAGAATTTGAAGGCAACACATGAAAAACAAAAGAGTTATGCAGACCATCATAGAGAATTCAAGGAGTTTCATTTTGGGGATCATGTGTACTTGCACATCAATCCCAAGAGGATATCCTTCAAAATTGGGTCATGTGTCAAGTTGGAACCTTAGTATTGCAGGCCTTTTGAGATCCTTGAGAGGACTAGACCAGTGGATTACCGACTTGCGTTGCTGCCAACAATGAAAGTCCATGATGTTTTACATGTTTCATTACTTAAAAAATATGTGTAGTATGTTGATCGTGTGATTGATCGTTATGTATCGTAGGTGGAACTATATGGAGAGTTCCAACCAGAGATGCAGTGCATTCTGAAGTGGAAACAACGTATGTTATGGAATCGAGCAATAGAGAAAGTTAAAGTGCATTGGAAGCACTTTGGGCCTGATGAGGCTACAAGGGAGATGGTCTATCAGATGCAGACTATGTATCCTTCATTATTTCATGGTTCAAGAAAATGAGTTTTGGTATATGTACATATCTATGTATGGTTGTTATTGCAAATACTGCAATGAGCTGCGTTATAAAGCTACAATAAGTGATATGTTTGTTTTTCTTTTTAGTAGGATGTTATTGTAAATATTGCATTGAGCTATGTTCTAAATCTACATGGGATATATGTTTTTATTTTCAACGGTTTTACAGGTCATAGGTGTCATATAACATCGAGGATAGTGTTCCCACAAGTGGGAGGGGTCTCTAACAAACCTGAGTTAAAGTATCATGGAATAAAGGATAATAAAGGAAAAATAAGACCAAGGTCATGGGACAAGTATTCCAAGATGAATGTTCAGAAATCAATATAGTGGGCGTAAATTGTTGTTTATTATGGCTAAGTAAATTGGAAAATGCATTGGAAAAGGAAAATATGCATTTAGTTATGAAAATAAAGGAAAAGAGGAGAAAAGGGAGATGAAGTGACAGAAATTTGCATGAGAGGGAAATTAGAGGAAAAATTAAGGAAAATGAAAAAAATAGAGGCCTCAATGATAAAAGGGCTTATGAGGATCAATTCCCAGTTTTTAATAGTTCACTCTCTCACACTCTCATACTCTTGCACACTTAGATTATTCTTGGAGCACTCTAGCATTGGAGAAGGGAAATCAATGATGGAAAAGGAAAAGCAAAGTAAAGAAATGGAAAGAAAAGGAAGATTGGATCAAACAAATTCAACGGGAGGAATTACACATAATAGGTTGCATGTGTGATTTCTTAGTTGAGTTGTAAATGCATGGTACAAGGATTTGTTCATTTACTATATTAGGCATGGGGTTTTCTTGGTTTTATAGGGCTTTTAGCCTTGCCTTTCCATTTCTTGGATAACCATGGTGTGATGGGTTTCATTATTGGTTAAGCATTGGATTACCAAAAGTTTTGGATCTAGGTGAGGCGATCTTAGGAAAATTCCCTAGGGTTGGGTGTGGAGATGGTTTTCTCTGGGAAGCCCTCAAGAGGTGGGTGGAAACAGGAAAATTCTTCAAGGAAAGGTGGGGGGATTATGAGGCATCCAAGCTTGGTTTTATTTTGTGATCTCACAACTAGTTTAGGTGAGATCATGGTAGCATGAGGCTAGAGGTGGTTTAACCTCTAGAGACCTTGGTTGTTTATGTTTTGGTTTATCCCATGAGATCCCACATTCATGCTTGGAATATAGCGTGAGGGTGATTGGCTGAAAGAAATATTTTGTTCAAACCAATCTATGGTTGGGTGGTACGTTGAATTCCCTGACTTGATTGGATTTGCATATGTATCGAAGAGCCATTTTCTCTATGTGGTAAATGAGAAAATGTAATTGTTACATTGATTATATAGAATATTTTTCATAGTTCCTATTCTGGTTATATGTTGCTTACAAGCATGGTTATGTGATATGTTCTAGCTATGGCTCTTGTCCATGATTTAATATGCTAATGAATGGTTGATGAATACACATGCTAAAACGTGTTATTTCAAATATCGTGAGAGGGAATTAAACCTTCTTGGTGATTCTCATATGAGGTTAAAAATATTAAGTTCATATATGCATTCATGACATGTCATACATATTTTTCAAAGTGTCATACATGTCTAAGACTTTGAAGATATTTTCTAGATACCTATGATTGATTACAATAGCTTCAACAAAGTTTAGTATATAAACCATCACTCCCCTAGCAAAATTTTAACATGCATAATTACTTGCATTACCTTCAAATAGATTGCATTAGTCATATATATTTAACACCAATGGAATAATAGAAATATGGTACATTCATGAAAATTGTGGCACCACTTTGGACCCTTTTACAATCCTTTATGCGCCACAAAATCATCATGGGTTTAATATTATTATAACCAATCCAATTGATAACTAGCTACATTGATACATTAATTTTTAAACATGAAGGAATTCACTTGGTATATTTGCAGAAATATGAGTGTTTCCTTGCCATATCTATAAAATACAATGGTGCTAGAACATCAAGAAGGACACAAGATGTCAAGGATTTGAACATAATGCATATTACCACCACTTGTAGGATATATAATAGTAGAATTACATGGTGTAAACATTTTAAAATATTTCGCCATCTTTGCCAACTGGTACCTCAGATGGATTCATCCCATATTCAGATAAATTTTCAAAAATGAACTTTTCCAACTTTGGAATAACTTCAATATTAGTATCAGACACATACTAAAAACCATGTCAATGTAGATTCTCCTTCATAACCATTTAATTGGTAATGATTCCATTGTGAACAATCAAAAAATCAGTTTCCTTTCCAGAAGACTACGGATGGTTGTTTCTAGGAAAAGGGGGTCCATGGGTCACTCAATGTGTATGATCTATCCAAACATGGTTTGTGAATAGCTCCTCCAAATTAAAATCAATTGCATATACCTCTTCATACATTAACTTGATTAGGCAGATGATATTTCCCTCCTGGAAAAACACCAAAGGAAAGGAAAATCTAGATTTGCATCCACCATCCTTGGATTCATTTATTTGGTGAGAATCAATTGAAATTCCCGCAGAGTCATCCCCTCTGTATTAAATCATTCTTAGTCCATTAAAGAGAATCTCATGGATGTATCTCCTCTCTCTGGACACATAGTAATTAAGATAGGAAAATATACTGTATATTTTCTCTCAACCCACTAAAATAAGGACAACAATAGACAAATAATGAAGAATTATTGATGGGTTTAAACAAATTCTAATGATTTTCCATTGGGTATTTCTGTAAATAAGATTACAACATCAAGGGAGATGAGATAATTTTGAGGCTGAGAATTTGTGAAATTCTATGTTGTCATAAGAGTTGGAAACTATACAATATATTTTGGCGTTGGTGTGGTTTTCTTGGAAATTGTATGAGAGAATGATATTGGGATTTTGTATTCAAAACAAAATTCAAGGAAGGTCAAAAAAAGGATGAGTAGGGGAAGGATTCTTCTTTGTAAGGGAGAAATCAACCTTCATAGCCGAAACCCAACTTTTTTCTCCACATGGTATTTATCATGATCCTCTCATGG
The DNA here is from genome assembly GCA_034641835.2 of Pinus albicaulis. NCBI lineage: Eukaryota > Viridiplantae > Streptophyta > Pinopsida > Pinales > Pinaceae > Pinus > Pinus albicaulis. The sequence goes on from CM076578.1 coordinate 652,998,534, forward strand.
ATGATGAATCTTGGAGGTTAGATATGCTACCCATGTCTCAAGGAAACATTTGCACTATCAATAGAAATATTGGCTACCTTGTCCTCATTACTAATTTTTTGTTGGATTTATTTTTTTCACTCCTAATGATATCAGTGGGTTGTAGGTTGACCAATCTTCATCAGAGAGAAGAGATCCTCATTTTTTCACTTTTCCCAAATAACTCTTCCACAACAATTTAGGTATACTCAAGTTTGAAAAAGAGAGTACATGACCTAAAGATCCAGAATATGACTAGAATCCATGAGTGAAGTGAATTCATAATTACATAATTTTGACATATCAATGTAAGGAACATAATGTTAATGCTCCTTGTGCAACCTTGCCTCAACATGTTTCAAATATCTTCTAACTTCAGTCAGTTGTATATATATTACACCATCAAATGTGAAAACTATGCAATATTGCCAATAATTTCCTGGATTCTAAAAACAATTCTAGGTGATCATAAGAAGCTCATCCAAATTGTTCATAAAATTCATATAGGATTCCAATTAGTTGTTAGTTTGATCATGGTTCCAATAAACTGTAAATTAATCACAATCATCTGTTGCTTCACACCCAAAAGGGAAAATCCAATCTAAGAAACATTCCAATCATAAAACACAAATGAGTCTTCACAGTAGGCTCATCTTATTCAAATGAAATAAACAATTTCTTGTACTACCTCATGGTAGTTTCCTTCTTCTTCGAACAAGCATTCTTGTGCAACAATGTGATATTTGGTATGTGATGGAAGCCTTTCAAAACCTCAAACTTACATTTTGCAACATGTTTGTTAAGAAAAAAATGTTATTTGATTGGAAATCTCGTTTGGGTACTCATATGCTTCCTTCCAATCCATAAAGTCGCAACAAAATAAGAGTTCATATATATATATATATATATATATATATATCTTATTAAAAGTTTACCCACATGTTGATCTTTGTTTGAACTTCTTCATCCTCCATGATATCATCAAAAAGAAATTGAAAATTTGCTAGCTTTGTGTACGACAATATGGCATGGTATTTTTCCATTCAAAAGTTTCAAATGTGAAATATGATGTATGCTTGGAAATTACTTGGGGGGGGGGGGTAAATAAGTAATTATATCTTTCCAACTTTTTAGCTCAACTTAATTTCCTTTTTGTATTATCTTCTTATGCATCTAATGACTTACATATATGTCGAATTATTAATAGTTTATTTTGCAACTACCAAAGAGAGAAATGTTCATATATACTTATTTAAAATTCAAGAAAATTCACACAACATTCAACAAGCAACACATGAAGACACTAGATATAAGTGGAAGCCCATAAGGGAGAAAACCACAAATTTTTGACTGATAGTGATGTGATGGCAAGCTCATACTCCCCTGTTACATTCAAATTTTTTGTAACTTCCAACCTACATGAGGCCACTACCTCATGGAAGCTCCAACTCCCATAAATTTATATGTAGACTACAACCCATAGGAGGCTCCTACCTCGATAGGCTACACCATGTTCTTTATCAAGCTACAACTTGAAAGGAGACTGCAATCTCCCAATCACAATACAAAGTCAATTTTTCCAATTACTTCACATCAATTTCTACCCTCAAGTATGTTTCTCATATTCTTTGCTTCTCTTCTTCACTTCCGTTCATTTTTCTTCTACTTTTATCTTCTTATCCTTGCCAGAATGCTGCACATGAACCCTCTCATACAAACTTCTTAACATCAAAATTTATTTTCTCTTCATCAATATATATTTTATAAGCATAATTTATTGACTGTTTGTATTCTATGCAAGAATACGAAATGAGGAGTTATCACTTAGCCTTGTAAGGTTGTTCACAATTTTCCTTTTTATTTTCAAATTTGGAAATAAAATTTTTGTAATATAAAATAGAGATGAAATAATATAGGCCAACAACAATGATTTCAAAAGAAACACCTTGAAATATTTTCAGATTTGTATCAACTACATGTTAATGCCTTTGATATTCTTGTTTCAATATATCATGTTCCATTTTTATTTTAATTATACGAAATACATTAAGATAATCAATCAACATATTTAACGATTTTCCACTTTCACAATGATTAACATAGTTAACAATGGTCAACCTTTGCACTTAAAATCACTTATCATCCTTTGCATTCCAAGAAATCTTGCAACGACAATGTACCAATAAACATAAATCAACCTTAACACAATCTACAACAATTAGATTAATGTCATCAAGTAGCCTTAACATGATCATTTGACATTAATGCCATTATTTCCAACATTCTCCCCCTTTGGCATTGATGGAAACACAACGATTCTTTTCCATTTTGTATTTTCCTCCATGCTTCTGCTTACACCTTTTTCTCCATACCTATGCTTACCTCCGCCTTTGACACCAATGGAAAGGGGTTGTAAGCCTGAAAGAGTCTAATAATTGAGATGTCTATTTCCCAAACATTCTACTGTAAAATCTTTCCCTCTTGACATGAACTGTTTGTAGATTATTTATTTTCAATGTTTTAAATTGAATCAATACTTGGAAGCAAATCCTACTCTCTTGGGGAAACCACACTTTTGATAAATTATGGCATAAAACCATATATTCAATGTATATATTAATGTTTAATGGATAACATAGTCTCCATGATATAAATGTTCGTGAATGAATGTTGCTCCATCATTAAAGTTGCCCCATAATGAATTTTGGACACCCTAATTCATAAAGTATGCCTGCGAATGTACAAAATAGGCCTCCAATAAATTATTAAGGAAATGCAATCAACGTTGGGAAATTAAATCATTAAAAAATGTTGTTTATAATATAATCATGCTCCAATATTGATATATTATAAACAACCTTTTAAAGGTTTATTATATCTCTTAGAATGAAATGTTGATGATAATATAACCATGGTTTGTCTTATATTCCATTAAGCTGATTGAAAAAAAAGCATTGAGACCAATGCTGATGTATTTTGCGTTATGTTGGATTTGCAACTAAGAATTATGAATGCTATTGAGTATTCTAAAAGGATGGAAACCAAAATTGTTATTGCCATAATTTTTTAACAATAAATTTTCCCTCTTATTTACAAAAAATAAAGGTTGCAACTTTTGATTATTTCACAAAATCTTCATAAAAAATGAACCTGTGGTATAAATCTCTCCATGTGAATGAATGTGCTAAAATAGAGCATGGAGAAATATCATTGGATTTCTGACCATTAATGTATGTATTAAACCAATGTGATTCAACTCACCAATGATGTCAATAGGCATCAAGGTACCTTAGCACAAATTTCTAAGTAAGCATGAAGGTCTTGAAGTTGAGTCACTAATAAGATCCGTTAATTAGGGGACACTGATTGATTCCCACTATTGTCAGTGAGATAACCTATTGTTGATGCATGCAAACCTCAAGGCACTAAAATGAGTCTCTAATCTTGAAACTAGATAATGTGTCAAGGTCAATTGGTTAAGAATCATAGCAAGAGGGCCTTAATGCATCCTATAGTATCTAACACAAGCATATATATAAATTTTAGGGATTTTGAGAGGATCAACGACATGATATAGACATAATTGATGACTTTTCCAACCAGTAACATGGTTTTCAAGCAAATTCCTTGTCTAGCTACATCAATGTCCTAGTTTTCATAGTTATATATATTTTTATATTTGCTATTTTATTTATTTATTCTCCCACACTATCCTACTTAACTTGAAAAATGAATCTTTTTCTCAAGTGTATGCATATTTAAAATGAAGGCATGTGTATAAAAGGATTACAAATGCACTAATATTCAATTTTGGAATATATTCTTCGATGATGAATAGCATAATATGAGGAATAAACTGCTTAGAATGATTTGGTTCTAGGACATGTTGAATGATGCAAGAACATTTTTGCTGAAAATCATTTTGAACCAAGCTTCAATTTGATATGTATATCCTTGGCTCTCTGGTTCACTAGAAATTATTGGAATTCCCTCCTTTATCATTCCTTGAAGACCTTTTGAGGCTTGATTTCTTTCTTTCTTGAATACATAATATACTTGATGATAGGAATGAAGGAAATTATTTGATCTCACGTTTCATTATCTTCTCATCATTGACAGTTTCTTTGGTTTGTTCTATAGATTGGAAATAATGGTTAAGGAAAATTCTAGGGTCTTCTCCTTGATGTTGCTCACAAACTTCTAGTTATACTTCTTTATTTTATTCTTGAGTCTCTTTCTCTTCTCTTCCTCCTTGAGATGTAAATATGTTTCTAATTTTAACTAGGGCTTGTTCCATCATAGATATAGATAGATATTTGATTTCAATAAGGAGTTGCTCTAATTGAGATGTGGTTAGGTCTTTTATTGCTATAAATATTTGATGGGTTCCTTTTTTTTCCCAATAAGCTCTTCTGCTAGCTAGCTAGTCCTGTAAACACATGGATTAACGCATGAGGGAATCTTATAGTCCAAAAAAAAAACTCAAATAAATAAATGAAATATTGTACACAAAACAAAATTCAAAGAAAAAACTCATAAATCTATAAAAAAAAAACATGTACTCAAATTTCCTCATGTGACTAAGACCTTGCTATCACCAAGTTATATGTTCATCATGAGTTAGTCTCTTCTTTCCATGAATAGGTACACACTTTCATGAAAGAAACACACTTAAGAAACAACAAGGATTCAGAGTAACCCCACTTTCATTGATGTGCAAGTTTCTCCCTCTCATATTATCGTTTCCTCCTCCTCCAAGTTGTGTAATTTATATCACTCATAAGGAAAAATACTTTTTAAATAAAAACTACCTAGGCTCTAACCCTTTTAGCACCTCCCTGGAAATGGCACCAAAATGTTCATAAATTTATATGAGATGAATTATATGACATTTAAATTTCAGCCTAGGGCTTATAAGATTTTGCAATGCATGCATAATATATGTAGGATTAGGCAAGATCTAAGCTAAGCATAGTGAAGATGCGGAAAATTTTATTAAAAGCATAATGCATAGATAAAAAATAGAGGAACTTGTTTGTTGTAGGTTCGATTCCTATGGATTTTTAACTACTATAGGATCTCTAGGTCAATGTGCTCCTGAGATCTCTAGTACACATGACACATTTCCATTAACGCACTTGCAAAAATGAAAGATCATAAATAAATAAGAAATACATAAATGAATAAGTAATTGAAATGAAATGCAACAAGCATAAAATAAATAACCTATGAAATATAATAAGTAAAGTTATTCATTTCATTGGGTCAAATATCAAATTTTGGACTCGATGCTTGGATTTGATCCACGGGGAATATAGCAACAATTTGCGAATGAATATTCATTATCAATAATGATATTTCAAGAATAAATAGAGGTAAAATTACCAACGACTATTCGATCAATGAAAAAATACAAGATTTTGAAATTCGTCCTGATCAAAACATGTTCTCAATGTCCCAAGCATATGTATTTCACAAGATATGGAAGATAGGGGAAATCGACAAGTCCTATTCAAAGTAATTTTGTAAATATCGAGCCCAAACATTATGAAAATGAGTTAGATAATGGTGCAATGCATACTCAGATCAGGGTGGCTTCCTGCTGAGCATACATTGTCGTAGAATTCTAGCAATTGACTCACAATTGTGCAACAACAAGAGATTATATTATCGTCACTAAGATTCTCCAACAAATGAATACAAAGATGATGATCCTCTACAATGATAATTTTTCCATATCTACTCTCTCTTTGAATCTCTAATATAGCATCACCATCTAGCTACCATAATCCCCACAACAACCCCTTTCCTTTTTCCTATACAATTGATACAAAGAGGCAAAGAGGGTTAATTCGAATTTATTCCCCCAAATATGGGTTGTCAAATCTATGAATAGATTACAAAAGGTTGTGTTTATGTGTTTTTAGTAGATTTTGGTTAAATAAGAACTCAATATTTAATTACATTTAATCCATCTAACATAAAACCAATTGATAGTAGGATTAATTTGGTTAGTTTGCTAATTGATTACTATGTTGTGACATATTTAGGGAATGATCACAACAAGAAAGATCCATTTGGAAGAACTACATGTATCTCCCAATCCATGCACTTTTTGGAGAAATCACTTGAAATTCATCTAATTGGGGATGTTTTAAACAAAGCCCATATCACAAATTTTCCATTTTATTCTTCATTGTTGTAGAAATTATGCCCAAAGTTCGTATTCAATTTTTCTTTGCACAATTTGTCTGAACTATTTATCATGAGATTCAGACTTATGGATTTAACTTGGAAATGACTCAAATGACAGGAGTCCAAGTCATCATCCATAGGAACAAAAACCATGTTGAAAAAATTTCCTTATAGATACATAAACATGCCAACCTTGGACGCTAGTTATAGGAAAAAATCTAGACAACCCATAATCTATAAAATTAAATACAATCCTTAATAATTAATTGAAAATAGAGGAAAATAATGATAATTAATTATGTTAACATTTGTAATCTTGCTGAGGTATACTCATGAATAAACATGGTAATAAGGGAAATGTGTGGGTGATAAGATCTAATTAAATGATCTAGAAAGGATGTTTGAAATGGTGAAAACATGAAAATTGATGACCCAACACTGATTCACCCCCTTCCTAATATTAGTCACATCACTTCAAATATGGAAGACTAGTTCCTTAGGATCTTATTGACACTTCTCAAGGTTAGTACCCTTTACTCAAAGAATTGTTAACGTTTAAATAGCTTCAAGGGGGACATAATTCTATAATATTTATTGAACCTTCTCAACCTGAACCATATGGAAAAACACTTAGAATCCATGATAGGATCCATCCTTAGGAATTCCTCGACATCTAAGTTGAATATGGTCATCGTTATAATATATTTTCCATCATAGATGGGTGTTGGTTTTATGGCCATAATCAAGGGAGTGAAACAATAAAATTTTCCCCTAAACATTTCTTCTCTAGATCAAGTACTCAAATGACATGGACAAGTACCTAAAACTCCACATTTGAATTCTCTTAGTTAGCAATCACCTCCAAGGGCACTAAGGATGCCATCATTAGGTTGGTTATGCAGTAGGAATGTGTCTAAATGTTTATTTAAAATTACAAGAGGAAAATAATGGGCCTTGTAATCTAAATGATTATTTTTATGCTTAAATACCATGAAAAATGCCTACCAACCATAATGGTTTTATAGCTAAACTATTAAGAGCATCGTAGAATGACCACAATAGAACCTTGTTTGGTATCTTTGACTGAAAAAAGGTATGCATGGTGCCACAGGAATATATCTTAGGCCTAAAACATGAATTACTATTTGGCCATTGGTTAAGTTTCTTTAGGATATTAGTACGATAAAAAGTTATGAATATGTTTTGTGCATTTTAATGGTATTTAATGTCTAAAAGTGGTCAAAGGGGGGGAAAAGGGCTTAGGGGAGGAAAACATTTTGGCATTAGGCCTTGGATGGCACCTTTTAGTCTTAATCATCAAGAACAAAGTCTATAAATCCATAATAAAATCCCTCTCTGGGGGTTCTTGGCATCTATGTTAGATATGGATGCCATAAGTAGCTTTGTCACTACAAGGATCGATCATAGAGCCTCAAATATGGTTGATGAAGGAAAAAAATCTCATTAGGATCTTGTTTAATCTTCCTGGACTCAAGATCCATGAATTATTCCTCATACCAACGCATGAATCCTTTCTATGGGTTCTTCACAACCCTTAAGTGGGTTATGGGTAGGTTTTATGCACTACAATCAAAATGGAATATGACACATGGTTTAGGAGATACATAAAATACTTAATACCTAATTGAAAATTCTTGAACTTAAGAGCCATGAAAAAACCCTAGGCATAATGACACAATATCACTAGGGGTTCATTTCCCTAAGAATTGGATATAGGCTCCATTAACATGTTTTATGTATAGAGAATGAGTTTTGAGGCCTTGATATAGTTAGGGTAAGTGAAAAATATGATTATTATTTAGGAGATGGAAACAACATCCTCAAGACCTAAATATAGCTTCTTTGGATCAAGTGTAATTAAATTTCCCTTAGAACAAGACATGGGAGCATCGATGGTTTATGTAGCCTTGAGCATCATCAATGAATAAAAATTAGTCTCTTAGGATCTTAATGAAGCTTCTTGAGAACAATATGCTTGAAAAAGTACTTGAGCAAGTGGTGAAGCATAAAATAGGTTATAATAGACATAATGGACTCAAGAAGTTTTGAGCTTTTTTGAGCTTGGCCACTATGAACAATGCTTAGAAATTATGCCAAAATCCCTCTCAAGGATGTCCTTGACATTCAATTTGAAAATGGGTGTCATTATTAGTTCTCAGGAATCATGGATGAGTGTTTCTTCTATGACCATAGTTAAGTGATGGAAATAAGAGCCTATATCCCTAAACCTTGCTTCTTAGGTTCAAGAATCATGGATGAGTCCTCAAAACTCCATATATGACCTCCTTTGGCTAACGATCACCTCCATAGGTGCTATGGGTGCCATAATTAGAATAGTTGCACACTAGGAATGTGTTTATGGGTGTATCTAAGGTCACAATAAGAAAATAATTGGCTTTAATCCATAAATGAGACTTGTTGAAAATAGGCAATGCCTCCTAACGACAAATATTCTATGGATATAGTACTAAGAACATCCTAGACTGGCCACATGATATCCTTGTATAGTATCTCTATACTAATATAGGGATATAGGTGACATCAATAAACTAAAATACATGCCTTGAAAGAGAATATATCAGAAGCCTACATCATGAATTATTCTTTAGGTCTTAGTAAAAATTCTTTAGCATACAAGTTGGATATGGAAGCTATGATTAATTTTGTTTCTTTATAAATGGATTTGAATAGATAAACATGGCTTTTTTGGGGGAGGGGGGCGGGAAGGGAAGATAGGGATTACATTGTAAATAAAGTTTTTTTATAGCTATGACACTATGATTATGGGAGGAAAACACTTGGACCTTAGGCTCTAAATGTCACTTCTTAGTCTCAATTGCATGAAACACACTTACAACCATAACAAAAAGGCTATCTAAGGGGGTTTTGGTATGAAGGTTGGATATGGATTCCATTGTGGCTTTTACAAGGGTGGGCCACAAACTCTTGAACATGACCAAAGAAAGAAAATAAGTGCCTCAATATATTGTTTGATGTTCTCGCTCTTAATATACTTAAGTGATTTGTTATACTAACACATGAGTCCTCTAATATAAGTGAGACATGGCCCTGTAGCTACCATTAATTGGATTGGGAATTAGTGATGTCTCTATGGGCCTAGACCATTGTTGAAAATGAAAACAAGGTCCTTATTTAGGAAAAATAACCTTCGACACCTTAAGCACTATAAATAAGGCCTCTAATTACAAAACATGCCCTCTCTATGGAGTCTTTGACCCCCAAATAGTACTCGAGATAAGCCTTCCTTATGAAACATTGGTCCTAAAATATGTCTTGTTGATCATGAAGATGGTAATTTTCAGAGTTATGAATATATGTAGTAGGAACACATGCATGTTGTTAACATGTGCACATTATTAACTTGTGGGAATTTTGTAAATTAGAAAAAATATTTGTCTCTTTTTCTTTAAGTGTTGGTTGGTTTGATTCATTTGATTTTAGTTTTGGAATAACAAACCTAATATTTCACACTACATAAACAAAAACATGTCCATTTTCCTAGTTTCTTCTTCCTATCTTTATTTTCATCCTCAATTTGCATATTTATATTTTCATCCTCAATTTTCATATTTTTATATTCATAATAAAATAAAAATATGAAAATATCAATAATATCTATCAATAACTAAATGATATTACAAGTGAAGAAAAATAAATATTCCTTAAATAATAACTTTACTAAATATACAGGTAATATATTTGTATATTACCTATATCCTCAATTTTAAATGTGATCCACACAATCATTCTTAATAAAATTGTACACTTACAAACAATTGTATAAAAATTTAAATATACATTTAAAAAAATATTATTTATCTTATTTAATAATTTTTTTATATAAATATTATAATCCTAAAATAAATGGCTCTTTTATTTATGATGTAAATTTTAATTCTTAATCCATCTTAAAAACAAATTACTAACATTGATACGCTCACTAATTAACTAAGTAATTATTTATTGCATTGAGAGGTGCTCTACAACCCAATATAGGGGAGATATGTGTAATCTAAGTAATGTAATGTAAGTAAGCAAGTTATGTAATGTAAGTAATGTAATGCAAGTATGTCAACAACGAATATATATTTGTAGATGATTTCTCACATAAGTGCCTTATTTTCTTCATGCAAAAGAAAGTCCATGCATTCTCCAAATTAATGTAATTCACGATTGAGAAGTAATAAAAAGTCCATACATTAAAAAGGTAATGTAGTGTGAGTATGTCAATAAGGGATACATATTTTTAGATGAATCCTCACATAAGTGTCAGATTTTATTCATGCAAAAGAAAGTCCATACATTCTCCAAATTTTGTGAATTTAAAGAACTTGTTGAGAAAGACACTAGCATGAAAAGTGAAGGCTCTTGAGAGTGATAATGATGGTGAATGTGTGTCGAATGAGTTCAAGAACTTATATGCAAAAGAATACATCCAACGGGAGTTAATAGCACCCCATAAATCACAACAAAATGGGGTTGTTGAAAGGAATACAAAATTATTGTGGGAGTTGCATGGGCAATGTTGCGTGATCATGGCCTACCATTGCACTTGTGGTCTAAATCATGAAACACAATGGTATATGTGCAGAACAATAATCCTCATTGAATCCTTGGGATTAGTACATCATAAGAATATTTTTCAGAGAAGAAACCAAATGTGTCACACTTCAGGATCTTTGGTTCATCAGTTTACTGTGGCTGCACGGAAAAATATAGAGTCGGTAACATAGTTGGGAATATTTTTTGGGTACACTGATACACCTCACAACTATCAGGTGTAACTTCCATCTCACAGGATGACATTTGTTCATATATATGTGAAGTTCAATGAAGAGAATGCCATGATATTTTCCCTTGAGAGGGAGCTTCAATTTCATGAAGATGAGGAGATTTTATCTCGAAAGGAAGAAACTTAAAATGTTGTAGAGTAGCCACAAGTAGACGAGTAGAGAGTGGAAGCACCCACTCATGCAGAGACATCTAGAGATGGAAGGAAGCGCACCAGAGAAGCTGACATATTATTTCATGATATTGGAGATAATGAGACATCTAGAGATGGAAGGAAGTGCACCAGGGAAGCTGACATATTATTTCATGATGTTGGAGATAATGTGGGAGCACCCACATAACAACACAATTAGAGGAGGTCATCGGATCGATACACTGGATACATGGCTCTAATGAGTGAGCTAGTTGAGACAGAGCCATCCTCATTCGAGGAATAAGTACAAAATCCAGTGTAGGTTGATGTCATGGTAGAGGAATGTGATTCCATAATCATAAACATTATTTGGGAAGTGGTACCAAGACTAGAGAACAAGTCAGTAGTAGGTTCAAGGTGGATCAACAAGGTGAATCAAGAAGCAGATGAAAGCATAGAGAAAAAAAAGGCCATATTTGTGTCCAAGGGGTTCTCTAAGGTGGATGGAATTGATTACGAGGAGAAGTTTTGCTCTAGTAGCAAGGTAATCTTCTATCAGATCAATTATAACACTTGTAGTGCAGATGGGATGGAATATCCATTAGATGGATGTGAGGAAAACATTCCTCATTGGAGTGATTGAGAAGGAGGTGTACATTGAACAACCGGAAGGATTTGAGACCTTCGACAGAGAGTCACATGTGTGCAGACTCAAGTGAGTGTTATATGGATTGAAACAAGAACCTTGTGCTTGGTACACCAGGATCGACAACTATTTCACCAGGTTGGGCTTCACCAAAAGTGAAGTAGATGAAAACCTTTACCATATTGTTGTTGAAGATAAATTGTTCATTATAGTATTATATGTCGACGATTTTATTTTAACCAGTGATGAGAAGTTGATAAAATATTGCAAATAGAACCTTGCAAGAGAATTCAATATGAAGGACATGGGACTCATGCATTATTTCCTTGGTTTGGAAGTATTTAAAGGATATGGGGAACTATTTGTCTCAGGGAAAGTATGCCAACGAGATACTAAAGAAAGTCTACATGGAGAGTGTCAAACCCATGGACACTCCTATAACAAGAAATTGGAGTAAAGAGGATGCCACTTCAGGTGAGGAGGTGGAGGCCACTATTTACAGGAAGCTTGTGGGTTCACTCATGCATTTGGTGAACACATGAACATACATGTGTTATGTAGTTAATAAAATTAGTCAAGTAATGGGTAAGCCAACCAAACTGTATTGGAAGGCAACCAAACATGTGTTGAGATACCTCAGAGGCACTACTCAGTATGGTCTTTGGTACAAATAGACAGAGGGAGTGAATCTTCAAGGCTTCATAGATGCAGATTGGTGGGTAGTCCATAATATCAGAAGAGAACTTTAAGAGGAGTCTTTAGTATTGGTTCAACAACGGTTTCCTTGTACAATAGGAAGTGGGGACCAGTTTCACTAAGTTCAGTAGAAGCAGAGTACATTGATGCTAGTCAAGCATCTTGTGAAGCTATATAGATGAGGAAGATTATTATTGGATTATTTGGTTAGATGATGGATCCTAATATTATTTATTGTGACAATCAGAGTTGTATCAAACTCTCTAAAAATCCAAATTTTCATGATTGATCCAAGCATATCGACATCCATTATCACCATGTACAAGATTATGTTCAGAGGCAGATTATGTTGTTGGAGCACATTCCTATAGAGGAACATGATGCATATATTTTGACAAAGGCATTCTCAAGAGGAAAATTTGAGTTCCATAGAGATAGAATTGGGGTATATGACAATCCATTTCTTGTTGAGAGGGAGTGTTGAAAATGGAAACAAGAAGTCCTGATTTAATTTTCGCTTGAATTAAATTAGGAGAAAATTGTAATTCCACATCACAAGACAACAAGAACGTGTTAACTAAGTTACTTTGACCTAGTTGGCTCAGTTAATTCAAGTTGAAGGTATAACTTGAGTCACGTAGAGTGGTTCCTACCTTTTAGGAGCCTAGGTTGAGTTTAATTTGAGTTTTAATAATTTAATTTAGTCAAATTGAGTTAAAGTCAGTTAAAATAGTTCCTATTCTTGGAAGAACTAGTGGGAGGTCTAGTAGTGGGGTATGTACTCACTGATCAACTAGTTAACTGATAAATCAAACATAATTAACTATGCATGTGTGATCTACAAGTTGCCCATTTGATATTGGAGTTCAAGGGTAGTGTACTATCAATTGTATAATCATATGAGTTGTACAAGTGGTGCATGCAGTTAGAGAAGGACCTATAGATATTGTAAAGTTATGGATGAGGAATTTCCCTAAGTAATAGGGATAGTTCCCAATGAAAAATCACAAGGAAATAGGAGCTTGGTAGGCATCGAAATTGGATAAGTATTGGCTAGAGTCGGTTTGTGAGGCAGTGATATAGAATATACTTGTGCAAGGATTGTTCAGGCTTGAACAAGCATTGTATTTCTTCTCTATTTTTTGATTAATGCAATACAGATCAGAAGGGGGTTTGAGTAGTGGATTTCCCCTAGATATATCCTCATGCTATCTGTGTTAATTGATTCATGTCACATATTTTTTTATATTTTTTCTCAGTCATGAATTTATTTCCGCAGAGGAGCAACGTAGATAAATATTATTATTTTAGTAAATTACATTAGCAGTTTGAATCTATAAGGAATTTATATAGTTTAGTTATTGATTTATAATCTTATTTGATTTCTTGCACTAGACTCCTTGATTTTAGTGTAGATGTTGATTTCTAATCCTATTTGATTACTTGCACTAGATGCATTGATTTTAGTGTAGATGTTGATTTATAATCCTATTTGATTACTTGCACTAGATGCATTGATTTCAATGTACATGTTGATTTCTAATCCCATTTAACTTCTTGCACTAGATGCATTGATTTAGCATAGATGTTGATTTCTAATTTGATTTAAATGTTTGCATTAGATTCATTTATTTCAAATTAGATGTTGATTTTTTATTTGATGTAGCTAGATCTATGATGTACATTAATTTCAAAGTAATTAGATTAGTAGTGTGCACTGATTTCAGTGTAATTACAGGTGATAGCATGGAGCTAGGTTACACTTTTTGGCAAAGTGAGGGCACATTTTGGTAAAAAAAGGATGCTGAATCGAGTAATTTTTAAGCACTCGATTGAGTTGTTTAGATGCTTAAAAATAGTTCCATCGAGCGTTTAAGAAAACCCTCGATCGAGCCATTTTATAACCCGAATTAAAGTCTCAATTGAGAGTTATGGCTCGATCGAGCTATATTTTTCAATCAAGTGTTATTTCTTATTAAAAACCTAATCACGACTTGCACAAGCCATTTTGCCTAGGCCGCAAGAGGAAAAGGAGTTCGATGGAAGATTCTAAGCTTGACCAATATGGAGGAACTCAATCCAACTACCCATCAACCCCACCAATGACCTAGAGGCTCAAGTTGAGGTAAGTTTCCTGTCATTTTTATCTCTTTTATTTAATTTTTATTGCAAAATAAATAAATTAATTTGAGAATGAGCTAACATACGAAAAGTACAAAAAAACAATCACGAAAACCTTCATGAAAACCACAAAAAACCACTAAGAAAACTCTTGAAAACCACAAAAAACAACCTAGAAAACAACCAAGAAAACCCTTGAATACCAAAAACAACTTAGAAAACCACAACGAAAATCCTTGAAAAACACCAAAAAAATTATAATTTAGGTTTTAATTTCATTGTATAAGTTATTTGCAATGGTAGCATGTTTATTATAAATATTTTCCATGGTAAAAACTTTATTTTTTTATTATTTTAACTTTTAATCTTTTTTTAGGAATTTAATGAAATAAATTAAAAAAAAAAATGATTTTTTGTTATTTAAAAATGCATTTTTAATTTCGAATAAATTTGACCAAAAATATGCCCAAATAAATTTCAAAAAGAAAAAATTAAAGTGTAACCAATAAATAAATAAATTAGGAGCTTTAAATTGACATAATGAATATGGTTGCTCACGGTGATCCTCTATTAAATCAAATAAGAAATTTTATTTCATTTTTATTTTAAATTTTAATAAATTAATATTTCAAATATTTTTTAATAATAAATATAGTGATTTGTTTTAAAAAACTAATTGTATTTAAATAAAATATTAACTAAGTTAAAAGGCCAAAATGGCATTTTTTATTCTATTAAATTTTATTACATACACAAACACACACACATATATATACAACATTTAACATAGTTTTACAACTATTTAACATAATTTGTTCTTCATAATAACGTAATATGGGTGATGCTCAACAACTTTTGAAGACTCGAGTTGATCATTTCGTCCTTCTTTCATTAGCATTCATAATTCTGTCCCGAAGATGGATCCGAGTTGGGATTCGAAACGCCGATAATTTTCTTATGACACTGTGGATAATATGAATCATTCTCTTTCAATTGATAACCACAGAAGCCTGAAAACCATCAACTATAAACTATAGTTTTCCTTAAAATTTCCACTACTCATATTTGTAGAATTATTTAATATAATGATATGACAACTATATATCTCTCAGTTCTCACCCTTATTAAATTTATTAGTTGAGTAACTATTTTGTGACTTACACTTCCTATATTTTTATTTAACTATATAACTCGACATAACATAACTATAACACACACACACACACACACACACACACACACATAAGTTCAAGTTTCACCAATGCAACATTGCTATATATGTTAAATCCATGATGAAAAGTGCATTTAAAGTGAATATATTAGCATTTTGACTTTTTTCTAATTTGTACCATATTGTTTCATTATGTAGTGTGTCATACGAGAAACATTGTCTTCATGTGCTTGCACCTAGTAAATGCCAAGTGTCAAAATCAAACAGTATAAGAACTTGTCTTATGGAGTACTTGGTTTGCATGAAGTTTTATTAGTTTTGCAAATAAGTTTATTTCAAAATTTTACATATATTTACATATTTATGCTCTATGAAGAAAATGCATAATTAGATTTGATCACATTTTTCGATTGTGTTTATAAAAAAAATTGCTCTCTTTAGTTTAGGACTTCAACCTAGATTATTCTACTTGGGTTCATAAATGGTTTTCTTGTCAAAACTATTTCTATGTCAACATTTGTTTCTTAGATTAGTTTATGTGTATTATATGTAATTTGCAAAGCCATCTCCCAAACACCCCCCCAACCGCAACCCGTCAGAGTGTTGGGGGATCTGCTATACATGGTCGGGTTAGACCAAGTAGCCATACTAAAGTGTCTATTCCACTCATAGATCCTCCCTATGACACCAGTCAGAGTGTCAGAGGCAATGTTTCTATCTATGTTGATGATCTTGCTATAGATAGTGGACCTTCTTCACCTATTGCAGGTATACATCTTACATTTTAAATCCTCTTTAAACTTTATGTGTTTATGCCTTGAAATTATGTTTAATTTTTAAATCGTCTTCAATTGATGTGTTTAAATTTAATATATATGTTATTAAGCTTCTAGTTTGTTAGATATATTAAATTATGTTTATGATTTGAAAACCATCAGTAGGGTGAATACGAAGATCAAATTGTAGTGTTGATACCTCCATGGAATGATGTTATAACCAATATCACAGTTAAGGATGTTAGGGCCTAGCATACATGGATCATGCGAGAGTTGGATAAAAACTCTGCTAGTTCACCTACTAGGCATAGTTTGTCTCTGATGTTGGATATCATCAACAGGTTGATCGAGACATACCAGAGGGTGGGCCCACAAATCCACCTCCTATATTCCACTACATAGGATTAGGAGGCTGGAGTTTAGAGGCCCACATACTTGGAAGGTAGTGAAATATGCCACCAAGAACATTGATGTTTGTGGGGAGTTGTTTGGCATCCCTTTGGACTATCGTGCTAGACATGTTGGTTTTATTCGACTAAAATATTTTAAGAATGTTGATACGACCCCTTTTGTTTATGATTGATTAGTTGGAGCTTGGGGCTAGTTCCCCCACCATGACTAGGTCCCCATTTACTTTGCAAAGCATATATATGTTGAGTTTGTGCTACATATGAGGCCAGATTACACCAGCATTTGATCTAAGTTTTATGGACCCAGCTTTGGATGTAGTTATGAATGTGTCAGGGCTTGTAGGGGCCCTGCACATGTAGCACAAACTTCGAGATTGTTGCCACAACAATACGAGAGTGTGGCATTGTCGACGAAGCTAGAGAAATCATCGCATCTTGGCACTAATATTAGGAATACCATTGTAAATAACACAAAGAATATATTGGCCATTGCACATGTTGCATTGCATGGAGAGACGAGTGTACCACATTTATTGCCTCATGGCCCACCAGTTGCATTACATGATGATTCATATCTCGATAGTCTAGGGCATGGCCAAATTTTTTCATATGCACATACATGTCATGATAACATCCATGACACTTGGAGGGTGCATGACCCAGGTGACACATACCAAGTACATATATATGAAACTTTTCACTCTTACCATCAAATTATACATTATTTATATTGATAAGTTCATATCAGATTGCATTTGTATTAATAATTTCATGATAACGTGCATTCACATCCCAACTACATAGATGAGCTTCTGAGGTAATCTGATGGGTCATTTGACCAACCAAATTAACCTCCTCTAGTGCATGTTTCCACTGCTCTGTCTCCTCCACCTCCACCTCCATCTCATAATACTCATGGACTAGCAGTTGAGGTAAATTTTTTTATTCATAAATAAGAGAGTTTATTGATGACGTGTGTTGAATGAAGATATAAGGAGAGAGATGGATAGAATGGGAAGAGAGAGGGTAAGAGATAGAGGGAGGGAGAGAGAGAGAGAGATAGATATGGAGAGATAGTGTGTATGTTTGGGGGGTGATAAAGAGATAAAAAAGAGATAGAGGGAGATAAATATATAGGTGGAGGGGGGATTATTGAAATAAGAGAGAGACAGAGAGAGGGAGGGAGGGAGAGATAGTCAGATATGGAGAGAGAGAGAGAGAGAGAGAGCATGTGTGTTTGGGGGGTGAGATAAAGAGACAAAGAAGGAGTGATGGAGGAATATATATATATATATATATATATATATATATATATATATATATATATATATATATATATAGAGAGAGAGAGAGAGAGAGAGAGAGAGAGAGAGAGAGAGAGATTCATTGAAACAAATGCATTCATTTCAGTGTAGATGTTGATTCTTTATCCTATTTGATTGATTATACTAGATGCATTGATTTCAGTGTAGTTGTTGATTTCTAGTCTTATTTGATTGCTTGCACTAGATGCATTGATTCTGTGTATATGTTGATTTATAACCCTATTTGGTTGCTTGCACTAGATGCATTGATTTTAATGTACATATTGATTTCTAATCCTATTTGATTGTTTGCATTAGATGCACTGATTTTAGTGTAAATGTTGATTTCTATTAGTATTTGATTGCTTGCACTAGATATATCGATTTCAATATAGATGGTGATTTCTAATTCTATTTGAATGATTGCACTAGATGCTTTGATTTTAGTTTAGATACTGATTTCTAATTTGATGTAGCTATATGTATGATGTAATTACTTTCAAAGTAATTAGATTAATAGTGTGCATTGATAACAATGTAAGTGCAAAACAATTTATTGATGACGTGTATTGATTTTTGTGTTACAATAATTCAACCATAAATAAAATACTTGAGTTTTCATCTTAAATAAAATGTTCACTTACCTGCTATGTTTTCTTATTGAAATCGTAAACTATTTGTAATTGACTACATTCTTATCATTCCCATTTTCCATCATTCAACAATGTTAGTCACTTTACATTCAAATAAGGTAATAGAAACCAACTACTATTGAAACCTATTTGGGGTTTAACACTCCATAAGTCACAATGATTTGCTTTGGAGAAAGCTACTATTAATATTGGAGAGCAAGAGAGACAAGGTATGAATTTTACTATAATAGCATGAATTAAAGATTTGAATGGCCTGTGATATCAACTACTCTTTTCATATGATCCATATGAAAATTTGGGGAAACTAATAGGGTATGACAATAAGAACAATAAAAAAATAGTTTAAGATTGATTGCAATGAAGATTATTTGTAATTGACTACATTCTTATTATTCACAATTTCTATCATTTAACACTGTTACGTTGCCACTTTGCATTCAAATTTTTTATTTCGTCATTCTAGTTATTAACACTCTCTATCATCTCAACAAACTAAGGTAACTGAGCAAATGTAAAATTAAAATGACCATATTAATCTTAGACATATTTAGCATATTTAAAGTGATCAAAATAATTAGATGTTCAACAAATTTTCCATGGCCACACACAACTAAAACCAACCTAGATCCATTTTAACCCTAGATCTAGCAAGCTTCGAGAGGGATAAAATCTCCCGAAGTGCAAACATATCCTTAGATTTGTGCTCAAAAAAGAGGTTTGCACCTCAAGAGTTTTGATTCCTCTAGATTCTTAATAGATATGGGGTTAAAATGGATCTAAGCTGGTATATAAATATTAAACTATATCCAAAAATAGTAATCCACCATGTTAGTTTGAAAAAAAAACAATATACATTTTCACATTGATGTAAAATCGTAATTTTATCAATTGCAAATTGTGATCATAAACAAGTTTTGGAGTTCTAAATTAACCGAGATACCCAAAATTGCGACTTAGGTAATGCAATTTAACATTTCAATAACTTTTCATTATATATATATATATATATATATATCTTATAGGATTTTTTTATTTTTATTTTTAAATTTAATATACAGATATATTTAATTCATCTATATTATTTTTATATAATTTGTTTTTTCATCTAAAAAAAATATCAGTATATAATAATCTATTTTTATTTGTTGCATGGAAAATTTAAATGTTAATTATAATCTAAATATATGATAATGATTAATATTTATTCATATTATAATTGGTTTCTAAGATTTTGTTATAATCTCATTTTTATGTTAAAAAGTAGAAAGAAAAGTCCTTAATATTAATGACTTAGGTTAGGAAGCTTTGTATTGTAAAATTTATCTTAAAATTGAATTATAATTAAGTAGAGTATTTTAGTAGAAATTATTTTTTCATTTTCAACTTTCTTAATGTCACAAAAATGAGAGGTTTTTGTATGCCATGGTGTTTTAGGAATTGTCTAATTCTATTTTTAACTATATTGATCTTTAGAATTCTTTTGATAGTAATCACATGTAATGGACCATTGTCGACGCATTTCTAAATAGGAATAGTTTGGTCATTTCTACATCTATTTAAACTTAACATCGTGATCGTTCGAAATGCGTCAACCATGCTCCATTACATGTGATTACTACAAAGAATGCTATAACTGGTAACAATGGATCACATAAGCCAAAATTCTAAAAATATATTAATTTTTTTCTTTGTACTCGTTAAAATTCAATGATACTTTAGATTAACCACCTCATTGTACTCTCTTAGCTTCTTTTTATTTTCTAACTTTTAGTTTTACTATAAAGTTCACCAAATCTTCTTAATGTGATTAAAAACATTATTACTTATAATATTTATATTATTATACTAAATACAAATACAAATTACATATTATTGTCGGTACCTAATTGAATTATTATCATACTAAAAGATATTATTATATTCTAAACATTTAATTGCGGGAACACTTATAGCTTTTATATATATATATATATATGAAAATGAATGATGTTATTTATGAGAGTGAACTTTTACTAAATCGATTGTTTTAAAGATTTATTAGAAAAGAAAAAACGTGTTAAAGTATTATTGTTTTGATCCGTCAAAAAGTTAAAAATATCGCTGTATAATATTGTTAAAACAATTTTAAACTATTTATGTTCATATCCTAAATGCTATTTTTTCTCAAGTTGGTCAATTCTCTTTTGACGAGAATGAATCATTGCTTTCGCCTTTAACTTTATTTACATGTCGTTTTTCCTTTTTCTTTTAAATTTTATTTACCTATTGCTTTCACTTTTGACTTTATTTTCGTGTTGTTTGCAAAACAACTTTGACGACTAAAGGAAAAAAATAGGTCAAACTGTATGATTATTATTCACAGAATGATAACGTAGACACATTGTCGTTTGATTCGATTGATGGCTTCTGATTTAGGTAAAATTTCACTTTTCAATTTCATGTAGTGTAAATTACACAGATTTAATTATATTATAATTATATTACTTTTATTGAAGGTAAGTTTAATAGTATAAATTTATTTTAACTAAATATTGAGATTAATCAAATTTAACTAAATATTGAATGATGATGTATCTATTCTTCAATTTTTTTTATGAGGTTTGAACTTCTGATTTGGAACGGACTAAATCTCACACAAACCAACTTGTCTACATTTCATGGATTTATTAATAATAATATTATGACTAGTTTGTATCCATAAGAATAGTGTGATGGACCCCATTAATAGGTATATCATAAGACCTACTTTGTCATCCTCCAACCTATAATTTCCTCTTTCCTCACATTTATTAACATTTTTTTTACTATAATGTGTTTAATATGGAGACTTAAGGATGATTGTCATACTTCATGACCTAATGTGTAGGAAAATAGTGTTTTTTTAGCGCATTTACTATGTACAAGCACATTGGAGGCTGCTGGAGGAGATGTAGGAGGCGTGTCCCCTGCATTTACTCACCCACTCGACTGCTCCCTAAAATCACTCACTTGCAGCTTGAGGATCTTCTAGCCGCTGATGCACTTAGGAAATTGCGAGGATGTAAGGGAGCTAGATCCACTTTTATAGAGAGTTTGGAGGGAATCGATTCTCTTTCGAAGGAGGTTGCCCCTTAGTCATTTTTGTATAAATAAGCAAGCCTAAGGGCTCAATAGGATTCAAACTTTGGAGTAGAAAGGAGCTATTGAGAGCTAGGAAGCTTGAGATTGTCATTTACATTTCCTTTCCATGATGTATTTGAACTTTGTTTTAGGTCAATGAAAATCTTACTGTTACCTTTCATCTAAGTTTGTTTCAGAGGGTTGAGTCCCCTTGGGTTAGGGTCCAACGCAAAGGCTCTAGTCTCTCTTTGTTTATTTTATCCATGCATTTCCTTTGATTAGCAACATCTCTTTTCTTGATAGAAATTTGCTTATAAATTTGTTGGTGCAAGCCTCTCTACCACCTCTCTTGTGGGAAGTGTGGTTGAGGAATATGTATTAGCAAGCCAAAAACATGTGGTTACTTCCCTATGCAGTTGTTAGACCTTAGATTATTGCTCTTTTACATACTATGTTTGTTTTGCATACTTAGGGGTTAAATCACGTGCCTCTTTAAGCTTTCATGGATGTAGGTTGTATGCATGTTGCAAGTTAGATTGTCTTTTGATGAAATAAAATTCAACTCATCCTTCTTTCTACTTAATTTCATAAAATTCAACTCATCCTTCTTTCTACTTAGTTTCATAAAATTCAACTCATCCTTTCTTGTTTAGTTCATTTTGCTGCAATTTGGTTATTACTTTGGCATTCTTTTCAAGTTGCAAAAATGATTATTTTTCTAGTGTTAATTTACTATTGGTGGCTTGCAGGGTTGACATATCCATCCTAAATTCCTCCTACCATCATCAACCTCTTTCCCCTCACCTCATAGTGCCCTCAACACTCTACCACCAAAAGTACGCTTTTGGGTCATTAAAGGACATTGTGTGCATTGGTTTCTGTGCAAGAGGGGCCTTTGATAGGTGCTAGGATTGGAAACAACTTCATACAACCTTCATATACCTTCATCCACCCTTTCCCACCTTTAGATCACCTTTTCCACCCTTTGAATCCTCATGGATCCAATCCTTTAACAATCTTGTAGCATCTTGTAGCACCATGTAAACTTGACCATATTTTCTCAAAAATATTGATTTTATCTCTTAGGCTTGAATATTGAACCCTAGGCTTTGAAACCATGATTGAGGAGGACCAAAGCCTCA
Organism: Pinus albicaulis; assembly: GCA_034641835.2. Classification (NCBI taxonomy): domain Eukaryota; kingdom Viridiplantae; phylum Streptophyta; class Pinopsida; order Pinales; family Pinaceae; genus Pinus; species Pinus albicaulis. The sequence continues at coordinate 653,021,731 of CM076578.1, forward strand.
TTTAATACCTTCCTTTTCTTCACTGCAACAAAATTATGCAATTAGGGTTGGAAGACAAATTTCCGAATTTGAAATGCAATGATGACTTTCTTGATTGTCTCATGAAAGGCCTAATGAACTCTATCACTAAAGCTAAATCTCTTTGAGCACAATGATCAAAGGTTGATTTACCAATGAAAAGTAGATCAAGGTTGTTTCTTTTGAATCTATGCTTCTTTTAGGGTTTCAATTACAAGCACTATTATTGCAAAGGTTAGTTTCGTTTTCAATGCAACTTTTCACATTTTGCAGTTAGAATAGTGTTTACATTCCTGCAAGTATCATAGAGTTTACATTCTACAAGTATATTAGTGTCTTTTTTTTGCAAGTAGTATAGATTTTACATTCCTGAAACTAGGATTAGCATTTAAATTTGAACAACTAACATTATCTTTCCTTTTGCTAGAAGAATAAAAGTTCCATTTCTACAATTAGGATAAAACACTTTGTTTATGCAATTTCCTTTCTTGAGTCAAATTGTAAAGTGGTCTCTATATGCCTTGGTCATAGCATTGTCACCTCTTAAGTTTGTACGAAGCCTGGGTTGATAATTAAAGTTGGTAGCCTTGGGAGTTGTAACACTCTTGTTGCAATACTGAGGCTCAACACTTTTTGGCACTGTTGTCGGGGAGGTGTCCAAGTAGGCATTGTTTCTACTTAGAAGTTTCCTTTCTTTTTCATATTTTTTTTTGCATCAATATAGTTTGATTTGAAAAAAAATCAAAAAAGGGAAAACACAAGAAAACACAAAAAATTTCATGTCCCATAGGAGTAGGGATAATCAAGGGAAAATTCTACCAAAAATTCCCACGCCTTCAAGTAGTCAACCAACAATCTTCTTTAGTGATTGTGAACTTCCCACTTTAGCCACAGAGAAGTTAGAAAATCCTCTAGGTGATCAACCTGAATTTTTTGAAGAACCCATAGGGGAGGAAGTCCTATATCACCTATCCAAAACATCAGTTGAAAACATGCATAATGAGTTATTTCCTATTTGAGAGACCAATGGGGAGGCCAGGATGAAGAATATAAGTCACACTACTCTTACAAATTTCCATGAATTGGCCTTTGAGGACCTTCACAAATTCATGTTTGAGTTTGTTGTAGTTTGTAGGACCTATAACTATACTTCTGATGAACATAAGCTGAATTTGTTTCCCTCCACCCTCAAGGATGCGACCTTGCACTAGTTTATGAGCCTACTTGGAGGAAAAATCACTACCTGGGAAGAAATACAGTAAGCCTTTAATGAGAAGTATAGGGATTATTGTAGGTCTAAAGAGACAAAATAGTAAATCTTTAGGATGACCTTAGGGCTAGATGAGTCCTTACAAGATTATGAGGAAAGGTTCCAACTCAACTATAGGAGGGTTAATTGTAGTAGTATTGTACCCTTGACCCTGAATCACTCAAGCTTGTACTCCTCTGAGGGATTAGAGAGGATGTAATGGAGACCCTAAATATGCTATTCGATATAGTTATTTACCAGCTGATCTATGGTGACATCAAGACAGTATCCAATAATCATTCTAGGGCCGGAAGGAAGATAGGTAGGTCTAGTCAAGGCTTGGTCAACTCTTCTCCCTCCACCTTGACCATCAAACATGAGATAGGGAGCATGCTAGAAGACTTCAAGAGAAATATGTTTCACACTTTTTCCTTACATATGGATACTATATAGATTAAGAGGAAGCAGAAAGTGAAATAGCTATATTTTTCCCCAGATGTACCAAGAGGCACCCCCAAAATGAGTGTCCACTAAACACCATAGAGGTCTACTCTGTCTATGAGGAGAACCGTGCAAAAAAAAAGTGTCCCTCTCTTCAAGGCTTGAAGGTTGTATACCAAGGGGCGGAGAATGGATTGGATTAGATTTCCTTCATAAAAAAAATGTGGCCAAAATGCCCTCATCCATACCAACAATGCATGTAGGGTTCACAATACCCTTCTTACAATCCAAACCAGAATGCACCCTTCCAGCCTTACTATCCTCCAACTCACTCATCATGGTCTCTGCCCTCTCCTTGGTCCTATACTCCCCAGTACTCTTATCATCCTATCATTCTGCCTTTACCTCAACCTCCTCAATGGGGAAACCCCTCATAAGGATAGAGGCCTACAGTAGCCCAACCTCCTACCTTAATTCCTCCTCCCCCAGCTCAACCACAACTACCCCATAATAACACACCAACTCAAACCTATGTGCCCTCCCAACCTAATTTGAACCTGAACAATAAGCATGCACAATAGGTGTACAATGGGGAAACAACCCATCATGCTTATGTTGTGGAAATCAAAGATATCAACCTTTGGTTTGGGAAGGTACCTCAAGATAATCTCCCACCTTCTCCACCTAAATACCTTGAAGAAGAGAAGGAAGAAAATACTCCTCAAGCCAATATACCTCCCTATCCTGAAATGTTGGTCCAATATAAACAAAACACCCCAAAATAGGTTGAACTTCTGGGAGAATTGAATAATTTGTGTGTTAAAATACCTCTTCTCCAGACCATCAAATATGTCCCCATTTACAACAAGCTCATCAAGGAAAAATGTTTCAAGAGGTTGGGGAGAAGAAAAAAAGATTCCCCCACTATCAATGTTGCTAGGCAACTATCTGATATGATGCTTGGGAGGGTGATCTCCCCAAAGTACTTGGGTCCTAGTAGCCCAGTTGTGGATGTACATATTAAAAATATTGTAATAGTCCCCAACACCTTGATTTACCTTGGGGTTGCAATCAATACCATGACCAAGGAAACCATGATAAAGCTTAATATCCAAGGAGCCTCGAGGAAGACCACTACAGTGCTACAACTTGCAGATAGATCCATAATATCCTCTCAGGGCGTTATTGAGGATGTGATGGTCTATATTGAATCCTGAGTATATCCCATAGATTTCCTTGTCCTCTATTAGGGTCCTATAATAATAGGATTCATAATTTTTGAATTGACTTTGATTAGCCCTGTAATATGTACATACTTTTCTTTCTGCAAATTGTTTTCCCATATCAGAAAAATAAAATAAAAAATGTAAAGAGGGTAAAAGTCCTAAAATAAAAATCAAAGGAATTAAAAGAAAAAATATAAAAAAGAATAGAAAATGGACCCCAAACAAAAAAGAGATAAAAATAAAACATGAAAGTGATGCAAATCCAAATGCCACTACTATTTACTTTTTCTGCAAAATAAAGATTGTATGCAGCTTGTTACAATGCCACAATTCATGAAGGTTAAACAACTTAATATTAACCTCTCATGTTTTAAATTTCATGCTATTAGATAGAGAATAAAGATCTAGACAAACAGTTTAAACTTAGCAGATCAGTAGTTAGGTAGAGAATAATAAGGAGCTCAACAACTTAATCTGAGCCCTTGGAAGAAATAAGGATAGAATCAGTTAGTTTATTGTTTTAAAAGAAAAATGAACAAGGGTTTGCAAGCTCAAATGCATCCAGGTAAATGAAGAAAAAATGTTAGGGTAGCATAAGGGTTGGCAGAAGAAGTTTTTACAAATAATGGATAAGCAGAAATTTGGTCATTTCAGTCACTAACTTCCTTCAAAAAATCATCCCCTTGTAAAAATATTTCATCTCCTTCCTTCCCCTTCTTCCATCTTCATTTTTCCTTTTTTCCCATTATTCATCCATTTTCCTTTGCAAAAAAACCCTTTTCCTAAGTTTAAAACTCATTATACTTAAGGAAAGTAAAACCCTTTAACTAATTCCCCTTTATCCAAAAAAAAAAAAAAAACTTTATCTTAAGTATAAAAACAATATGTCGGGACCCACAACAAAGGAATTTATCCCTATATCATGTTTTATACTAGGCTTAGTGTTTTTTCCCTCATCACATTCATTGCTAAACATTAATTTATATATTAACTCCTATATTCACCTTTAGCCCGTATTAGATTAATTTCTTTAATATTATTCAACCCATATTTTAATTTTAACCTATGTTCTATTTCCCCATGTGATATATATTCCCCTCACCCCATAAGTTAGAACTATTAATCAGATTATATCAGTCCCACTATATAATAACCCCCGCCATTGCTAAAATTACACTTATTCGCATTCCATTTGTTAATAAAGCATTAATCCGCCTAGCACATTTTCACTCCAAAACTATGTATTAAACCTTTATTTAAATACATTTTCCACCTCCCTCTGCATAGAAAACCCGGGCCCCACACCATTTCACCTCCAGCTTTATCGTGTCATCTCGACCATTCAATTTTCATATCCCAGATCCAACGGCGGAGATCTCATGTCGCACGTTTCTAAGCACGATGATTAAACAAACCCAAAGCTTGCGATAAACGTAGTTTCTGGGGTTTCTCTCACCTCCATGCGTCTTAATTCCATTGGATCGCATCGATCATCCCAATCCCGCTTACCACCTATGAACGTTGCGAAAACTGCTTGGCGGTTATTCCCTACCCCACGCCCAAATTTCTTATTTTCTTGAATTGACCATGCATTTAATACATTCACTTTTCAAATGAAATTGTTTATAAAAGCACCCGAATGCATTCATTTCATACCCTTATATTACTGTTTTCCACGTAGAAGAAGTATTGCAGACCAAAAAAGACCACTATCACCTCTGTTTTTAGCCTAAAAACCTTCTGCAAAATGTTTAAACTTTTAGAAGTGTTTTCAGGCATAAATCAATATTTTTAAGGTCAAAGGAGTATAAAATTGATTAAATAAAAACTAATCAATGGCTTCCAAAAACACTCTAGTCAACCCTCTACAACCCCCTGTTGTAGGTGTAGAGCATATTCCCCTGGCATATGTAGACTTCGAAATTACAGATACTGTGACAGAGTTCAACCTTGTTGAGATCCACTGCTGGAGCCAAGAAAAATCCATAGACCAAGCTGATGAAGTGTTTATCTGGGAATCAAACTTGCCTAAATATGTTGTTCCTCATACTCACCAATGCCCAGAAGTAATCAAACTTTTCCAATCATGCTACTCTCCTTTTTAAAGAGCCATTGTGAACCCTGAAAAAGAAGTTTTGTTTACCATTACAGATGAGTCTATCAACCAGATGCTTCAGATACAACTTGGGCCAAATGAAGTTCCTTTGTCTATTGAAGCCCTCACTAAGTTCTACTTGAATATGGATTTTCCCAAAAGATTCCAGATTTTTCAAACCTACTGCCATCCTATGTAGAAATTCCCAAGCTCAACCCTCCATACTCATCTGCTAAATTCTCAGAAAGGACCAGACATATTATTTCTATGTTGTCTTTCACCCTTGGCTATTTCACAGATGAACATGTTGATGTTGCAGTTCTTGGTTTCTTGTCTAATTTTTCACCTGGTTAGCCTTCTGCTGTCATCTTTAACTTTTCCCAATATATTGCCGACAGTATCCATGAGCAATTAGTCAAAATGCCTTCTGAAGGTGTTTTTAGGTATTCTTCATTCTGATTCCACATGTTCCTATATTTTCAGTCTGAAAAGTTTCCTATAAGTTTATGTGGAAGGAAATCCACAATCTGTCATATTTTGGAATTCCTTGATAAGGAAGGATTCAAATGAGTTTACTAGTTTAGAGTTTACAGATTCTTTCATACATCCCTTGTTCAATTTGTTAAACAACAGTGTGCAGCCCAGGATTACCAATGAAATCAATAAAGTTTTGCAATTGTCTGAGCATAACAGGATAGGTGATTGGTACTTGTACCAAAATCACATTGAAATCAGAGTCTATGGGTCAAGCCTTATTCCTTATAAATTGCTAAAATACCACCCTATGAGGTTATTTTCTCTGGAGTATATAAGGCAAATTTTAAATTCAGATGCTGTCAATTTCTTATGTTCAAAGAAGAAAACACAATTCAAGTTGAAGAACCAGGTTGGTCCATTCATCTGTAATAATAGAGAAGCAGGTCCAGAGGCAGAAAAAAAGTTGCAAGAGTTCAAATTCAGTCCTAGTTTTCTTTGGTATTATGACCCCCTTAGTGTTATCAGCAAAATGAGAGTTAAATGTAAATTAAATCCATATAAACATGACAAGAAGCGTGAGACTGAGAAATTCTCAAACCAATTTGAATGGTTAGAGAATTCATTGGTAGAGGAAGAGAAGCAAAGTGATACTAGTCAAACTTTGTTAACTCCATCCCAAGAAGACAAAATTGTAAAAAAGAAATAGGGAGGAAGGGTCTTATATGGCTGAGACTACTACAGAGACCAAATTAAAACTAAGATATAGCAAAAAACCAAAGATAAACCCTGCCAGTAAAGAAAAAGAGACAATAGAGGTCATTGACACAAAGATTCTAGAGAAAGATAATGTACCTCCAACAATAATTGAAGAGGAACAACAACCAACTACATCAAAGACACAGTTAATACAAAAACAACATAGTATATAAGTGTCTTCATCCAATAAAATAGCTGAAAATAACATGGATATAAAGGAAAGATATAAGGAAATTAATGCCAAAAATGAAGAAATCAAAAATGAAATATATTCTTAGTATCTAAAGCAAACTCCTAGCATTCAGAACAAGCTACTTTCAGCCCTTGACTACAAGAACAAAAAGATTCCGATGGCAGTTCTTCAGCCCACAGTTCCAACTCCTAAATCATCCTTTGATTATAAAAATATTGATTTTGAAGTTCCAGTCCAGGATATTCATCCTCTAGATCAAATTGAATTTCATAAGCAGTCAAGAGAGATGATTTATTCCACAATGACTACTAAGGCCATGAGTGCACAGAAAATTCAAAACACTTTGATAAATGTAAGAGATTAGCTCAAATTGGAGAAATCATCTTCATATGCAAATGACACTAGAATCAAATCCTTGGAAGAGCTAGTGATTGAAGTAGGATATGATCCTCAAAATATAAAAGTGGCAGAGGAATTGATAAAAAAGAAGAATGCAGACATTGCTGCACTTAAGAAACAATTGAAGTTGCCTGCTACAGAGCATCCTCAAGCCAAGGAGGTTTTATAGGATTTCAATCAGAAATATGAGATGATGAGTGTCATTTTACAGTTGACAGCACAACTAAAGGAAATGTAAATTGAAATGGACAAATTGGTCCAAGAGAAAGAAGCCAACAAAGCACATGAATTTCCTGCCACTGTGATTCCTATAGTTACAACATTTGTACCATCTACTTTGGCAGAAACAATGACTCCTAATGTTCCAATGGCCACAACAGTTCCGTTACTTCATCTACAACTTCAACCACTGAATCTTCAACAACAACAACACATAAATCAGATGAAGCAAGAAAATTAGTAAAGGCAATGCAAGATATGTCTATCCAGACAAATGAGATAAACAGGTTAAAAGAACAGATCAAAAATCCTAAAGACGCTGAGAAACTTGCTCAAATAAATGCCAAGAATGAAGAGCAAAAAACCAATAGATTGAATGAACAACTGAAGAAGTTGGAAAAAGAATTAACTTTGAAGGAACCAATGGCACATGTTAAGTAGAAATTATGGTCCAATATCATTGAAGCAGGCAATGATATTTAGCCATCCATACAGGTCATCTATGAGCAGAAAGATTTATTGAAATCAGCAAAAGAAGCAATACAGAAGACAAAAGAAGAGTTAGGTAAAAAACCTGAAGAAGCTCTAGAAATCATCAAATTTCTCAATATAAAAAATAAACAAGAGCTGGAAGAATTTGTAATTACTGACAGAACAAAGACCATCCTAGAAGTTAGGAAGGTAATCTCTAAGAAGAACTTGATGACACAATTGGAGGAAAAGTGCCAGAACATCGAAATTGCAATCACAAGATTCATGATTAAATTTGATGTTTTAAGGCAAAAAGGCCTTCCCAATCCTCTAATGATTAATGATAGATTAATGAAGTAGGAGGATTATGACAAAAAGATAAGAGAGTTTTCCAAAGATCATGTGAACAAATCAAGCCTGCAAGGAATCCCAACAGGGAAGGTGCTATATAAGAATTTTGAAAATTTGTTTTACTTACAACATGAAGTAAAACACTTATTTGTGAACAAACAACACTTTTAAAATACACTGAAGCTGATGAAAAAATCAAAAGGCTAATGAAGATAAAACTACTAGAGACAGAGTTTTGGGAGAAGTTAACCGATCTACTGCAAAGATCAGATTATAGTTTGCACAAAGCAGTGAAAGTAAAAAACAGATTTTGTTGTTTTTACACCAGCATTGATAGTTTTTGCAGTAAAAGAGTATCAGGATGAAAGTGTATCAGATGAAAGGTTAAAGACAAAATCAGAGTAAAGATGAATCTGCCAGTGTGAAGGACACCTCGTTGTCTAGCTGTAGTATTCATTGAACAACCAAAGAGAGAAAGCAGTGATAAAATCAAGACAACAAACTATTTTATTTCAATAAAAAAGGGACAGCTAGCATTAGTTAGGAAGTTGTCACTATCTTCTTGCATGAAGATATTTCTTTTCCATAAAAAAATTCCTAAGTTTATTCTAGGATAATTTGTATAAATTTTTTAATAAATACTTCTCATTAGGAAGTATTGAGGGTGGATGAATTGCTGAACATTTCTGTAGTTATACTATTCTAAACCTAAGGGTTTTTGTATCAATTTCAAGTTAGCAGACTAGATCACAAGAAATAAAGAATCATATTACAGGATTCATGTGTTGGGCTACTATAGTGAAGTATTTTCACATGTTACTTTGTCAATTTTATTATGTTTTCCATCAATACTTGAATGTTTTCCAAATCTAAATGATTTATTAGGAATTGTTATTTCAGAATATGTTAAAAGCACTCTGTTTTGACTGATTATCATTTATATGTTCTCAACTGATATCCAGATTAGGGAACCCTTAATTTCTCCCTGATTTCGATTGACCTCTTCCTTTTCACTCATAATCCGGATTTAAGAACCCTTAATTGCTCTTTTATCCCAATCAAAACCATTTCACCATCAACCTTGAAGATCTAAAGCGACTCAACTATCTTTCCCTGTAAATATTTCCCTTAAGGCCTTGATCCTGATCTGACTTCTTGACACATTGACTCCATTTTCCCAAGTGGATATAGACCTATCGCTATCCATATAAGTAAGTGATTTCACCACCAAATCAAATCAAAACCCCAAAACCAATTTACCCTACATAACTAGCCTAAAATAAAATACAAATCAACAAAGTTAAATCATATAGAGGGAGCCCTCTCCGAGCATTAGGAAGGCTAGATCCTAAGGCTTAAAAGTAGGTTTGTGGTTACCTCTAATATTCTTAAAAACTAAAATAAAAATCTCACAACTTTTGAGAATGATTAGAGTGATAACATCCTCCAACCCAAAAAAAAGTTTAAGGGGTACCCTCTCATCCTCCGGAGACCTTGGTTGGCCACTGCTAATGATTACATTAGTTGTGGGGCCAAGAACATGAACATCGAGAATGAGCATATTTGAAAGAAGCTTGTATTATACCCCCCAGCTCAACCCTCTATTGAGCATGATTTACCCTTGTGGGTAGAGGAAGAGGAAGAATAAGACCTTTATCGATCATCTCTCTACCCAATTTTTACATTAGACACTGCTATAGGAAGTAGGCATTTAGATGAGGATGACCTTATTGATCACTTCTTACAGAATCAACCTCCTACTACCATTCCAATTGATGATTTGGTGGAATAATCCTTAGAGAAAACTGAGAAGAATCCATTAAATGAACTGAGCTGAACTGGCTTTGATCTAGATCATGCCAAGCTTGTAGAAATCAACCCATCCAAAACTCTAAAATCCACCCTTCCCTCTTAGCTGAGCAAGAAGATAAATTATGCATTGTGCCGAGGCAACATCTTGATGCCCTTGCTTGGGACTATAAGGATATGAAAAGGGTTCATCCCTCAGTTTGTAATCGTCATATTTACATAAAGGAGGGATGTAAGCCTATGCACCAACCCTAGAGGAGGATGAATGCTACCCTTAAGGATATTTTAAAAGAGGAATTGCAAAAGCATTTGGATGTAGGGTTCATTTAACCCATTTCAGATAGTGAGTGAGTGTCCCCTCTTGTCATGGTACCAAATAAAAATGGGAAGTGCAGGATTTGTATTGACTATAGGGAAATCAACAAGGCTACCAAAAAGGACCATTTCCCTTTTCCTTTCATTGACCGAGTCCTAGATGTCCTTACATGGAAAATTTGATAGCCCCACCCAAGGTTCTTGTATGAGTCACATTGTAAAAATGATGTAAATATTTTGTAATGTTTTAAATAAAAAAAGGAAAAAAAATAAGGTACTGAGTCAAGGGACACAGATTCGAGAGATGGGGATGGAGAATTTATTCTTGGGAGGTTATAGTTTCTTGTGCAAAGAAGAAACCTAAACTTCACGATATCCATTAAAGGTTGATTGTTGCATGAAGTAAAGGGAATAGATCCTAAAATTAAATGGGTTGAGGAAAAGTACCCATACCCATGCTTTCTTGAGAAAACACAACAAGAAAAGAGGACATGATTTATGAGGGCTGCAAAAATAGCAAGGACACATTAGTAAAGAGGTTGAAAGAGTGAAGAAAAAAAAAGAGATTGAACATTAAGCGAAGGCATTGGAAGGGGGAATTGGAAAACCCTTCACAGTCCTCGCAACAAGGGAGAAGAGACTTGGTTTTGGAGGAAGACCGAGAAGGGAAATAGAGTTAGCTTCCATCGAAATTTTTCAACAGGCAGCGCTAAAGAGAAGAGAAGAGAAGTGGATCAAACTACAAGGAAAATACCCTCTAGTGGAGGTTATAAAGGAGGTTTTTAGTGTTATAAAATTGGCCAAATTTGTCAAAAAAAAAATTTCTACAACATTTGTTTTGGTAACGGAGGTTTTGATGGAGCTTCTAAAGGAACTTCAACACAACTAAAAAAAATTGGGCGATCGAAGGTTTTTACGGATGAATTTCTTATCGGTGCGCGATTCATGCATGAACGCACTGGTGCGTTTTAACCTTTACGCACTGGTACTGTAAACATACCAAGCATCGAGATGGAAAACAAATTTCAAAAGCCCGAGGGCATTTATCAATGTTATAGTGTGTGTCATCAACAAATATGCACCAGGCTGATAGAAGGTGCATGCACTGGCGCCGTTAAGGTGTAAAAACGCACCGAGATGTTAAGATGTAAAAACGCACCCGGACGTTAAGGTGTAAAAATGCACCGGCGCGTTAAAGGAAAACCATATCGGTGCATGCAATGCCTATCCGCCTGGGTCGTAGTCGTCGATAAAGTGCATCAAGCATTCTAATTGGTATTGGTATTTGGTGTGGTGCTCATAGGTCGTAGAAACGCATCGGTGTATAGTATCATACACATGTACCGGTGCACAATATCATACACACGCATCGGTGTTAATTTTCTATTTTTTATAAACATCGACCTGTGACAGTGCACTTATTGTGATTTTTAAAAATTCATTATTCATCAAAAGTTGACACATATCTTATAACAGTATTCATATCAATTAAATTTTTATTAGTGCATTTAAATGTGATGTTTGGATGAATTTGTTATATCATATAATCAGATTTTGCATCACTTCATTATAATATTTAATCATCCATATATTTAAACAATGGTGTAGCATTTCACAACGAAAATGGAGAACACAATAGAATAAATTAAAACACACACAGATATATATATATATATATATATATATATATATGTGTGTATGTGTGTATGTATGTATGTGTATATGTGTGTATAAATATATATATAAGACACTCTTTTTCATACAAAATGGGACAGTTATTGGTATCCCTTCGTCTTTTAATTTAGACACTGTGTCAATTACATTAAAACAAATTTTTGATTTCACAATCAAATATTTCAAAAAATGCAACGCCTTACTTTGATATCCAAACATATTGATCATCATTCTTCGTTGGAATTGTTATCACTACTCGAGCTACTTCCATGACTTGGGTTACTTGGAGGAATGTTTTGCTCATTGTGTTGATTTTTTTCTTCTTCAAGTTCCATCTACAAATATAAAAATAAAGTGTAATGAGTGTATCTACATTGGTGAGAATAATGAAAATTGCAATATTAAATAATATACATCAATGTAAATCGAAAAGAAATGTACCATAGCAATAATTGACTTGTGAAATATACACATTCTTTAAAAACCAAATTTGATGTCTTCTTTCAACATTTCATTTGTTGACGCAGTTCCATACTTTGTTTCCTGCAAGTTTGATACCCCATAACAAATCATAGATTTAATATAAAAGATTTTTTTGTTCTATTAATTATAGACGGAGCTAAATAAAACAAGATAGATACTTACAAATTCCACAATTAATTTCTAATATCCCAACATATATTGACAACCCATATTTAACCCAATGTCAATCAATTCTTCTAATGATTCTTCTTGATATGTTAACACCTGTTTGAAGACATTCAATGATGATTGCTGTAAAAATGAAATCTAGTTAAGTTGCTATAAGGAAGTAACAATTACTCACAAACTTAGATATCAACCATTTTCTTACTTGTCGTCTTGTTTTATGTGTTGAATGGGTTCCATCTTATTTTCTTTTCTACAAGAAAATACCTGAAAATTAATATTTAATGCTAAATTATTTATTTAGTGTACCTAATCAAAAAATTCAATGATTACATATTACATTTGAAGCACGTTGTTGTTGAGATGGCTCCTCGTGTGATGCAATTATGCCCATTTCTTTGACCATCTCCCTGTACACCTTTTTGGACATTCCTACTGGCATATTTCTGATATCAACTCGTTCATCCTTTGAGATTTTCATAATCTTCCTGAAAAAGTAACATGAAAATAAACTATTTAATTTTTATATTGATAAATGAAAACTAAAAATAAAAAAAGTGATATTTATAAATAATTTCTTTGTAGTAATATATACATATAATTCTAGAAAAACATTTAAAGGAATATTATTTTTTCAGTTGTTTTTTTTTATTAAAAGTCTGACATGTCTCATTGAACAATTCTCTAGAAACTCTTCTTGTAGTTTAAATAGAATTTGGTTCTTGTAATCATTGGATTGATTTTTTGAGCCGAAAGGCTCATTCTACAATCCAATATGAGGGAGATGTTAAGTATGTCACGTCCTCATAAAATAATAAAAATAATTTAAACAATTAAAAATCTATTAACCCAACAATTAAGTGTTGATATTATAATTGAGCCAAAAGGCTCATTCTAGAATCCAGTACAAGGGAGATGTGTAAGTATGTCATGTCCTCAAAAAATAATAAAAATAATTTAAACAATTAAAAATCTATTAACACTAAGGGTTGATATTATAATTTTATACAACTTTATATAAATAAAAAATATATATAGAACTTAAAGAAAGTGTTTGAATATCCATATTAACTAATATATTTCAGCATGGATTTCCTCTCTCTACAGAAAGTGTGTATATATATGTGTGTGTCTCTCTCTACAGAAAGTGTGTATATATATGTGTGTGTGTGTGTGTTAACCTTAGTTTGAAAGGAAAAATTAATTGAAGGTAATGTAGAGTAGTTACTTTTTAATAAGAGGAAAATGTGTGACTAATTCAATTTTTAATATAAAATATTAATAATGATAAAATATAAAATTATACAATTTAAACAATGAAAAATTGCCACATAAAACTATATTAATCACAAATTTACGAAGCAGTAAAATGTATTAATTGACATGTAATTTTTTTAAAAAGTTTGATATTGGATCTCTCGAGGCCCTTGGTAGATATGTGGTTAAACTGCATCTATATTGTTTCTACATCCCAGTGTGAAGGCTACGTTAAGTATGTTCATTCCTCGTAAAATAAAAATAAAATATTCTCTAAATAGAAAAACAATGTCGGCTATAATAAAAATGAAAAAAAAAAATATATATATATATATATATATATATGCTATGCATTTTTAATTAGTTGTCCATATGACCTAATATCATGTAGAGTAATTAGAAGTAAAAAAAATATGTGAGTAAGATGTTTAAACCTTATGTTTTTAAAAAATATTTTAATAAGTGATATCAACTTTATATAAATCTATATATAGAAAAAAAATGTTAAAAGCAAATATTTTAATGTATGATAGAATCAAATATCCAATGTGAGTTATGAATAAAATAATTTAATATGAATTAATATAAAATGTTTCAATACACATGTTATGTAATCTCTATAACAATCAAAATTGAAATTTAAACAATAAATTTTTTTTTGTATTCTAAAATAAGTTTGCAACAAAAGGAATTTGATCCCTTTCGACTCATGTTAGATCTATGTTTTAGATGGATCTATGCTGGTGTATTGTAAGTGGAAAGAATGGCTATACATTCGTTCCACTAGATCCCTCAAAGTTTTGTAAAAAATTCCCCCCATTGGTTAACCTCCAGCACCACTCATGAGCTAAGGAGGAATTCATTTTCATTTACATGTTTTATTTTTTTTCTTTTCATAGAACAACATTCCTTTTTTTCGTTTATTTACCTACCTTACCCATATGAATTAGAATATTGTAAAAGTTATTAATGAAATGTAAATATTGATATTAGTGAAAAAAATATAAAATAAAATATGGGCTCATTTGACATTAATAATTATGGCAAAAAAAACACCAAAAAAATTAGTTAAATATAAAATATAAAAATAGACAATTATAATTAAATGTAAAATAGTTAAATAATTAAAAATAAAATACAATTATAGTTAAATATAAAATAGTTAAATAATTAAAAGGTAGTTAAATATAAAATGTAAAATATAAATTTATTAAATCGTTAACAATAAAATGTAGTTAAATAGTTAAAGAACGTATTCCAGAAAGGAAAAATTACTGGATTCCGGCCAAAAATATAAAATATATATTATGAAGAAATATTTTGGTAATAATCACATTAAAATGAATATTGTCAACGTGTTTTGAACCAACCATTGTGTTAGTCTTGATGATGAACCACAGGTTGGTTCGAAACGCGTCGACAATGTTCATTTTAATGTGAATATTACGGAAAGATTTCTTCATAATTTTACGATGGATCACATAAGCCAAAATTCTATAAATAAAATATATGGTTAAATATAAACTAGTTAAAAAAAATATTCCAAAAATGAAAAATTACCAATTCCATCCAAAAATATAACAAATATATAGTTAAATATAAAATAGTTAAAAAACATATTAAAAAAATGACAAATTACCAATTCCAGTAAAAAATATTAAATATATAGTTAAATATTAAATAGTTAAATATAATTAAATATAAAATAATTAAAAAACCTATTTCAAAAAGACAAATTACCATATTCTAGCCAAAAATATAAAATATATAGTTAAATAGTTAAAAAAAAGTTAAATATAAAAGGAAAAATTACTAGATTCTGACCAAAAACTATATTTCCGGTGATAGTTAAATATAAAATAGTTAAATAGTTAAAAAAAAAGATAAATATAAAAGGAAAAATTACTGGATTCCGACTAAAAACAATATTTCCGGTGAAATTGTGGCTTCAAGTAAACAATATAGTAAAAAAAAAAACATCAAAAAATTTGTTAAACATAAACTATATATACACAATTAAATATAAAATATAAATACAGATAGTTATATTTAAATATAAAATATATACAGTTATTTTAATAAAAGTGCCATATATTTAGGGATTTCGATAAAAATAAAAAATTATAAATAGTATATTAAAAAAAATTATTGAATCTTGTGCTAATAAATATTGTAAAACATAGATAAAAGTAAATTAAAATTAAAAAAATGTTTACATGACATTTTTTTATTAATTTCTTGATTTTTTCTTAAGAGGCTGCTTTACTAAAATTTCCTCTAATGAAATTATTTTGCTCAAAAGGAGGACCAGGGCATGAATCAACTTGCATGGAAAGTAGCACCTCTAGGGGCTAGAAGATCAATCACTATCTAGAAGCAACATGCAGGCATAAAAGCAACCTAAGATAATCACGTAGGCAGAGGTATGAGAGTCCTCACCTCTTCCTTTAAATGCATGGTACCTCATTTTTTTTAATGTATGAGGAACGATATTTTATAGTCTAAAGGTGGCCAACATGATTGGGCACCCTTGAACATTTAAAGTGCAATTAAATCACTCATCCATGCAACGTGGAAAAAATAAAAAAATGAGAGGGTGATAATTAAAAGGAGTGGGACTAATGGTCTATAAGAGGAAATACGAAAGTGGTAGGTGGGGGCCAATTCACATAACATGTTGATCCCACTACCACAAGAGGAAATAAAAGGAGAAGCTCGAATCCCATTTGTACTAAGAAGTTCATTCCTAAAATAGTAAGAGAGTCCCACTAAGACATTGAGAGTTGAACTAGCTATGACCGAGGGTCCCATAGGGTGCTACAAAGAAGATACAAAGTAGAATAACATGTGCTACTGATCGAAAGAAACTTCTACAATATTGGAGTAAATTACTACATGATAGTAAATAATGCTACAACATTGGGTTGAGAGGTGAAAGAAGGGCCGAATTGATGAGAATTTTCCTCCAAACCCCCACATCCATAAAGGAATCTCCTAGGGAAATGTAAGTAGCACATTCTCCTCACCTCCCATGATGAAAAGGTAAGATAATTTGGTTAAAAATTATGCATGTACAAACATCGTGTAGCAAGCTCTTGTAGTTTTTTTTTTTGTTTAAAATATTTTTTCATATGAGGGCAGCCAAGTGGCAGCACAGTTAATTTGTTTGGAATTTGGAATGTAGTTCTCTTCCCTCTATAAAAAGCAAGAGCACTAACCCTCTCACCTCTATCTTGAAACCCTGAGTTGCTTAGAACAAAACAAAATACAAAATATTTTTTGAGGAAAATTGAGGAAGAAAAAATAGAAAACATGGGAGGGGACTTCAATGGAAGGGAGCCAACATACACTAAAATAATCCACCAACATCCTCCTATCAGAGATATATTCATAAACTAATAATGGATGGGGTTGTTTGAAAATCTAAAGGGGTATAATGATGTGATAACCCATGAATTTTCCATGGCCCTCACTCTCAAGGGGAAGATAGTACCGCCACTATTATGAGAGGACTTGCCATCCACTTGAGTGCATAACTCATTATAAAAGTGACCACAATGCAACTAGGTGTTAGGCGGGGCAAGGAGGATAGGAAAAAAGCCATCACAACCAAGAATAATTTCTTCCTCCCTAAAGAAAAGCTATTTGAATACAAGGATGGAGTTAGAAGGGAGATCCTTCCTTACCCTGTGATGAAGTGGCTTATCACATCCTAAAATACATATCTTGTGAAGGAAGGTTAAGTGTTGTGTATGCCTATCAGTTTAGGCTACTCTATGAGCTGAGGTTCTAGAGATAATTACCCATCCAAAGTAGGATCAATACTATCCACTTTCTCCCTTAGTCTATGATTGAAATGAGCCATAGGGTGAAAGAAGGGAAGAACCAATAAATTGCTCATCATGGCCTCATAATACTCATTATTATGAATTCCTTGAGTCACCTCAAGAACCTTGTGCTATGGATTGATTTTCTGGACATGGATAGGGAGGAATTAATTGAGACTCAAGGAAAACCATTGATAGAACATGAAGATACCACCGAACAGTGTTGCCAAAGAATAAGTTGAAAGGGAAGAATAAGGTGAAGAAGAGCAAGAAGAGGTTGAGGAGAAGAAATAATAAATTGGAGAAGATAATAGGGAAGAGAAGGAGGAAGGGGAAGGAGAACCGGAAGAAACAAAAGAGACCCATGGGGAACCCTATAGTCCTCAAAAGAAGAGGAAACACGAGCAACAACTAAGCCATAAGGGAATACTGAACAAGAGGTTTCTATGACCCTAGCCCCTTAGCACACCTATCAAAACCAAAAGGAGGAAACCAAAGCAATTCCCCCTATATTTTAAAAGGATGAGGAGAACTAGGATCAAACATGGGAAGCCTCAACTTCCTTCAACAATCCCAAGTGCAAGTTAAGAATCCATCAACCATCGAGAAGGAGAATTGGAATGAGGCAAGGGGAAAATTGTGGAATTCACCTTCCTCGGATCTAAGGTAAAGAAACCTCAAAAATACATAAGAAGGCCAACCACTAGGGAAGCTAGAGCCAAGCAAATCCAAGAAGAAACTTCCTAGCTATAGGAAGAAATAGAGCTGCTACAAGAAAGGGAATAATTACTACAGGATAGAGGGACTCTGTTATAGGAAGAAGCAATAGCACCTCAAGAGGGAGAAGAAGGACCACAAGAACTCCAAGATGCTGATCCACAGCCTGATCATGGGTCCTATTACAAGTTTTATGAAGAAGGATGGATTGTACCAAAAAAAATAGTAATCCCCATCCTATTTGAGCTAGAAAAGGAGATAATTTGAACTTGTTGGTGGATTCAGATTTCCAAGTCAAATAAAGTTGAGGATGCAGGATTCATGGAGGAAAAGATGAAGCAAATGGGTAAGGAAATGACTGACTTGAGATTAAAAGAATCAATCATGAGGGAGAAGTTGCAATTATAAAAATAGAGGAAAGAGAAACTAAAGGAAAGGGAAGCACAACATGCCACCATGGAAAGCCTAGACATGGAGGCCATTTAGTGTAGGAAGCCATCCAAATCATACACAATATTCCTAAAATAACAATGGTTGCAATTTCAAATCAAGGCATTGGCACAATATGGCTCTCTCCCATTTGAGGATGATATGAAGTTCATTGACTTATGCGAACTAGTTAACACTGAAGATAGGGACAAATTAGTTGAATTCTACATGCACAACATGATCCTCTCATACTTGAATTTATGGGACCCAAATTCAAGGTTGGGAGATGCACAACTAATGGCCCTAGCCTCTTGGCCTATCCATGAGGAAACATGTGCTGAGGAAGTGAACAAGGTTATGTCCAAGTAAGAAAATGATCCCTTATACATTAAAGCAGAGCTAACAAGTCCCAAGGTTGACATAAGAAACCATATCATTATCTCTGCAGACCCTAAATTTTCCCCTTGCTACCTAGAGAAATAAGAGAAATCCATCCTCCATTTTGAAGATATCTTTAGGATGTTGGGGACCAAGAGTTTGTAGGGCTGCCAAAGGAGATGGCATGCTTTGCCCTCAAATCTAAAAATAAGGGAATATCACTGCCATGAAAGGTTGAGGAATGCCCTAGAAAGAACCCAATTCTACAAGAGAATTGTTCAGAGGTTGAAGATCAATTTGATATGTTAAATCTTATTCCTCCATTTCTATTAGGATTGTAGGAGATAAAGTATCAATAAGAGGAAAAAAGGGAGTGGGAAAGAGTAGAGGAAAATGTAGGTTTCTATCCACAAGAGGGTGCACCATCTAAGGTTCCTTGGGATGTCAGAGAGGCCACCAGTGCTATGCATGACCTACAAATGAGTAAGTTTCTCAAAGGGCGAGCAACACCTTTAGCAGGGGGGTGATGATGGGCCCCATCAATAGGTATATCATAAGGTGATCGTAAGGCCCACTTTGGCATCCTCCAACTTATAATTTCCTCTTTCCTCACATTTATTAACATGTTTTTGACTATAACGTGCTTAATGTTAGAAAATTAAATATTACAGAGCAATGAAACACATAAAATATGCGGAAAACACAAGCACACAAAACACATAAAACCAGAGAGACACAGATATACGTGGTTCACCCAATTTGGGCTACGTCCACCTTGAATAGCCAGTCCTTCCTTTCTATTATCCAACAAAATGAAGAGACACAACCTACAGTAGATCCGCTGTAATATCATCTATTCTATCTCACAGTCTCCCAATCTGTTTCTCGCTCCGAGAATACACATAAAATCCACAACCGCAATACAATACCCTCATACAAAGTGAGGGGTTGCCTTCTAGGGTGAAAAACCCTAAACTAAACATAACTTCTACCGTCAAATCATCTGCCTAATGAACGACCGAGATTGACTAGAAATTACTATACTTTTACAAGGCAATTTTACATCTATTTTTTTTAGCCGGAGGCGCTACCTGAAACCTCGCAGAATATAGAGCCTGTACCCCCCTGGAACCCCACAACGACATTTAATTACGGGCGGCGTTGCCTCCCCTTTTAAGGTACAGGGGTCCAATGTTGTGATACAAAGTAAACAATATAATCAGGCTCCACACCTAAGAATCTCCCACTTGGAGACTGATTGTAGCAACTCCACCACTGCTTCATTTTCTAGACAATGACTCCTCTTTGGACCTGGCTGTTTCTCGTCTTC
Organism: Pinus albicaulis; assembly: GCA_034641835.2. Lineage (NCBI taxonomy): Eukaryota > Viridiplantae > Streptophyta > Pinopsida > Pinales > Pinaceae > Pinus > Pinus albicaulis. The sequence continues at coordinate 653,042,010 of CM076578.1, forward strand.
ATCGTTATCCTTGAAGACCAATTGAAACTGAGCAAATTCCCAGTTTCTCCCTGGTTACAACTTTTGTTAGCATATCTACAAGATTCTGGCTAGTTTGTATCTTTTCCAGCTTCAACTCTTCATCTTTTAATACTGACCATATGAAATGGTACTTGAGATGTATATGTTTAGTCCTGGAATGAAATGCTGAGTTATTTGCAAGATGAATGGCACTTTGGATATCACTGTATAGCGTGCCCATATCATGCTTCTTACCCAATTCATCCATAAACCTTTGTAACCAAATCATTTCTTTACTAGCCTCTGTAGCAGCAACATACTCTGCTTCTGTTGTTGAAAGTGCAACAACACTTTGGATTTTTGAAACCCAACTGACAGCTGTTCCACCTATAGTAAATACATATCATGTATTGCTCCTCCTGTTATCTCTGTCACCTGCCATATCTGCATCAACATATCCCTGTAGAGCAATGACAAGCTTACCAAAGCATAATGCTTGATTTGTGGTACCTCAGAAATATCACGAGGAATCCATTTATTGCCATCAATATTCTTTTCATGATTTTCATGTGCACCAACACAACTCCCTACATGTGCAATATCGAACCTTGTGCCTTGTGCGGACCATTACATATAAACTATTTGTATGCATATGGATTTAGACATATAGTCCGGCATTTTCTTCTTGAGGCACATCTCATGTAATAAGTTTGAAATGAGAAAAAGGTGTACCTAGCTGGTTTTGCATTACTGCCTGTTAAATCTTTTCAACACCTTTTGTATGTATCATTACAGGAGGCAAGTGTTAATTTAGATTTTTCTTGTCTCTAGTTATTCTCATACCAAGGATTTGTTTTGCAGCTCCCAAATCCTTCATTGCAAATGAATTTGCCAATTTTCTTTTGAGCACATTTATTTCCTACATGTTAGACTCTGCAACAAGCATGTCATCTACATACAATAACAATATAATATAGCTGCCATCATTTTTCCTTTTCAGATAAACACAATGATTAGAGTGACATCTAGTATATCCTTGTTCAGACATAAACTTGTCTAATTTTAGATACCACTGCCTTGGAGCCTGTTTTAAGCCGTAAAAGCTCTTCTTTAACCTGTACACTAATTTTTCTTTCCCTTTGACCTCATATCCTTCTGGTTGTTGCATATAGATCTCTTCCTCCAAATCTCCATGGAGAAATGTTGTCTTTACATCTAACTGTTCAAGATGTAAATCTTCTGCTACTAAAAGACTTAAAATAGTTTTGATTGAAGTCATATTAACAACAGGAGAAAATATTTCATCAAAATCAATACCTTTCTTCTGTGCAAACCCCTTCACCACAATTCTAGCTTTGTACCTCTGTTTTCCTCTATCTTCTTCCTTCAACCTGTAAACCCATTTATTCTGCAATTTAGTTTTACCTGCAGGCAACCTGACTAAGTTCCAAGTATGGTTATGCATTAAGGATTCCACCTCTTCTTCCATGGCTAGCTCCCACTTCTTCCTACTTTCAACCTGCATTTCTTCTTCGTAACATTCAGGGTCACCAGAATCAGTCAACAATAAATAATATAATGAATGAGAGTATCATTTAGGGGGTCTACTTATCCTGGTAGATCTTCTAACACCATTTTCGGGTGTTTGAGGTGCATGTTGCTGTTGTGGTGGTTGTTGTTATTGTGGCTTTTGATTATTATTATTTTTAGGCACCTTTACCTTTTGTGTGATCTCATCAAGAATTGTGTATTCTTTGTTTTCTTTTTCCTGTTTCTTTTCCTGCAACTGATTCTTATACAATACCTTTTTATTGAATATTACATCTATGCTCCTAATGATTTTGTGATTTTCATAATCATATAAGCGATAACCAAAATCATTAACACCATATCTAATAAAGGTACATTTCTTTTATTTTGCCTCAAGCTTTGTTCTATTTTCTTTATTAATATGGACAAAGGCCTCACAACCAAAAGGCTTTAAAAAAGAGTAGTTTACCTTTTTACCTGTCCATGCTTCCTCTGGAATACCACCATCCAAGGAACTTGAAGGCCCTCTGTTTATTAGATAAACAATAGTATCTACAGCATCTGCCCAAAATTGTAAAGGCAATCCCGCATGCAATCTCATGCACCTTGCACGCTCCATGATTGTTCTGTTCATCCTTTCTGACACACCATTTTCTTGTGGTGTTCTTGGAACTGTCTTCTCTCTGCGAATTCCATGCTCTGAACAATACCTATCAAAATATTTGCTGCAATATTCACCTCCATTGTCTGATCTAAGACACTTCAACTTCTTTCCTGTCTCAATCTCAACCAAAGCTTTCCATTTCTTGCAAGTATCAAATACTTCAGATTTATTCTGAATACAATAAATCCAAGTTTTTATAGTTGCATCATCAATAAAAGTAACATAATAACGAGAGCCACCAAGAGATGATACCTGAGCAGGTCCCCATACATACGTATGCACAAGCTCTAATTTTTCGCTATTCTTTTCTTTCCCAACTCTGAGAAATCTGAATCTCTTTTGTTTTCCATAAATGCAATTCTCACAGAAATCCAAATCAACATTCTTCAAACTCGACAACAAATTTCTTGAGTGAAGAATCTTCATCCCCTTCTCACTCATGTGTCCGAGCCTATGATGCCATAATGTTGCATCTGCTCCTTTGGAAGTTAAAGAATTAACAGAGTTAGAAATACCATTGCATAAATACAATGTACCAACCTTTTCGCCTTTTGCTATTACCAGGGCTCCTTTGGTGACCTTCCAAGTTTTATCCGTGAAAGTTGTCACACAACCTTCACCGCCTAACTTCCTTGTTGAAATCAGATTTTTCTTCAGATCTGGAACATGCCTTACCTCCTTTAGTAGCCATTGGTTTCCATTCTATTGTTTTACAAGAACTTTACCCATTCCAACAATTTTACAGGGTTTATCATCACCCAAACGAACTTATCCAAAATCTCCTTGAACATAGTCATGAAAATATTTCTTATCAGGTGTGGCATGGAATGAGGCCCCTGAATCTACAACCCAAGAATCGGTAACATTTTTGAAAGAAAGAATCAAAGCATCTTGTAACACATCACCTGTCACATTTGCTTCATGATTGTTTTCTTGCTGTGTGTCTCCTTATTTTCCCTTTCGATATCTACAGTATTTCTTTAGGTGTCCTTTCTTTCCGCATTTCCAGCACAGTATCCCCGATCTGGACTTGGATCTTCTTTTCCTTGATTTAATGAGATATCCTGAGCTCTTTCCTCTTTCCATTTTTCCTCCCCTAGACTCTACACTCAAAGCATTACCCGATGTCTCATCGGAGCTTTTCCGTCGCATTTCCTCGCTAAGGATAGCACCAACAACATCATCAAACTTTAAAGTACTAGTTCCAAAGACAGAGTTACTAATGGCCATAACTAAACCATTCCAGCTTCTTGGTAATGAGCACAAAAATAACAAAGCTCTAACTTCATCATCAAATTTTACCCCTACAAAACTTAACTGATTGGTAATTGTATTAAAATCATTTAAATAGTCTGCAACTAATCCACCTTTCGACATCTTCATATTAAATAAACGTTTCATAAGAAATACCTTGTTTGAGGCCGAGGATTTTTCATATAGTTTCTCCAATGCCTTAATCAAACCCTTTGTTGTTGTTTCCTTCAAAATATTGAAGGCTACCGATGTCGCGAGGCACAACTGTACTGTTCCGAGTGCCTTTCTATCAAGAATATCCCATTCTGCATCTGTCATAGTCATCAAATTCTTTGTTTTTCTGCTCAATGGTAGGTACAGATCTTTCTGATACAGATAATCTTCCATCTGCATCTTCCACAGCGGGAAGTTTTGGCCGTTAAATTTCTCGACCCTAAATTTACCATCTTCCACTATTGCTCCCACTTGAACCAGGAGCCCTTCTTTCCTGCGAGTTTATCAGCCAAATAGACCTTTGGCTCCGATACCAGTTGTTAGAAAATTAAATATTACAGAGCAATGAAACACATAAAATATGCGGAAAACACAAGCACACAAACACATAAAACCAGAGAGACAAAGATATACGTGGTTCACCCAGTTTGGGCTACGTCCACCTTGAACAACAAGTCCTTCATTTCTATTATCCAGCAAAATGAAGAGACACAACCTACAACAGATCTGCTGTAATATCCTTTATTCTCTCTCATGATCTCCCAATCTATTTCTCGCTCCGAGAATACACATACAATCCACAGCCACAATACAATACCCTCACACAAAGTGAGGGGTTTCCTTCTAGGGCAAAAAACCCTAAACTAAACATAACTTCTACCGTTAGATCATCCACCTAATGAACGACCCAGATTGACTAGAAATTACTATACTTTTACAAGGCAATTTTACATATGTTTTTAGCTTCGGGGGCACTACCCCCGAAACCCCCTGCCAAGGGGGGGCTCAATAAATTCATAAATACCCCCTAGGTAGCGTTTAATTACGTGTGGCGTTGCTGCCCCATTAAGGTACAGGGGTCGAACACTGTGATACAAAATAAACAAGATATTCAGGCTCCACAACCAACACTTAACAGGGAGAATAAAGGATGATTATCATACTTCATGGCCTAATGTGGTTAATGTGCAGGAAAATAGTGTTTTTGAGTACATTGAAATGTAAAGGCATGTTGGAGGAAACTAGAGGTGATTTAGGAGGCTTGTCCCTACATTTACTCACCTAAAACTAGACTTGATCCCTAAAATCACTCACCTACAACTCGAGGATCTACTAGTAGCCGATGCACACAAGGAATTGTGAGGATCTAAGGGACCTAAATCTAATCTTTTTAGATATTTTGGAGGGAAGTAATCCTCTTTCCAAGGATGTTTCCCCTTATTCATTTTTGTATAAATAAACAAGCCTAAGGGCCCAATAAGATTCAAATTTTTGGAGCATAATGGAGATATTGAGAGTTGGGAAGCTTGAGATTGTCATTTTCATTTATTTTCCATGATTTATTAAAACTTTGTTTTATGTCAATGAAAATATTATTGTTATATTTCATCTGAGTTTTTTTTCAGAGGGTTGACTCCCCTTGGGTTAGGGCCCAACCTAGAGGCTCTAGTCTTTCTTTGTGTATTTTATCCATGCACTTCCTTTGATTAGCAACATCTCTTTTCTTACTTGATAGAAATTTACTTATAAAAGTAGTTAGTGTGGGCCTCTCTACCACCTCTCTTGTGGGAAGTGTGGTTGAGTAATATGTATTAGTAAGCCAAAAAAATTTGGTTACTTCCCATTATGGTTGTTAGACCTTAGATTAATGCTCATTTACATGCTCGATTTTTTTGCATACTTAGGGGTTAAATCACATGTTTCCTTAAGCTTTCATGGACGTAGCTAAAATGCATGCTGCAAGTTATATTGTATTTTGATGCAATCAAATTCAACTCATCCTTATTTCTTCTTAGTTTCATAAAATTCAACTCATCCTTCTTTCTACTTAGTTTCATAAAATTCAACTCATCCTTTCTTGTTTAGTTCATTTTGCTGCAATTTTGTTATTAGTTTGGCATTCTTTTCAAGTTGAAAAAATAAATGCAGATACTAATATTGGCTTGGAGGATTGGCATATCCATCCTACATTCCTCCTACCATCATCAACCTCTTTCCCCTCACCTCATAGTGCCCTCAAAACTATGCCACCATAAATATGTTTCAGGGTCATTTAAGGACACCGTGTGACTTTGTTTTTTTTCAAGATGGGCCTCTGAGAGGTGTTAGGCTTAGAAAAAGCTCCATAAAACCTTCATATACCTCCATCCACCATTTCCCACCTTTAGATCACCTTTTCCACTCTCAGAATGCTCATGGATGAAATCCTGTAGCAAAACAAGGCAATCATGTAGCATCCTGTAGCACTATGTAAACTTGACAAAATTTGCTCCAAAATCTTGATTTTGTTCTCTTAAGCTTGACTAATGATCCCTAGGCTGTGAAACCATTATTGAGGAGGACCAAAGACCACTTAAGACCTGCATTTTCTCCACTGCAAAAAAATTCAACAATTAGGGTTAGAGGATAAATTTCCAAATTTGAAATACAACGATGACTTTATTGATTGTCTCATGAAATTCCTAATGAAATTTGTCATTAAAGATAAATATCTTTGAACGTAGTGATCAAAGGTTAATTTACCAATGTAAAGTAGACCAGGGTTGTTTATTTTGAATTCATGCTTGTTTAAGGGTTTCAATTACAAACACCATTATTGCATAGGTTAGTTTCCTTTTCAATGAAAATTTTCACATTCTGCAATTAGACTAGTGTTTACATTCCTGCAAGTAGCATAGAGTTTACATTACACAAGTATATTAATGTCTCTGTTTCTACAAGTAGTATAAATTTTACATTCTTGCAACTAGGGTTAGCATTTACATTTGAACAAGTAGCATTCACATTCCTTTTTCATGTAGAATAATATTTCCACTTCTGCAATTAAGATAGAACTCTATGTTTATACAATTTCCTTTCTTGAGTTAGCTTGTAAATTGGTCTTTGTATGCCTTGGTTTGGTCCATTGTTTGAAGGTGGCATGTGCATATAGCATTGTCACCTCTTATCTTTATATGAACTACAGGTTGATAGTTAAAGCTAGTAGCCTTGGGATTGTTGGACATATTGTCATTGATGGAAAAGGAGTAGCATTAGAATCATTATCTAAGAAAATGAGTAGAAAGGAAAAACAAAGAGGCAGAACAATGCAGTTCAGTTCGGTGTGATTCCAGTCTGGAGAAAGTGGATGTGTGTGCAAGTTGAATAAGAAACAAATTCGTATTTTGGATTCGGAGATATAATACAGAATGGTGTTTTGTATTCGGCATTGAAATAGTATGTAAAGTGGCTATTGGAAATATTTTCATTGATGGAAAAGGAGCACAAAGGAGCATCACCAAGACAAGGGAGCAGATCAGATTTAGATGGAATTGTTGCAGAGATGTCACACAGGGTTTAATGTATCAGTGGATTGCGGCTGCCCATTTGGGGTCTTTAATGTAATGGAAAATTATGGATAAGATCCACAGAAATTGAATATAGAGGTTAAACCATGCGTGGAATGAATGCCAGAGAGGGTTTGAAGACTGGTTGATATCGTGAAAGTAGAACGATGGAGTAAAGGAGAAGTCATAGTGCAGTGAAATGAATCGATGGTTTGTTTGAACAAGTATATGGAGGAGGTGTAACGAAAGAAATTAGATGTGGAATGAGGAGTCAATGGCGTAGCGAAACCGTGAGTAGCATCATAGTGAACAGTGAAGGCAGTTTTGGAAAACAATAGATGGTTTTCGCGTAGCCTTCGAGTGGTAAGTGGTTTTATTGAAATTGAACGCGAACAAATAAGACTGTGACATGTCACGGGCGCGAAACCGCCAGTTTCGCGTGAATTTTGAGTGATAAGTCGCTGGGGTTAATTAAACGCGATAGCCGTTCAATCATCAACAATTGAGATCTGACGGTGTTCGCACCCGAAGTTGCGCAGGGGTTAACAAAGGTGTGGGACCAGTGAAGGAAACAGCAAAGGCTAAACCTCGTGCACATCGTATGAGCACGGTTAACATTGATATAGGATCAACATACCATGGGGGCACAAACAACCCTATAGTTAAACTAAGGGGGTGCCCCCGTAGTTGACTTGCCCATCAGGCGTTGACCACAGATCGATGGTTGTCGTTCACTGCAGTAGCACAAGCCCGATGATCTTTCCATACCGAGGAGTGCCCCCGCAGTGATGTGAACTGGGACCCACTTTCCTAAAGCCAAAAAGAACAGTGGTGGACCTGACATAGAGAAAAAGTCAGAACTGGATGTTTAGAAAGAGCGGTGAAGGTTGAACGCTGTGGGCACGAGAGAAAGAGTGATGAAAAGTGAACCTACTATAAGCAGGTTCACCTTTCAGTTATACAATATGGACTTGCAACCTTTAAAAACTATGTTAACGCTGCAGATTCATAACTCGATGCTCGATCCTGGGACCTATGGGTTATAGGCCCACTCTGCTTCTGCTGCACCTCTTTCAATATATTGGAAACAATTTAAACAGAACCCATGATTCCATAGTCTTGGAATCAATACATGTGGCCCTCTTTTAATATCAGAATTTAAATAAAACAGAGTTTTTCAATAAACGAAAACCCATGATTTCACCTGCATGTGCTTTCAACCGGAAGTCAAAATCCATTCAACCACAATCTGTAATATAAATCATTCCTTTAAGAGTTAAGCTTCCATATGGCTCTAACGTCACCCCCGTTTGATCTTCATCAAATCAAATCGAATGGTTTGAATATTTCAAAATGACTTCCCTCAAAACTAACACAGCAAAACAGATTGCGTTCATCTCAGGGTTCTATACTTTGCACGGTTCCAACTCTTCGCCCCTTCCGCCTCAAGGATGGGGTCGATTCAACCCTATACCAATCCACTAATTTCAATACGATGCCAACCAAGTTACAATGGAGCTCTTTACTGCAGAATTCAAACATACTCATGACCAGAGATTAACATCGAATTCTTTGACCTTTTCGGACCCTTCTACATAGGATCAATTGCACATTAATTCATATCCAAAGAGCATGAACTCAACGCATTCAAAGAACAAAACTCGTTTTATACAAAGAATAATATTCTTGATTGCAGTCAATTTAATTCCATAACCTAAATTATAAATAACTCAATATGCATATACATATACGCAGAAATCCACAATTCAATCTTTATATTATATACAAATATCGCTTACAAACATCTAAGGCATTTCAGCCTTAGCCCAATTCCTTTTTCTGGTTACATTGTGTTCGCTCTCCTCTCACACAATACAGGCTTCTTGCTCTCCTCTCACACAATACAGGCTTCTCTTTTATATGTTTTACAAGGATCAAGAATCGGTTTTAACTAATTTTTGCCCTAGCTTGCATAACGGTTCGCATAACCGCCTCTTCAGTTTTGGATTTGAATTTGAATTTAGATCGGCTCAGATGCCCCTGCATCAAACTCATGAGGCACAAAAATTTATGACCTCCTGGTCATATGTCTTCTACATTTGTCAACAATTTTACCCACATCATTGTGGAACTACTCTTTGTGATCTTCCTGTAGCAACATCTTGAACAATTCTACCCACATCCTCTGTGGAATTGTCCATCATGAGCTGCAACAAAACCTATGCAATAGCAAGTCCTCCTTGATACCAGACACCTCACCAAGGTTCTCTCCTGAGCTTAGTCTTTTGGCATCTCTCTGGTTTGCTCATGTGGAACCATTGAGCACTCCTGCTCTAGGTTTCTGTAATATTCTCACCTTCCCCTGCTGCTACCTCCACAAAATAAAATAAAAATCACAAGCTTACAAATTTTCACAAAATTGTACCTCTTCCTTCTTTGTCTGAAAACTCCTTCTTCCGCAGGAAATCTTTTCCCGCTCTGATACCACTTGACGAAAAGTGAACCTACTATTAACGAAAAGTGAACCTACTATAAGCAGGTTCACCTTTCAGTTATACAATATGGACCTGCAACCTTCAAAAACTATGTTAACGTTGCAGATTCGTAACTCGATGATCGATCCTGGGACCTACGGGTTATAGGCCCATTCTGCTTTTGCTGCACCTCTTTCAATATATTGGAAACAATTTAAATAGAACCCATGATTCCATAGTCTTGGAATCAATACATGCGGCCCTCTTTTAATATCAGAATTTAAATAAAACAAAGATTTTCAATAAACAAAAACCCATGATTTCACCTGCACGCACTTTCAACCGGAAGTCAAAATCCATTCAGCCACAATCTGTAATATAAATTGTTCCTTTAAGAGTTAAGCCTCCATATGGCTCCAAATTCACCCCCGTTCGATCTTCATCAAATCAATTTGAATGGTTTGAATATTTCAAAACAACTCCCCTTAAAACTAACACAGCAAAACATATTGCGTTCATCTCAGGGTTCTATACTTTGCACGGTTCCAACTCTTCGCCCCTTCTGCCTCAAGGATGGGGTCGATTCAACCCTATACCAATCCACTAATTTCAATACGATGCCAACCAAGTTACAACAGAGCTCTTTACTGCAGAATTCAAACATACTCATGACCAGAGATTAACAACGAATTCTTCAACCTTTTCGGACCCTTCTACATAGGATCAATTGCACATTAATTCATATCCAGAGAGCATGAACTCAACGCATTCAAAGAAAAAAACTTGTTTTATACAAAGACTAATATTCTTGATTGCAGTTAATTTAATTCCATAACCTAAATTATAAATAACTCAATATGCATATGCAGATACACAGAAATCCACAATTTAATCTTTCTATTATATACAAATATCGCTTACAAACATCTAAGGCATTTTAGCCTTAGCCCAATTCCTTTTTCTAGTTACATTGCGTTCGCTCTCCTCTCACACAATACAGGCTTCTCTTTTATACGTTTTACAAGGATCAAGAATCGGTTTTAACTAATTTTTGCCCTAGCTTGCATAACAGTTCACATAACCGCCTCTTCAGTTTCGGATCTGAATTTGAATTCAGATCGGCTTAGATGCCCCTGCATCAAAGAGGCAGAGTCGAAAATAGGAGAATATGGTGGCACTGTTGGAAACACAACAGCTGAGTCAAGTTAGGCCAAAATGATAGCTATGCAAAATTGTGTTGAATATAATTGTAGGAATCGAAACGACTATGACAGCAGCAGAAAAGACAAATGCACAACGAGCAGAAATATTTGTTGTAACTGTAAATGTAAATAAATAAATTATTTCTACTGTATGTGATGCAAAGGCAAGTCTCCGTAGGCAAAACAAAACTCCACTGTAATACACAAATGTATACACTCTATTTTATTATTCTGAATGTGCTGGACAAGAAAATGAAAAGGAGGAAGGAAAAGAGTCATACTTGTTCATTTCGAATTCCCTGTGGAATGCAAACAGTTATGAGGTGATCTCTATAAATAATTTTACCAACATATGCATAATGGGGTTAGAGAGAATGAAGAAAATAGTGAGACGGTGTAAGAAGAAGAAGGAGTAGAGAGAGGAGTTGTGAAGATCCAAAGATGATATAAAGAAAATTTGAAGGCTGGAAGGACAACAGTGAAGAAGGAATATAACAGAGTTGATATCCAGGTAAATCAACATGTGTTTTCATAGTAGTGTGAGGAATTTGGTGCTTCCATATCAAGTTGTAGCTTGATAGATGTCCAATTGGAGCTGGCTGAGGTAGGGGCCTCTTGTAGGTTGTAGCCTGCAGAAAATAGATGGGAGTTGGAGCTTCCTTGCAAGTTGTAGCTTGCAGAATTGAGGTAGTAGCCTCTTGTAGGTTGGAGCCTACAGAAAATCAGTGGTGAGAGGGAGTTGGAGCTTGCCTTTGCATCAAAAAAATAATAATATGTGGTTTTCTCCCTTATGGGTTTCCACTTATATCTATTGTCTATGTGCATGATGATTATGTGTTGATGTATTGTATTTAATCTGCTTAACACTTGCTGCTCACATATTAAGATTGTTGTTTCATTATATATTAAGTTGCTTATGAAATGGAGGTGTAAATAAGTTTAAAGAAAAATATTAAAAGTCCATGAATGTACTAAACTGATTCACCCCCCCTCTCAGTTTAGCTAAGAGTTCAACAGTGGTAGCAGCGTATAATCATAAATCCAAGTGAATAAGAGAAGAGAATACCTAGGAAGGAGTAGCGTGGAGGAGAAGAAGTTGCAGAGCAACGACAGTTCAACAAACATGCAAAATGATTAAGGCATAAAACCCTGAAGAAAATTTCCAAAGGAGAAAATGGACAGTTCTGATTAAATTGAAAATATTATTTTGCAAATCGATGGGCCCTTAGATCTCATCGCAGATTAAATTGTGAAAGTGCCGAAGTGGACACGTGTCAGGCAGAGGTCTTTGCGCATATCACATAGCGTATGGTATACTAGTTAACGGCAGAGACGTAAATTTGCGAAGCGCCAATGAGGTAAATCAGTGAGAGCCAAAGTGTGATGGGCAAGGTTTTCCGACATGTGATAAGGTATTCACAGCAATTTGCGAAATCGCAAAATCGGTATTATTGCGATATGGTTAAACTTGCAAAGTTGCGATAATGTGAAGAAATTGAGAAATGCGAAGTACAGGAGATGACATGGAAAGATTACGTGGTGATGAAGTGGCAGTGACATGATGATGATGTGGTAGTGATGTGGCGATGACATGGTAGTGACATGGCAAGGTGACGTGGAGATGACATGGACTTGGCCCGCATATCGTACGTCGCAAACTTAGGAGGATAATTGCTCAAGAATCATGTTAAAATGCCAAAGTGTGAAGTGCAATAACGAAAGGACGCGATGCATTTCCAAAGGTAAATTCTAATATATTTCAGGTCTGGGGTTAGGTTTATTTCCTTAAGAAATCGCATCGGGAGAACGGAAGGCATATATAACATATAATACATAAGAGAAATATTTGAAACGCCGATATGTGATAAAGGATGTTGGATGCGATTTTATTCAGAGTTCCATGGTAATATATTTGAAGTCCAGGTCTTATGACAGTTTATAAAGAAGAGTCTAAACGCGATAGGAGACTCGAGTGAAAATATCCGACATTAGGTGCAGAGATAAAAAACAGTTATGCTTTGATAAATAGAACAAAAGTCTAAACACGAGAAATATACTCGATTAAGTGACCCGACACAGAGCAAAGGGAAGAGTAAGATGAATGTTGTGGTAATGAGGAGATAGACACCATGGTTCAATTCAGGCTCAACAACACTCGAGGCAGAGTTGGGTGTTGAGACAAAGGTGAAGGCTGAACGTTGCAGGCATGAGCAGAAGAGGCAGAGCCGGGAAAAAGGAGATATGGTGGCACTGTTGGAAACATGCCAGCTGGGTCGATTCAAGCAAAAGGCATTTGTTTAGAACTGTTGTGATATAATAGCATAAACAAAAAGGACAGTGAAAACAACAAAAAGGAAAAATGCACAATGAGCCAAGAGATGAAAGGGTTGAGTGAAATAAATTTGTTGTAACTATAAACGTAAATGTATTTATTACTTTTTTATTGTATGTGATGCAAAGGAAAGTCTCCATGGGCATAGGCAAAAATCCATGAGTGTTGTAATGATTATTTCTGATGTAATAACCTGAACTAAAGAATGAGGAATCAAATGGGTGGAAGGCATAGGGTCAGGCTTGTTCACTTCTTATTCCCTGTAGAATGCAAATAGTCATGTAGTTATCTGCATAAAACATGTAATATAAATCTGCATAGCAAGGTGAGAAAGCTGCAAAATAGGTGAGAGAGTGGAAGAATGGAAGAGAGCTGAAAAATGAAAGAGAGCTATAGAATGGGAGAGAACTAGAGAATGTGGGAGAGATGATAGAGATGATATTCACATATGGAGCCGATATGAAGGAGATTTTATGGAAGAGAGGGAAGAAGTGTGAAGGTGGAGGAAAACAAAGCTGATATCCAGGTAAATCAACATTTTACTTTCATGTTGAGTGAAGGGATTGTAGTCTACTTTCAAGTTGTATTTTGATAAATTTCCAGTTGGAGCTGAGTGAGGTAGGAGCCTCCTGTGGGTTGTAGCCTGCAAAAAATATATGGGAGTCAGAGATTCCTTTCAAGTTGTAGCTTGTAGAAATTGAGGTAGGAGCCTCCTGTAGGTTGGAGCCTACAGAAAATCAGTTGTGAGAGGGAGTAGGAGCTTGCCTTTGCATCACAACAATAATAAGATGTGGTTTTCTCCCTTATGGGTTTCCACTTATATTTTTTGTCCATGAGCATGATTATTATGTGTTGATGAGATGTGTTAATCTTCTTATTACTTGCTGCTCACATATTTAGTCTACTGATCATTATTTATTAAGATGCTTATGAAATGACTTGTTAATGAGTTTAATGAAAATAATTTTAATTTCCATGAATGGAATAAACTGATTCACCCCCCCCCCCCCACCCTCTCGGTTTAGTAAAGGTTTCATCAATTGGTATCAGAGCCAGTTCCTTCTGATTCAGTTTAACCACTGGAAGGAGGTCCTTATTCCCCAAAATGGCTAGCCTAGAAGGAAGCTCTAAAAATAAATCCCCTCTGTTTATTGGCACAAACTATGCTTTTTGGAAAATAAGAATGAGGACATACTTAATGTCTCTTAGAGTAGGAGTCTGGGTTGCTGTGGAAGAAAAATATGCACCAAAGGATACAAACACTAAGGAAGATGCCAAACAAAATTTCATAGCTAATGCAAAAGCAATGAATGCACCCTTGAGGAGTCTAAGTGAGTCAAAATATATCAAAGTAATGCATAGTAAGACTACCAAAGAAATCTGGGATACATTAGAAAATATTCATGAGGGAGATACAAAGGTGAAGATGGCAAAACTACAAGCACATAGAACTCAGTTTGAAAACTTAAAAATGAATGAAGATGAAGATATAGCTACATTCTTCTTAAGAGTTGTAGAGGTTGTGAATATCATGATAGGCATAGGAGAAGAAATTAAGGAAAGTGTTGTAGTACAAAAATTATTGAGATCTCTACCACCCAGGTTCATCCTAAGGTTTTTGCCCTAGAAGAAACAACAAACAGGGAAACCTTGACCAGGAACCAATTACTTGGCAACCTAACAACATATGAGATGAGACTTCCTAAAGGGATGTCAAACATGAGGGAGGTTGCCTTTAAAGTAGACAAGTGGATAGAAGAGAATGAAGGTACATGCTCATGCTCTGGTGAAGAAGAAGCCAAATTTGTCAAAATAATAGATAGAGGCACATGTAAGTACAAAGGTAAAATTCCATTTAAGTGCTTTAATTGTGAAAGAGTGGGGCACTATGGTTCAAAATGTCCTCATAAGAAAATAGAGAATCAATCAAAAGGGCAAGAGAAAATAGATTTCAGTAATAGACAGAAAGGGAACATATTTAATAGAAGAACATTCTATGCTCAACAAGACAGTAGTGCATATGAGAGCTCAGATGAATCCCCTGATGAAGAAGGAACATCAAAATTCATTTTGATGGCCAAGGAAGAGCTTGAAAAATATTTCCTAGAATTTGAAGAAGAAGGTGATGTAGATGTTGAGGGGGAGTTGGTGAGTGCCATAAAGGAAATAGATAGACTCAAGCTCAAGACTAGAAAAAAGAAGGCAATCCTTCTGAAACATGTAAAGGAAGAACCAAAATCTGAAGATTTTATTAAGTTTAAAATTGAAATAGAAGAAGTAAGGAAAGTAGAGGACATTCTGCTGTAGCAAATAAGAGAGAAAAGTCAGGAATGTGGAAGATTGGAGGAAGAGGTGGCGAGTCTGAGAAAGAAATTGGAAAAGGCTCAAACTGATTTAAGAATGAAAATTCAACAGTTAAAAGGTGTTGAACAATTGGACATGATATTAAATGCACAAAGATCTCCTCTTGTAAAGACTGGGATAGGATATGAAGGAGAATCCAGGAAGTCAAAGGTAGAGGGTAAGAAAACTATTACATTTGTGAAAGTTGTCCTAAAAGAAAACATTAACTCCCATCAATTTGAGAAAAAAAATGTGGGAAACCTTTCAAATCCTCATGGGCTGCAGCAAAAGCCCATTACAAGGAAAGCCCTGGAAACAAAAGGAGTAAACAACCAGAAACATTCCAACACAGATCAAATGGCTTCCAAAGACATAATTTTCATATGACCAGATGGCAATATCCCCAAACAACCTTCTCTGCGAGATACATATACTACTTCCATGGGTATTTCTTTTGTTGTAAAAGGTTCGATCATAAAGCCATGGAGTGCAGAGTGTACATAAAGAGACTAGAGTATGGAAAATCAAAGGTAATTAAGAGCAATGGTGGATTCAATCGTGTACATAATCCATTCTGAAATACAATCAAATGTTTTTCTTGCCATGAAAATGGGCACAAGTCTTACGAATGTCCTTTCAAAGACTGTGATCCATCTCCTCAGAAAATTTATAGAACAAAGAACTGCATGCAATGGAAAAGGAAGCTAAATAAATGTGATCCGGTTCTAATTTCTCAAGATCAGAACAATCAATGGTGTGTGGACAATGGGTTCTCAAAACATATGACTGGAGACTGAAGCAAGTTTGTAACTTTTCATGAAGAGAAATATGGGAATGTAACATTTAGTAATGATAGAGCAAGGAAAATCAAGGGAAAAGGAACAGTCAACCTGAATGATGGAAGAGGAGAGGCTCAGGATGTACTGTTTTTAGATGGTCTGAAAGAAAATCTTCTAAGAGTTAGTCAAATTTGTGATAAAGGCTATGAGGTCCTTTTCAGAGCCCAAGATTGTGAAGTAAGGTCAATCACCACAAGAAAAACCTTGGTTAAAGGTGTTTGAACAGAGAGTAATGTTTATATAGTGGAAGAGGAGAATGAAGCATGCCACATTGGAAAACTTGACAAATCTTGACTATGGCATAGAATATTGAGACATCTCAATTTTTACCACATCATCAAACTGAGAAAAAAGAAAGCTATGAGAGATTTTCCTGCAATAAAGAAGCCACCAAATACCATATGTAAGTCCTTCCAATTGGGAAAAAAAACTTGCACATCGTTCAAAGCTAAAGACCAACTATCTACAAGTAAGCCTCTTCAGCTTGTACACATGGCCATGTGTGGACCTTCAAGAACAAATGCACCAGGTGCAGAATCGTATTTCATGCTAATAATCGATGATTTTTCCATATTAACATGGGTGGAATTTCTCAGATACAAATCCGAAGCGTTTGAGAAATTTAAGATATTTAAGGCATTGGCAGAAAATCAAACTGGATGTTAACTAAAATGCATCAGATCAGACAAAGGAGGTGAATTCACAGGTGATGAGTTTGCAGACCTGTAAAATGAATGTGTGATAAAGCAACAATTTATAGTTGTAGATACACCTCAACAGAATAGAGTGGCAGAGAGGCAAAACAGGTCTGTACAACAGATTTCTAGAGCCATAATGCAAGAAAGAAACATTCCCCAAACCTACTAGGCAGAAGCAGTACACACAACCGTTCATATTCTCAACAAAGCTCATCTCAGACCAAATTTTGACAAGACTCCATATGAATTGTGGCATGGGAAATCAACATCAATTAAGAACTTTAGAGTCTTTGGCAACAAATTTTTGATAAAGAATAATGATGAAAAATTGGGGAATTATGATGCAAGAGATGATGAAGGAATATTTATGGGATATGCATCAAAGAGTAAGGGTTACAGGTGCTACAATAAAAGACTGCATAAAATTGTGAAAGCATTGATGTGAGATTCGATGAAGAACTACTAGATAGAACCAAAAGTACAAACTGTGTCAATCTTCCAAATGATCATCAAGAAAATAAAGAACAAAATGAGACAATAGAAGATATAGAAATAACCTCAAAAGGACCCTTGAGACACACTCAGAAGAACCATCCAGAAGATCAAATCATTGGAGACAAGAGTGCAGGAGTCCAAACTAGAAGACATCTAGCTGAATAGACCAAGGACGTGTATATAGTCATGCTGTCATAGATAGAACCAAAGAATTTTGATGAAGCCAACAAAGACAAAAATTGGAGAAATGTTATCAACGAAGAATTAGACCAGATTGAGAAGAACAATAACTGGGAGTTAATACCAAGAAATGTTGGGAAAAAGGTCATTGGCACAAAATGGATATTCAAGAATAAGATGAATGAAAAATGTTAGGTAATCAGAAATAAAGCCAGACTTGTATGTAAGGGATACTCTCAAATCGAAGGACTTGACTATGATGAAATTTTTTCCCCTGTAGCAAGAATGGAAGCAATTATAATGTTTCTAGATTTTTCATGCTAAAATGATTTCAAGGTATATCAAATGGATGTGAAGTATGCCTTCTTAAATGGAGATCTAGAGGAAGAAGTGCACATGGAATAGCCTAAAGGATTTTCCTTAGCAAATAAACAAAACTATGTTTGCGGATTAAAGAAAGCCCTATATGGTCTCAAACAAGCACCACGTGCATGGTATTCTAGGTTGGACAAGTACTTTCAAAAACAAGGATTCAAGAAGGGAGGAGTAGACATCAATCTGTATATAAAGGCAGATGAAAATGAAATTTTAATTGTAGTGGTATATGTAGATGACATCATGTTTGTCAACGACACGGATGAATTAGTAAAAGGATTTTCAGAAGAGATGAAGTTAGAATTTGAGATGTCTATGATTGGAGAGCTTACCTTCTACCTAGGACTTCAAATTCTACAGAATAACAAAGGAATATTCATTTCACAAGAAAAATATTTAATATACATGTTAAGAAGATTCCAAATGGAAGACTTCAAATCTGTGTCAACTCCCATGATCAATGGATGCAAGTTATGTGCTGATGATGGATCTGCAGATGTAGATCAAAGACTTTACAGATCTATGATAGGAAGTCTACTATAGCTAAAAACCTCTAGACCAGATATTATGTTGGAAGTAGGACTTGTGGAAAGATATCAAGCAGCACCAAAACAAAATCACTAGCTAGCAATCAAGAGGATATTTATATACTTGCAAGGAACTGCACATTATGGCCTATGGTATCCGAAAGGTAAATATTTCACATTGACAACATATACAGATGCAGATTGGGCTAGCTATGTGGATGACAGGAAAAGAACGAGTGGAGGTGCATTCTATTTGGGAGAAATTCTGGTGGCATGGTTAAGAAAGAAGCAAACATCTGTCTCTCTATGTACAGTAGAAGCAGAATACATTGCAACAACAACTTGTTGCACACAAGCGATGTGGATGAAACAAGCTCTTCAAGACATGAAGGTAAGCATAATTGAACCTATTTCTATCAAATGAGACAATACAAGTGCAATAAGCATATCAAGAAATCTTGTGCTTCATTCGAAAACCAAGCACATCCCAATAAAGTACCACTTCCTCAGAGAACAAGTAGTAGATAAAATAGTAAAGATGAAATATGTCCCAACAAAAGAACAGGCAACAGACATATTTACAAAACCTCTTGCTAGAGAACCATTCGAGTATCTAAGAGACAAACTGGGGATAGTGTCTGCAGATGGTACTCCCTGATATGATAAAAAAAGACAAAAAAAGAAAAAAAAGTGCACCAGTAGAGGCTTGAATATCAGGAACAAAAATCCAGCTAGGGTTAGACAAGAAGCAACTTCTCAGGGGGGACAGTAGCCCATAAAATTTGTCAAGAAGATCTCAAGCTATGGAGCTAGTAAATATCTACAGAGTATGATTACACTGTGTGTCTCTCGACAAGTGTTAATAATGTAACAACATTCTTTTAAGAAGAATGAATAATAAAAATGTTATTATCAGTATATCATTACAAATATTCATCAATTGGTTTTTGGAGCAGTCGTCCTATCAGTAGAATACTAAGTGTTATTTTTGGAGCAGTGTTATGGTATAGGTCCCCAGTATCGGAGTAGTATAGCATACATCATGGTGTTGGTATGGAAAAAATACATCAAGGAGAATGTCGAGTTGCATTGTCAAAGCATGGAAAGGTCATTAAAAATGCCAAAAGATCATTATCTTGTTTGCACTTGAAGTATTATATTGAACATTGAAGTAGAATTTATTCTTGGATAGAATTTCACTCTTCCTCAAGTCAGTATTGATATATCTTCAAGGCCTCTTTCTTAAGATCATTGATAAAGCTATAGTATGATGGGCTAGTTGTGTTAATATTACTATTGAATTTCAAGAGTCTATTATTGATTCATTTGAAGCTTACTTCAGCAGAAAGGAATTTTTGATATTTCACTAGTGCACAAAATTTCATCAAGCAGCAGGGGACAAAAGAACATAACATTCTATGGTGACATGCCTTCCAAAATTCTCATGAGTTGTGATAGCATCAATTTTTTGTGTATATCCATGCAATCTCAATTATTTTCAAAGTGTTACCCCAACAATGCTCATATATCATATGAAGTTTTCAATGCATTCACAATTTTCTTGTAATTTTGAGGTACATATAAAGCAATGCTTATGTGTAACATAAAGAAATGGTTACGGTTATATAGAACAATCAGGAAGTAGTAATACAATGGTGGATTAGGTGTATTCATTCAAATACAAAAGGATTCATCAAGTGTGTAATGAATAGATGGAGTGTGTATATTCACTTAATAACAAAAGAACTAAATGAAGGGTGCTTATACTGAACTCAAATTGGAGCAATGCAATGATGGAATCTACACTGAAAACATTGTACAACCCCTTGACATTGATGTCAAAGGGAGAGGAAAAGCAAGCAAAGGAGGATAAACACTTCTCAGAATGAAAGGGGGAGGAAGTGTTGCCATCAATGCCAAAGAGGGATACTTTTGAAAATATTGTCATTGATGGAAAATGAGAAACATTAGAATCATTATCTAAGGCAAAGGAGCATAAAGGAGCAGCAAAGAGGCAGAACAAAGCAATTCAGTTCAGTGTGATTCCAGTTTGAAGCAAGTGGATGTGTGTGCAGGTTGAATAAGAAAAAAATCTGTATTCTGGATTTCGAGATCTAATACAGAAAGATGTTCTGTATTCAGCATTGAAATAGTATGTAAAGTGGCTGCAATGTATAATCATAGGTCCAAGCGAATAAGAGAAGAGAAGACCTAGGAAGGAGTAGTGTTGAGGAGACAGAGTTGCAGAGCAACGACAGTTGAACAAACAGGCGAAATGATTAAGGCATAAAAGCCCTAAGAAAATTTCCAAATGAGAGAATGGATGGTTCTGATTAAATTGCAAAGATCAGCTTGAATATCGATGTCTTAGATCTCATTGTAGATTAAATTATGAAAGTGTCGATGTGGACACATGTCGGGTAGAGGTCTTTGCGCATATCACATTACGCATGCGATATGGTATAACAATTAACGACATAGATGTAAATTTGCGAAGTGCCAATGAGGTAAATCAATGAATAAATGAAGTGCAATGGGCAAGGTTTTGCGACATGTGATAAGGTATTCCCAACAATTTGTGAAATCACAAAATCGATATTATTTCCATATGGTTAAACTTGCGAAGTTGCGATAATGTGCAGAAATTGCGAAATGCGAAGTACTGGAGATGACATGGCAGTGATGTGGCGATGACGTGGCAGTGAGATGGAAGGTGATGTGGCATGATTACATGGAGATGACGTGGACCCGGCCCTCATATTGCACGTCGCAAGCTCATGAGGATAAGCGCTCAAGAATCATGTTAAAACGCCGAAGTGCGAAGTGCAATAATGAAAGGACGCGATGCATTTTCAAAGGTAAATTCTAATATATTTCGGGCCGGGGTTAGGTGTATTTCCTTAAGAAATCACATCGGGATAACAAAAGGCATCTATAACATATAATACATAAGAGAAATAGCCAAAATTTCGAAATGTGATAAAGGATGTCGGATGCGATTTTAGTCAGAGTTCAATGGTAATATATTTGAGGTGCAGGTCTTACGATGATTTATAAAGAAAAGTTTGAATGCGACAGGAGACTCGAGTGAAATAAACTGACACTACGTGCAAAGATAAACAACGGTTACACTTTGATAAATAGAACAAAAGTATGAACGCGGGTAGTAGACAAGGGTAATTGACCCGACACAGAGCAAAGTGCAAAGTAAGCTAAACACTGTGGTAATGAGGAGATAGACACCATGGGTCGAGTCGGGCTTAGCGACCCTTCGGGCAACGTCGGGAGTTGAGACAAAGTTGAAGGTTGAATGCTGTGGGCATGAGTAGAAGAGGTAGAGTCGGGAAAAGGAGATATGGTGGCACTATTGGAAATGTGCCAGCTAGGTTGAGTTGGGAGAAAGGTGTTTGTGCAGAGCTGTTATGATATAGCAACAGAAACAAAAAGGATAGTGACAACAGCAGAAAGGAAAAATGCACAACGAGCCAAGAGCTGAAAGGGTTGAGTGAAATACATTTGTTGTAACTGTAAATGTAAATGTATTTATTATTTCTTTTATTTTATGTGATGCAAAGGCAAGTCTCCATAGGCATAGGAAAAACTCCATGAGTGTTGTAATGATTATTTATGATGTAATAACCCGAACTAAAGAATGAGGAATCAAATGGGTGGAAGGCATAGGGTCAGGATTTTTCACTTCATATTCCGTATAGAATGCAAACAATCATGTATTTATCTATATAAAACATGTAATATCAGTGTGCATAGCAAGGTGATAAAACTGTAGAATAGGAGAGAGAGTGGCAGAATGGAAGAGAGCTGAAAAATGAAAGAGAGCTGCAGAATGGGAGAGAGTTGGAGAATGTGGGAGAGATGATAGAGATGCTATGCACATTTGGAGCTGATATGGAGCAGATTGGATGGCAGAGAGGGCAGAAGTGTGATGGTGGAGGAAAACAAAGCTGATATCCAGGTAAATCAACATTTTAGTTTCATGTTGAGTGAAAATATATGGGAGTTGGAGTTTCCTTGTATAAATTGAGGTAGGAGCCTCCTGTAGGTTGGAGCCTACAGAAAATCAGTTGTGAGAGGGATTAGGAGCTTGCCTTTTCATCACAACAATAATAATATGTGATTTTCTGCCTTATGGGTTTCCACTTATATCTGGTGTCCATGTGCATGATTATTATGTGTTGATGATATGTGTTCACTGCTTATTACTTGCTGCTCACATATTTATTCTGCTGATCATTCTTTATTAAGCTGCTTATGAAATGACTTGTTAATGAGTTTAATGAAAATAATTTTAATTTCCATGAATGGACTAAACTGTTTCACCCCCCCCCCCCCCCCTCTCTCATTTTAGTAAAGGGTTCATCAGTTGCAATGCTCTTATTGAAATATTGAGGCTCACCACATTACATCTAGAGGAATCAACGATTAGGTTGGTTGGTTTTGTAGAGTACTTAAGTGACACGGGGTTGATTCCAATCACTGCCACTATAACCTCTAGGTTTCTAAATATGTTCCTTCCTCAATCCTAGTAAATCGAGGGGATTTGAACCTCTAATCTCATCACACATAACAATTCATTTTCACGACCATTTCCAATTGAGCTTCCGTGAGAGGCTAACTATAAGATATAAATATTTTTTCAATATATTATTATTATTATTATCCAATTTTAAGGTCACAGCCAAGCCAAACACAAAATTGGTGTATGAGACCCCCTTGTTTGTGGGACAAGGGACCTACCTCCGCACAGATATTTGACTGCTAAGTCTACAAAGGCATACATACTCTACCCCCCTCTGGTTTTGAACCTGTGACCTCTTAGGAGGAAAAACATGCTCTTAACCATTAGGCCCCTTCATATTATGAAAAGAAAAAATATATATAAAACAAATATATATGGAGAATAATTTTTGTTACTAATGTTTTTTTTACCGTAAGTATACATTTAATTATTTTAATTATTAAATACTTTTAAAGATATTATGCATCAAATTTATATTAAAAAATGAAAGAATTACAAATATCTCTCATACCTTGAATTAGAAAGCACTAATTAATAGAATAAGAATTATTTCTCTCTTTCTCTATATACATTTGGTGTTAAAACCTTTTACTCAACATGCATATTAAAATATCTAATTTGTAGCTTACATTAAACTTTTTTTTATTAATATTTTTTAAATTTTATATATCAACTCCATATTAAGAAAAAATTACACAATATGTAATATCAAAAAGGCACTGAGTACTAATGATGTTATGTGTGTGTAGGGATAATAAAGCTCATAAAGCATACACCAACCACCAGTATCTCACAGTTTTCATTTGAATTTCCATGCTTCCAATGCATATAAATTTTGGCATAGTCTATCTATTCAACGTTTTGGAAAATCATCCATCATTTTCCAAAAATTGTAAGTCATAAATTTTCAATATTCACATCATAATTAATAGATATTTAGTGCACTTATGTGTTCTCAATACATAAAAGAATGCTTTTAATGATAGGATTGATTTATGTGAATTTCTAACAACCCATATTTTCTCTATTTTCCAAGGATGACTTAGACAATTTGATGGGTATAATATTTGAGATTTTTTCCATAGAAAAAATCGAACTTTTTATAAATAGTAAAAAGTTACATTGTAGATGCCGCAACATTCCATATGAAACAACGCCCCAAAGGGGGCAGGTCACGCAGATCAAAATCATGCCCGAAACAAAGCTGGGTGCAAGCAACAAAGTGCATCAAAACCAAAATAGTAGGTGAGGAAAAGAAAGAAAGACATACATCACAAAACATTCCCAACCACCAGAATGGGAGAAAGCCACAAAGATCAAGTTTTTCTTCCTTTTTTTCTTTTCTACCTTATGCCATTCACCCTATGATGGCACGAATGAGAGAAAGATAACTGATTATCTACTACCTGAGTTCCATTGTCCTTATATGAATCTGAGTTATCTGAAGAATGATGCCATTTATTCCCACAATTTCCTGTTTCCTCTGGGTTCTTGTCTGACTGATTCAGAAGAGATTGTATATCAACATGATCTTTTGGACCATTCCCTTGTACCTTTGGTTCATTTGTTGTCTGATTGTTTTCCATAGGGACAATTTCGTCCTCTTCTTCTGCCACATACTCCTTCGACTCAAGTGGGGGATACTGCCAACCTTTTTTTTTGTTTCCCATTCTTCTTCTTCTTTTTGTTTTCTTTCTTGGAGTCACGACATGTGTTTTGTAAATGTCCCGCCTGCCTACAAATTCTGCATCTGAATGCAGTGTTTTCATATTCTAGTGGCTACAACTAGTTTTGTTGTTTGTGGATCATAAGGATACTTTCTGGTAAACCTTCACTGAGATCTACATACACACAAATACGTGCAAAGGTGTAGATTCTATCCTCTAATCTCGCTATATCTGTTTTGATGTAGCACCCAATACTGTTCCCAATACTTTCAAAGACCTGGTCATTCCAGAAATGAATGGCTAGGTTGTACAATCTGACCCATATCGGCATTTTAGTGACTGCCATAGTGTTTGCATCAAAATTCGGGAACCATGAGGTAATGAAAAGGCCGGTGGGTCCCCAGAACCATGGTCCTTCAAGAATAATAATATCTCTTTCTTGAGGATTGAAATTTTACAATAAAAAACCCTTTGGAGCAAAGGTGGATTTCTTAGTTTGTGGTCCAGTGTGTAAAAATCCAATGGAAAAGCTCCATCGGTTTAGGCCAAAAGAGGTTAAAACACTTGGGCTTCATATGTCGTGCATTTCTCTTATGTTTCTGGACTGTCTATCTTTAGTGCTTGTGTTTGACCTAGTTGTTCTACTATGTATGGTCGTGGGGCATTTCCATCTTGTGCTGGAGGTACTATTGCAGCTTTTTCTCGGCCCTGTAAGACATTCTTGTAGGATGGCCCACAATTAGTTTGCTCCTGATTTGAGGAAGTTTTCCCCTTTTCACCCCCTACAACACTAGAATTGCGCAGATCCACAACACCCCCTCTCATGTGGAGGTTAAGGGTGATGGTCGCCCCTGAGGCAATAGAGTGGTCCTTTATAGACCAACAATCTTGAAGCGGTCGACCACCACTAAATAGAGATTGCAGCTGAACAGGGTGACCCATCAACTCCAAGATTTTTTGTTTTAGTTGAAGCACTCTTTCGGAGTCTTGTACCCATAGTAAAAAAGATTTTCCTACAAGAGGCCTAATAAAGATTTGAAAATAAGAGGGGATTACCTATTCCCGGGAGACTGGATTTATTGAGATGACTTCACTCTATTCCACTTCAAGAGTCCAAAGTGAAAGTGGGTTCATAAGTGTTTTGAGGTAATAGAACATGCCTCCATAAGGAGAACAGTGGGCCAAAACCCACACATGCCCAAGAAAGTCGAGGGCAGGAAACGATTTGTAGAGGGCATTTTCCCCCAGCCCAAGCCCGGACAAATGGCCAAGCAGACAATGCCTCGCCCCAGACTAGAAACAATGCAAGCCCACCAAGAAAATGGCCAAAGGTTCGAATTTCAGGGGGGGGGGGAGGAAACGTGGTCCAGCTGTCGGAGTTCGCCCCTGCTGCCAAGAAAAGTCATAGCCCAACAACGTTGTGAGGATTCTACCTTTAAATTTACAAATTATATTTGAAATTCATAATATATATATATATATATATATATATATATAAGAAAAACACATATGTGGGTGAAGGAGACACAAATATATACGGGGGAAAGGTATTTATAAAATTTGTTTATTAGATATTATATAATATTAGGGTTTAATTTAGTAATAGGAAATTAATGATTATTCTTTTTAAATAATTTTAATTTTTATGAGTAGAGTAAAATTATTTGAAGTTCATTATTTTGTGTATTTTAGAATTGATAATTAATAACTAAATTGCAGAATTCAACTTTTATTTGATATTTGTGAAATAATTTTAATAGTAGTTAGATTAGAGATTTGATATTTATAAAACATAATGATGTTATTTTTAAAAAAATATTATAAATAAAATTATATACATAATGAAATGAATTATGTTTTTTTTAAGTATGTGATATTGATAAATCATGATATTACAACAAACTTTATTTTTAAATTAAAAATTTAGTATGTGAGAAAATATAAATAATGTTAAGTTAATTATAATGCAAATTAATTATAATAATATTAACTTTCTAAAAAAAATATTATATCTTATCAATAACAAGACATTCAAATATTAAATAAAATAATATTTCATAAATAATAATATTATATAAAAATTTAATTTAATTCAGTGATACTAAAAAAATAATGATTATTCTCTCTTAAAAATGATATGTTAAAATCATCAAAAGTCGATTATTATAATGGTTTTAAATTTAATTTTTATAGTTATATCATCTCAAGTCCATTATCATAATGGTTTTAAATTTAAATTTTATCCTTAAGCTTTTCAGGAATATCATATCATATCTTAACCTTATCTTGCGCTGGCTAGGGCCAGGCATGTCTAGGATACGGAGGTACAGAGAATGAAAAAGAAAAAGAATAATATCACAAAATACTTTGTGAATACAGAGGACACAAGACACAACTGAATTTAGATCATTAATTAAATTCAGTATTTTGGAATGAACGAGAATATATATTTATTTATTTTAACACCGCCCTGTGCTTTCCGTAATTCACCACTCATACAATACTCCCATGAAGTACGCGCCTGCTGTGCTTTGTGCAGAGGTCACAACTTTTAATTTATTAAACAAAATTAATGAATTGTGTTAGGGTGCCTATTAAATTTTTTCTCAAAAGATTTCATTATTCTTCCACTTGTTAGGAACCAGTAACTGATTCACACAAATACCAATATTGATAAAGTTTGAATAGTACTAATTAATACTTCAGAGAATAACTGCAAAGAATCAAAAAGGGAATTCACAAATCATGAGAGAGAAAACGTCCGTTTGCACACAATCACAAAATTTGGTAAAACAAAAATAACTAGTGATTCTACGGGAGAAACACAAGTAGGGGAGAGTCGCCAGTACTTAACACGTCCCCCTCCACCTCAGCAACCGACGTGTTATGTCACGTGGTCGTTGTACGACAGGTGTCCAGCACAACCGGCCACGTGTTGGGTTGGTGCCACCATTAATGAACAGCATTTACTGGCGATTTAGGGTTTCGTATGGCGGTTTAACCGGGATGAGGTTTTGCTCCCGTTCATTTCTGCTCGGGCCCGAAGTGTGGGCGTTCGGCTCCGCCGCTGGTGGTGGTTGCCGGTACCAAAAGTTGTTCGCCCTGTCGCCATTTGCTGAATGCTGTTTAACATTTTCTTGCCCGCCATTGCTGGTTGTCTGTTAGGTGCAGTTTTTATGCCTGTTCGCCGGTTCCGCCATGTTCAGAATGTTGGGTTTCAACCTTTGTCTGTTGCCGAACGTTGTAGCTCGCAGGGGGTTCCTATTCTTGAATGCGAAGTCTGCTATTGGGTCCGCCTTTCGTCTGATGCTGGACCGCCAGCTTATCGTTTGTTGTCTGCAAGGGTTTCGGTTTGCTTGCTCTGGTTTATCGAATTCTTCAGGTTAAACTGCAATTCGTTCAATTTTTTTCTGCAATTCGTTCAATTTTTAGTCTGATAATGCCAAAAAATTCTAATTTTCTTGTTTACTTGCAGGTACAGGGTTCCATGGTGGTTGTTCGAATTGGTTCCAGGGTTCCAGGTTCCTCAGCGGCGACGCCCTGCAACCTTTACACTTCTCAACCTCTGCGCTTCTCGGTGACCTCTAGTAGGATTCATAATCCTACCAATCATTTGCTGTGTTTTTTAACACTTATTCCCTGTGTTTTTTAACACTCCCAATCGTTGTTCGGTGGAATGGCAGCTCTTCTTGTTTTCTTGTAACAGTGAATGGAATTTTTGTGGATTTATATGCTGACGAATTTATGTTTTTTATCTGTGGGTTTAGGGGTTAGGGTTTGGTTCTGGTACTTGGCAGAGTTTGGTTTGTAACTTCGCAAAATGTATGCTAGATTTCAGTTTCACATCTACAGATTATCTTTGTTGAATCACTTTGTACCGTTTGCAATCGTTGACAAGCTAGTTTGCTTTCAAGTTGTTGCATTATGAGTGTGCAATCGCATCAATGTCGCCACAAATATAATTGCAGACCCACCATTACAAAGAGTCCTCTCACAATAGAAAATAAGTGTATAGAAACTGAAACAGTAGTGAGCATATTTGACAGTCATCAAATTTTCATTTGGTGCTATGGATTTTATTCCCTTTCCAGTCAAGTGATAATCAATCAAATGGATCCCTTCGTTATTATCTGAATGCTTTGGGACAGGAATTGCTTTCAGTAGACAGAAACTTTTTTGAAATGGGAAAAAACTTTTTTGAAATCTGATACAATATTATCAAATCCATTGAATCGGGAAATAATATGAAAATTTGTCAATTCTAGTTGAATACTGAATGGTTTTATGAAATTTGATCTACTTCGCAGTATAAGTGGTTAATCTGATCAGATGACTGAAAATCCATGATTCATAGTTTAGCCACACAGAAGGTCCATTGGATGTTAAGGGCAGATGGTTCAAATTCATATTTTTTCATTCAAATTTTTATGACATGGTATTGAATTCTAACTTGGTATCGTATCTTATTGAATTAACAACAGTGTATATACACACATACATTCCGACAGTGTATATACAACAATTAATGTTGCCGACTTTTGCAATACAACTTTGTGATTTGCTGCAACACAGGCTCGTGATAGTATAACTTGGATATTACAGATTATCTTTGTTGAATCACTTTGTACCGTTTGCAATCGTTGACAAGCTAGTTTGCTTTCAAGTTGTTGCATTATGAGTGTGCAATCGCATCAATGTCGCCACAAATATAATTGCAGACCCACCATTACAAAGAGTCCTCTCACAATATAAAATAAGTGTATAGAAACTGAAACAGTAGTGAGCATATTTGACAGTCATCAAATTTTCATTTGGTGCTATGGATTTTATTCCCTTTCCAGTCAAGTGATAATCAATCAAATGGATCCCTTCGTAAAACCAGATTTAATTTTGGCACTGCCAAAGTTTTAAGATTTTGGTGTGGAACTAGTAGTGGGAATGCAACTTCCTGTGGGTGACTGGTGAAAATGGAACGTTTGAAAGTTTTTGGCTACGCATAGATTGAATATATGATAATTAAGGTGGATGTTACCATTTCAAAAGTAAGTTCTCTAATGGCAAATTGATTGACTGCAATACAATATATTTCTATGCCCAATTGTTATGCTAGACAGATGATGCACCTTGTTTTCAATTTTGTTTCTTTGCTTATGACATCCTAGTGTATCCAACCTCTTTTATTGCATGTTGGCTCTGCACCTTGCTTTCCATTTGGTTTCTTTACTTGTGTCATTTTAGTGTATCCATATACATGTTGACATGTCATTTTAAGTGATAATCTATTTTCTTAGTTTTTGTCTTTTGAAATTTGGTCTCTCTTTTCACAACATGGACTTAAGAATACCGATAAAGGTTGCCATAAAAGGTGAGGGTATGGCCATAAAGCTTGAGACAACTTCATTTTATTAATAGAATGGCCTTTATTATCTGAATGCTTTGGGACAGGAATTGTTTTCAGTAGACAGAAACTTTTTTACCTCTATTGAAAATGGATCCCTTCGTAAAACCAGATTTAATTTTGGCACTGCCAAAGTTTTAAGATTTTGGTGTGGAACTAGTAGTGGGAATGCAACTTCCTGTGGGTGACTCTGGTGAAAATGGAACGTTTGAAAGTTTTTGGCAAATGTGCTTGAAATTTAGACGAAACTACTGCAATGAATTATTAACTAAATAACTTTGAAATTACTTACCTAGTGAGTCTTTGGATTTGCTTTGGATAGCCATAAATATTTATTATTTCAAAGGTATCAATACTCTCTTTGAAATGGTGAGACCTATCTAGTCTTTTGGTGTGAGTGGTGTCATGAAAAAAAAAGATGTTGTCCAGCTCTTGTAAAGCAAATAACATCTCCCAACTTGGCAGTGTCTTGAAACTAGTGGTATCATAACCAAATGTTTCAAATATGACAGAATATATAATTAAGCACATTCATTGATGTGCCATGATTAATCCAAAATAATTTTTTAAATTGTGGAAGAATAAATGAGATCCCTTAAAGAAAATGCAGCTTCACAACCATGAGATTACAGCCAAGAAATAATGTGCAACCGTGAACAAGATAAATACAATTGTAATAGGAAGCCCTAGATGAAGTAGACAAAGTAATTAACCTTCTTATCGAATGAATAGGCAACAATACATCATTTCTTCAAATCTAGTTTCATCACAAGATCAAAAGGATTGAATAGGCTTCAACTAACCTCCCTCCTAGCTAGGGCAGCCCACAAAATGAAGTAAACCAGCCCTAACAAAACTCTGCCATCTGTTTTTTTCTTCTCTCTAGCAGTTTGGCTAAATTTGCTTCTGAGATCTGCCAACTTAATCTCGAGGATTGCTTCCCTTTGATATGATATTTTTCAATAAGCTTTCCTTTTTCTGCAAATTCACAAAAGCCACATGCAATTTTTTCT
The DNA here is from genome assembly GCA_034641835.2 of Pinus albicaulis. Lineage (NCBI taxonomy): Eukaryota > Viridiplantae > Streptophyta > Pinopsida > Pinales > Pinaceae > Pinus > Pinus albicaulis. Next base: position 653,073,077 of record CM076578.1, read on the forward strand.
CAAGTTCTTTGGTCTATTTTTCTACAGCAGTAGATTGACTCATTTAATCCTTAAGATTCTCCAAGTTAGCGGTAAGGCTTACCTTCCTTTAAGTTACTTTCTTGCAGTCACTTTCTTTTGAGGATAGTAGAATATTCAATATTAAGCTCATTTTTCATGCTTGTACTCGTTTCTGTCAACCGATTATTGTCTTCCATCACAGAAGAAATATGTGATTGATGTAGCTGTCTTTTCCAACAAAGCAGTTCAGTCAAATATTTTATACAGTTATACTCTCCAAGGAGGTAATAACTTGTTCAGAAAGTAACTGTTCCTCTCTTTGAACTTGATGAGAATGTTTCTGTAAATCATCTGTCTTTGTGAGGCATTTGCAGATGCTTCTGCAGCTTGGTCTGCGGAATATTCCATGTGGCCTACCTGTTCTTCTTACAATTTTACATCTATTTTTGTTCCCTGAGATTCCAGTAATTGTTCAAGATACAAACTTCTAGTCTATGCTAGCTTTATATTTCTTTCCTTGTTTACCAATTATTCCTCTGCTTCCCTCAAATTGGCTTGGATTGAATATATGATAATTAAGGTGGATGTTACCATTTCAAAAGTAAGTTCTCTAATGGCAAATTGATTGACTGCAATACAGTATATTTCTATGCCCAATTGTTATGCTAGACAGATGATGCACCTTGTTTTCAATTTTGTTTCTTTGCTTATGACATCCTAGTGTATCCAACCTCTTTTATTGCATGTTGGCTCTGCACCTTGCTTTCCATTTGGTTTCTTTACTTATGTCATCTTAGTGTATCCAACCTCTTATTGCATTGTGGCTTTGAGTCTCATTTCAACTACATCTTAATTGTATTGGCAGCCTCATCATTGTGGTTGGAGGCATTCTCGCTCTCTATCCAAGTATCACTATTTTATGCCAATGATTCTTCTTACTAATCTGTGAAGAAGAGGTCAAAAAATAAATATGGCTGGGAAGATATCTTGCTTATTAAACAGTCTTCAAAAACTATGACAGCCCTATCACAGTCATTCTAACATATCACCGATTTGAAACTAGTTTTGTCTCATAAAAAATTAGCTCCTAGGTATGTTCATAAACAGTCCCTTAAAAAAATATACATATAGATATTCACATTTAAACAGTCCCATGATTATACTTAGTGTAGCAGAAAGGAAATTTGAGATCTATTAAGATATAAAAGTCCAAATATATAGTCCATCCAAAAACCCACATCATAATGTGGTTACATCCAAAAACATCTAACACTCCATAACTGTTGACGCCCTACTCTCCATATCTTGCAGCGTTTGACAAGTAAATCAAATTGAATCGTTCCATTTCGGGAATCCATGGTGCCATGGCGGCTTGTACCAGGATTTCTGAGATCCAAGTAAGACACTTGAAGTGTTTTTGGTAGAATACTTCGGTGTTACAAGAAACACAATAAGACACTTATTGTGCTTCTGGTAACACAGAAGTATCCTATTAGAAACACTTGAGGTGTCTTTCTAGACTCTCAGAGGTCCCTGGTACAAGCCGCCATGGCGCCATGGATTCCCGAAATGGAACGATAAAAATTATTTACTTTGTCAAACACTGCAACATATGGAGAGTAGCGTGTCAATAGTTATGGAGAGTAGGGCGTCAAAATTCATACTTTGGGAGTCTTGTTTGAGATGATCCCAACAAATAGAAGTTGGGTAATGGATCCAACTAGCTGCCTATAATGATGTACGAAGAGATTGTATCTATTGAACCCTTAGATTAACATCTCATGTTAGGTAGATATAACCATATTGGTTTTGATTATGTTGTTTGGCTACCTTATTTTTTAAGATTTAATTATGAAAAACAAAATTACATTCACTATGTGTTTTTCTACATTTCAGATATATCCTTAAGCATAGGAAGTGATAAAAGTATGGCTGGAAGATATCTTGCTTCATAAACAATCTTCAAAAATGTCAATATGACAGCCCTATCACAATCATTCTAACATATCACCGATTTGAAACCAAACGTAGAGTCCATCCAAAAATCCACATCATAATGTGGTTACATCCAAAAACATTTAACACTCCTATTCTTTATGGCCTTGAGAATCTTCAGTGCCAAACACTGAGTTGCTTGATTGAGCCAAGTAGGTTGGCCTTCCCAAAAAGGCTTGATTAGGTGGTGGTTGATTGCTGCCATATAATTGAGACCAATTTGTCCCTTCCATCCATGGAGGAATTGAGTACCCGTACCTCACACTTGCGTTAAGTGGAGGTGTGTGCTGAGCATACATTGAATTCGGACCTCCTGTGGTAGGAATAAGGCAAGTGGGTAAACCCCGATTTTGATACTGAGGCACTTGAATGTTTATGAGGTCTTGGAATAATGTTGTATTATTTGCAATGTTGTCCAATGTGTTGGACATGTTCCTGGATTCATTCTCATTAACCGTGCTTGCATTTATGTCAACCATATGAGTCAACCCTTGTTCCCTTTCAAGCATTTGTTGAGCCTTCCTTGCTTCCTTTTCCTGTCTTGAGATTTGTTTTTGTTGCTCCTTCTCTTGCCTTGCTCTCTCTCTTTCAAGCCTTTCATCTGCTCGACATTGTGCTGCAATAGCCCTTGCTGTCTTCTTCTCCTTGGCTTGATCTTTTTTTTTTCTGTTTTAATTCCTGAATTTCCATTTTCTTATTTTCAGACTCAACAAGGAGCTTTATATAGTCTTCAGAGGTGAGTAACTGTGAACTTCACCCCAAACGAAGACTACTGGCTGTTCCTTGCTTCTTTTTCATTGACACTCTTTCTACTGGTAGCTTTAAGAACCGCCCAAGTAACTTCTCCCTCCCTCCCACCTGCATGTCATTGCTTGGCACTTCAGTATCCGTGGCACTTGATTGAACTATATTGTTTTCTTCATCTGTTGCCTCATTATGTCCTCCATCTTCTTCCATTGATCTATTGTCCACAAAAAAATGAACAATTTCACTATTCAATTCAACCACTTGTGAAGGCATGTTCATGCTTTGTTCATTGGTTCTTGAGACACTATGGGCGTTCAAATTAATCATGTTTTCTGCCAGCCATGATGGTGGGTTTACTTGGCTAGGCAATGACAATTGGTCATTTTCAATTTCATGCCCAATATCAGAAATTTCATTTTCTGCATTAACAATATCAGCATTTTCTTCATGCCCAATATCAGCAATTTCATTTTCTGCATTAACAATATCAGCATTTTCATTTTGAACTAAATCTGCATTAACAATATCAGCAATTTATGTTTCAACAAAATCTGCATTCTCAACTGCATGTTCAACAGTGTTGCCATGAATTTGCTGACAAGTATACTATGTTTCACATACCTGCTCATCATCATCAGCATATAACTGTCCTTGAGAGAGGGAAATTATATTATTAGCTGCAACCACATCATCATGTTCATTTACTTCTTCTTCCACTTCCTGTCTTTCTTCTTGACCATCCACATGGAAAGCTTGGCTACAAGCAGTATCATGCATAAGAGCATCGTAATTTAGTGGCCATATTCCTGTCCTTCTAAAGCCAGCCTTGATATTTGATGGTGTCAGAGCCCTTTTAAAAGCCTTACTTGCAAGCTCTGCTAACTCGAATCTTTTGACCTCAACCCCTGGATTCTTTGCCATCCATGCAGCACGTTCTGACCTGAAATAGTTTTTGAAAGGGCCAAACACACTGACATCAAGTGGCTGCAATCTGTGAGTGGTATGAGCGGGCAATGTTAAAAGGTCAATGCCCAAATTGTATGCTTCCTCAATTGTTTGTAGAGCCATGTGGCTTCCATGGCCATCTAATATCAACGGGTGTCTGTTATTAGGTGAGACACCACCTGGCACAGATGCAGCAAAGTGGCAAAGCCAATTTAAAAACAACTCTTTAGTCATCCATGCATGGGGATGTGCAACCATGCATGCTCCAGGTTCACAGTTTTGTATATAATTTTTCAACTGATTTTTACCTTTGAAAAGATAAAATCCTGGGATTGAAGCACCAATTGCATTGACACAACATAAAATGGTTATCCATTCCTTGCTCTTAGGCAAAATCTTTGGCACGTTTCGGCTACCTCTTTTCGCAATTACCCTCATGCCACAATTCCTTCCCGCCTGTAAACCTGTTTCATCACAGTTCCATATATGGTCTGCAGCATAAGAGTGTTTATCATATGCACTAGAAAGAGTGTCATAGAACTTACATACAACTGTAGGGCGCAAATTTAATGCTCTGTCTCTGTCAAGGCCCTTAGCTGTACGCAATACAAGGTCTGGATGCCTTTTTTTAAACCCAAACCACCATGATTTACCGGGAAACCCATCTTTGAATGGGTTTGGCCTCCCTTGACAGATTTGAGCAACTGTAGATTTGAGTTGTATCAACTCTAGCCCATGTCCCAATTGGGCCATTTCTTTACACCACTCAACCACCTCGGCCTCCTCCTCTTCAGTCATAACTGTAACAGGTCCTCTACGTTTGGTGTGAGTCAGCCCATTTATCCAATAATGTATTGATGAAGGGGGAATAGTATGCTTCTTTGCAGATGCCCGAACAGAATATCCATTGAACTCTATGTCATCAATTGCAGCTAACATTTCTTCTTTTGTCCAACCTCTTATAGCGCTGATCTTTTTAGTCGAAGTTGCACCTTGGACTGTGGTTGACGGTGGCTCTGTGGCTGATGGTGCCACGACATCAGCTTCAGCCACATGCTCATCGTCAACAACATTTCCTGGGGCATTGGTGACATTGACATCACCTGTTCTTTCTTCATCCGATGAGGTGCATCGCAGTTGGGCACCCCTGGTCACTCTTCTGCCACTTCTCCTTGTGCGAGCGACATAACTCACTCTTGCCATGGATGCAACTACCTGTAGGCTGCAAAAGCACCAATTGCAAGCTGTTATTCATAATTGAAAAGAAGGATTGTTTTCATATGATGAATACAGCATCTATGCATAGCAATTGCAGATATATATGTTAATTTCAAATGCTACAGATTCTATTTTCAGCTACTGCAGATATATATGTTAACTTCAAATGCTACAGCTTCTGTGCTCAACTCCCTATTGCAGATTTGCAGATTTTTTTTCAGCGACCTATTTATTCAAGGTTTTGTAATTTCTAGCAACCTATTTATTTTAATTCCAATTGGTCACTCAGAGATTGATCTATAGTTGGATAGTAACCAGGTTATGTATGAACTGGCAAGAGTGATTGTATGAACTGGCAAGAGTGATTGAAAAAGTTTCATTCTGTTATAAAAAAATACAATACCAGTAATGAAGGCTTCAGTGATATGAAATGGTTTGAGTTTATTTTTTTGAATCCATCTTATTGAATTTTTTTTTTAAGATTTAGATTACAAATAGAATACAATTGTGATTTGAAATGGTTTAAGTTTTTTCTTTAAGTGTTTTTTATCATGAATATTTATAAATTCATCCTATAAGTTGCCTTGGGGGCTCTAGTCTTACTTGAATGCATAACAAATTGTTTGTAGCCAGTTGAAAGTGGGAAGTTACATAACCAAAATTTATGATTATGTTTGCTCCATGCCATTTGGTTGTAAAAGTACTAAAAGTTAAAACATACATTTGGCAAGATTTGACAATAAGTTTAAAGTAAAGTATCAAAAATATGGCAGAGCTACATTGAAATTACATTGTCTAGAAATGCACTTCCGTTCCAAGAGAAGATAAGGTAGAGTCAACAATAACTTCTTCCACTTCCTGTCTTTCTACAGAATTGTGATCCAGAACATTTAAGTTGTCTAGTATTATGGATGAATGTCAGAAATAACTGAAATAAAGACTCATAAATTAGTTCATTAACGTGGATTTAGAAAATTCTGTGTTGCTCTTTCAGTTTGTATCTATGAGTTTGGGACTTGTGTCTAATTTCTACAGAATTGTGATCCAGAACATTTAAGTTGTCTAGTATTATGGATGAATGTCAGAAATAACTGAAATAAAGACTCATAAATTAGTTCATTAACGTGGATTTAGAAAATTCTGTGTTGCTCTTTCAGTTTGTATCTATGAGTTTGGGACCTGTGTCTAATTTCTACAGAATTGTGATCCAGAACATTTAAGTTGTCTAGTATTATGGATGAATGTCAGAAATAACTGAAATAAAGACTCATAAATTAGTTCGTTAACGTGGATTTAGAAAATTCTGTGTTGCTCTTTCTGTTTGTATCTATGAGTTTGGGACCTGTGTCTAATTTCTACAGAATTGTGATCCAGAACATTTAAGTTGTCTAGTATTATGGATGAATGTCAGAAATAGCTGAAATAAAGACTCATAAATCACTGAAAACTGAGACTCAAAAATGAAAATAAAAGTGTAAGAAAGCTGAAATAAGAAGGATGTAAACTAACCTGAATATACTGTGTTCTGTTTTGGGGTGTGTTCTGTCTGGGTTGTCTCCAAGCTTGGGTGTGTTTTGTGCTGGATTGTCTCCAAGGCTGGTGAATAACTTGAAACTGAAAAATGTAACTTCAACAGTGGTTGAACTTCTTTTATAGTTATTTGCAGTTGAATTTTATTGGTGACAATGATGGACATGGATTGCAATGGCTTCATTTTGCATGTGTGATCAGGATTGAATTTGATGTGATCTAATGGCTGAGAATTTGTTTTTGTTGATCCATGTGTTTGATCTGTTTTGATAGGAAATCATTTATTGAATTTATTGGGTGGGTGTCATTTATTGTACACGGTGGGTTTAAATGTTGTTATGGGGTGGGTGTCATTTATTGAACACAATGGGTTTAAATGTTGAATAACACAGCAGTTATGGTTGACATACATTTCTTTTTATTATGTGCGGGTATTGATATTTACTTCTCATACACAGCATCAGAACTGATCAGATGGGTTGAAGTGACTGGCTTTTTGTACTTATTGACTTGACCATTTTGGAAGGAGAAATGGTTTTATGAGTTTTCTAGTTTAAATGTTGGGATTTGTAATCTTGATACTTATTAAGCTATTTATGGACAGTTGTGGGCCCAGTCAATGACTTGGGAAATTTTGAACATAATTTAATATATATTTGAACTTCATGTTATTTTATTCTGCTTAATTATTGGTTGCATATATGTCTATTTTTGGTGGGTTGATGGGACCAGTACTATAACAATTACTGGTCCCTGCACAAGATTAGACAACTCTCCCCTGTCCTATTTGGTTAAATAAACTATCGAAGGTTAGCAGAGACCGTGCATTAGCTAGTGTTGATTAGAAGATGCTTAATTTCTAGGGAGCAAGTACTCAAATGGTCTACAGTGTTTATCATAGCATTCAATATATAATTTTTCAAACGGAAAGCAATATTTTTCAGTGCATTGGCTCTAGAATGCGGCTAAGGGTAGAAATGCTCATTTGTCTATGATACCATGCTTTGTCTGATGGTGGGCATTTTCTGCCCTAGGCTTTACATTATGGGCCAATGGACTGGGAAATAAGCCTCGCTCTTTCAAATAACAGGACAACCCCATCGTGGCATAATGAATGAAACTATATTTGAAGTGAATCTATATTTTTTTTTTTTCCCCGAATTGGACTAATTCTATTAAGCAGAAATATGGTACAAAATGATGATACAATCAGGAGAGACAGAAAACCGGCAACCGGAAATGATAGGACTATCAACCTCGGTTCCGGAAAAGGAGTGAAGCAAGCAAGGAGCTAGAACAAATGACAGGAAAGCAAAAAGACTGACTTCTACCCAGAATGGGCAGAAGCCTCAACACGAAGCTTTTTCCCTTTCCTTTTTTTGACTTCGACCCATCCATCCTGGGGAGTATGAGCAACAACAACTTGAAGACTGGGGTTTTCCAAAGGGGAGCCCTCCTTTTCAGATTCAGAGGAGGAAGTCATGTGAACGCGTTTCTGGGCGATGGCTATATCGGAGGTAAGAGCCGGACCATCGGCAGAAGGAACCACTGATTGAGGGGCATGATCCAAATCTGCATCGCTATCATCATCTTCAGAGCTAGTGGATTCAGAATCCACGACTGGAGGTGGAGAGCATGGAGCCCATCGCTTGGACTTGGTCTTGGAGAGGTTATCCTTTTTCTTTTTTGCCGGGATAGAGGGGCAGGAGGTCTGCAGATGTCCTGTTTGGTGGAAATGGCGGCAGCGCAATGCAGTATTTTCGTAATCCAGTGTCTTGGTCCAGACAAAGTCGTTTATCTTGAGATTGATCTGGTCTGGAAGTCCCTTGCTTAAATCTATCTCCACACATATTCTGGCATATGTGTAGAGACCTTTATTTTCCCTCCAGTAATCTCCCATGAGGAAACTGCCCAATGCATTGCCAATAGCTCTGTAGACTACAACATGCCATAAGTGGGCCGGTAAGTTTGGAAGCTTGATCCATACCGGAGTCCTTGTAATCACTACAGTTGCTGGATCAAAGTCTGGGAACCAAGGAGTTAAGAAGAGCCCTGCAGTTCCCATGAACCAAGGGCCTTCTTCTAAAGCCTTTTCATAATGCTTACTGTCATCAAATAAAACAATGAAATATCCTTTTGAGAAAAAACTGATCTTACAATGATGAGTCCAGTTTGCATGGATCCAATCATAAAAGATCTGAGATGGCGGCGGGAAGTGAATCTATATTACGTCCCAAAAAGTTAAAAAATTATATATTTTTTTAAATTGTATTTTGATATATTTTATTGTTATTATATTTCACTTTTTTTATTACCTTTAACATTTTTTTAATTTTTTTTCTTTCTTTTCTAGTTTTCTTTACACCTCTTTAATTGCTATTTTTATTTGTTAGTTAAATGTTTTACAATAGATGTCATCCTTACAAAATAATATCCCAAATATTTGAGCTAATAATATTTTAGATAAATAAATTTAAATATTATTTAAAAATATTAATTTTTTGATATATAATGTTAAATTTTAGATAAACTTTATTTCTTTCAGATAAATGAATTTAAATATTATTTAAAAATATTAATTTTTAATATATAATATTAAATTTTGGATAAACTTTAATTTTCTCTCAACTCTATATTAAGTACTAAAAAAAATTACATATTTTTCACTTTATAAAAAGTAATTTATTTTACTTTTAATTAATTTATCTTTCATCTTTATGTAATATTAATTTAAAGCTAATATGAAATTGAAATATTTAATTTATAATAGACTTTTTTTTATTATTACTATTTTTATTCATTATTAATATAAATATTATATTATTATTTTTAAATATAACATTTCGTGGCCATATTTCTTTGAGAAGCCCTTCTTGATACAATACATTACTATTATTAAAATTGTTATAATGAACTTTGGAATTATAAGTGCATTTTCTGTATTTATTGGTGATTTTTTGTTTTTTAAATGAAAGTTATTGTATTTATATTTTTTTTTTACTTAAATGTATATAGAATACTAATATTTTTTAGTATAAATTTATTAAAATATTAAATTTATAAAATGTAAATGATTTTTAAATTCAATTTCAAATAAAATATTTACATTATATTTATATGATTATCTAAGAACTTATAAAGAGATATACTAATAATTTGTGTCTTTAAAAAGGTCAAGATATCTAGAGACACATTTGTAGGGGACTCTCTTTCCTAAGGGTGACAAATGCCTTATAACAAATTGAACCTAGGTCAAGTGAGTGGAAGAACTACCTCCCAACCATTTGAGCTATTGTCACTTGACTATCATTAATAATAATATTTAAAACCATAAAATAATTCATAGAACTTATTTAGTTGGTAGTTGGATGTTTCATGGGCTATTTTTAAATCATGTCCATATTAATTGCAAAAATCATATTCTAGACACTTTATAGATTATATATATATATATATATATATATATATATATATATATATATATATATATATATATATAAACAAGGAATCTCATTATAATAAATGTTGGAAAGAATCGCAATGAGTGTGTTCTATTTCAAGATAAATTTTGACTATTGAATTAAAATTCAATCTAATTGGTTTCCAAAAAATTCATAAATTAGTATCTTCAAATGACTTCAATTTGAATACTTGGTTTACTGTGAAAATAGCATAAAACATAATTTGTTTTTTTCCATAAAATCATAAAGAAACCACTATAAATGTAGCTAAATTTCTTGTATGAATGCCATTACACACCACATAAAATCCTATTAAAGTTTTTTTAGCACATAGCATTCTCATGCAATAATTTGCATATGTAAAAATTTCAAATGATGCATAAATATTGTGGATTTGACCCTCATGGGAACAAAGAAACACTTCTTTCATGAATGCTAATGAACAATGTTATCTAACTAAGGGGCAGTCTAGGTTTTCTATAAATTTCACAAGTAAAAACAAACTCTTATTGTAGACCCCATAACAAAATATTTGGTTTATGTGTGAAATAGTTACAAGAATGGAAAATGTACATTAAACCTTTTGTAAACAAATGAAACAATCTACCGCTAAAGGTTTTGATCAAGAGGGTCTGGATGATTTGTTCCCAAGCAAGAAATATTGGCTCAATCCTCGACATTTAATAAATCAGGCTATCAACTTTATTCATAAGCGTTTTGATGAATTTCCACACATCCTCATAATGAGAATTCAAAATTGGAGGAGAAGTATGGGATGTTGTTCATTATTTTTTGACAAAGCTTCGAAAGGTAACCCTAGCGAGGCATGAGTTGGAGGGGTTATTTATTGCCTCGACGAAGAAATAGAGATCAAATATGATTTGGGTCTCAACACTCTTCTAATAATCACCCTGAATTTTTAGCATTATGATATGGGCTCGATTTGGAAATTTCAAAAAACATCTGGTAGCCAATGGTTTTTGGAGACTCTATGCTAGTTATTCCATAGGTGTACAAGATCAAAGATACCCCAGTGCAAAATATCTCTCCTATTTTTGCATAGAATAAGTCTGCAAATTTTGAAGTTTCAAGTCATCCACATCAACTGGCATCTTAATACAATGGAACAAAGGACTAAGTTTATACCAAGGATTAATGGTTTAGGATGATAACAACAACATCATTCAACTTATTCCATGAAATCCCCATTTATAAATTTTTTAATTTGTGGGCCTAACCACACTAAGTATCATTAAAGGATAAATGACTAGGTGGCACTTCGATGTCCTATTGAAAATACCTAGGTGATCTTTTTTCCCATTCATTCTCTCTTCCTATGGATTTGGTGACTCCAATCCATGGCAGAGTGTTGGGTTTTGGCATACAAATGGAAAACTTATAGGTTATCAGATGAAACAAAGGAGAGGTGGAAGGTCCATTCTCATGGTATTAAGCTCGGATGGAGCTAAGGTTCTTGCATTTCCAACTTCGCAATTTAGATGACACACTTGAGGATCCTAGGTTTTTTGAGGCAATATATTAGTTGCAGAGGTATTAAATCTTTGACTGTGCTTTGGGGATGGAGAATGTGTAAGATAAAGAAATGTTTCAATATGAAGATGAGAGGTTTTAGGCTGGTTGATGCAAGGCTACAAGTATAGAAAGGTTGGGGCTGCAATTTAAATTCAATATAAAATAGAATTTTCTTGCTCCAAATTTTAGCATTGAAGGTAAATTTCATAGTAATATGCATAATGGAGTGCTTGGACATTAAAGAGAAGGAGGAATTTTTTAGTGGTTGGGATATTTAACATCCTTGAAAAAGTATATATTGACTCTGGTATCTAAGCAGGGGGAGATGGGTAAGGTTTATTCCTTAGCCCATTATGTTCTCTTGCACTAGAAAATTGGCTTATTGTAGACTAAGGTTGAGAGGCTTTAAGTGGATTACGATACCTTGAGTTTGAAGATGGAAAAATTTATTTCCCTGCTTGAAGGAGGGATTAATGGGGTGGATTGGATGCTGAGGTTTATGAATTGCAAGAATAAATTCCAGTTCCTTTGGTGGTGGAAGCTCCTTAGGACACTTTAGAATTGACTTCTCTTCCCTCTTAGCCTCGAATTTTCGATTCTAAAGTCCATATCTCTGCTGGCTTGAACACTGAAGGATAACTTTCTCTAGTTTTAAATCATGTTTTTCAACTGTGTTTTTGTAGTAGGAGTTTTTTGGAGGCAATAGTGTTGTAGTGTATAGACAAAGGACCAAATGTGTCAATTTTTTTTGGTCATGTATGTGCTACCCATTTTGTTTTAAAAAAAGAAATGTCAAACCATGTAAAAACTTCAAATGTTAAATTAGACCCTCGTGACTTGCACCATATTAATATCTCACCTACCTACTTATGTAAGAAAAAATTTTCATACAATTCCTTTAGCTAATAGAAAGGAAATTGTCTATTATTATGAGTTTTGTCACAAACTATGTACCTTATTCCTAAATAATTGAAAAAATATTGTCCAAGGGATCTAGAAGGGAGTTATGAATTATATCTTAGTCCTATCTAATTATGTCAAAATTATGTCAATAACTATTTAGTGTTAAGGTCTTGAGGTATTGCATATAATTCTTTTGGATAATTTATATTTTTGGTTAGACTTGTTTAAGGTAAGGTTTTCATATTAACACTATCAAATGTTAGTTTTATTAGATTATAATATACTTATCTTTCTATCTTTCCCCACATTAATTGGTGAATTGGTAGCTTCGAAGGATTGTTATGGGCAATGCCTAGTTTCTAATCACAACAAATACCACTAATCTATAAAATTTTGTGGATATTCCACTAGATAGTTCATCACAATAGATGTGAAAATATTGTATTAAAAATCTGAAATTCTACACTATTACAATTTTCTTAAACTTTAATATCTATATATTTAACTGTAATTAGCGCGTCCATGCGAATGGAAATTATGCATAAAATATAGAATGATAAAATAGACCAAACACACACACACACACACACAAGACACAAGATATGCTCTGGGAAACCCTTTTGGGAGAAAACCCAACTAGAAGGTGAGTTCCCTTCACACTATTTCTCTCTCTGGAAATATGTTGTAGGTACAAAGAAGTAAGGCCTATGGCCTGTAGGCTACTATAGTGCACAAATCCTCTTTGTTTGCTCTACCTCCTATCTATCTTGGCTATCTTTGTTCATCTATGGAACAAAATTCTCTCAAAAGAATGAATGCCTCTTCCTCATAGTGGCCTGGTTATAATACAACCCAATAGCCTACTAGTGGTTAAGTTTGACTACATCAACTCTTAACCAGAGTTAAAATATAAAATCTTCTAGAGTATTTTACATCACAAACATGTGTCTAGCTCCTTTTCCATGAATAATTGGGGATGATGTGGCATCCTCTCATACCATGGTGGTGAAAACAGGAAGGTCAACTTCTAAGTGGCATAACTTTCGCATACAGACTCTATTTGACATGATTCTTTCGTCGTTGGAAATATATTTGTGTGTAGAATATCTTGAAAAGGTGTTGCAATAAATTGGCTATTTTTTACCCCCAAAAAAAATTGTTTTATGCCTCAAAATGCTCCCAGAAGGTTTTAAACCCTGTTTTTCCAAATTGTGTGCTGCTGGTAAAAATGGTCCCACGAGATGATTCCTCCATTTTTTCCACTTTGAATGCATCGAGATGGATGAAAAAAATATAATGATCTAATTTGGACTAGCCACTATTCAACTCAATATCAAGATGTTCAAATTTTCCTCCCCTTCGGTCTTTTAAAAAATATTCGTCACAATTTTTAAAATATTCAATTTTTTGCCACACTCTAACATGTCTCTAAAAAATAGAACTGAGGTGGAGGAGGAACTACACCCACTAGCTACAACTTGAGATATTTTACTTTGAAAATTACAATGTAATTTTTCTAGTGTAAATAGTATAACATGAATAATATTCAGAGAAATTAAATGCATAAAAGTAAATAAAAGAGTAAATAAGATTAAAATTTCAAGACATACCCATTGTGTTAAAGATCTCCAACAAAGGAACAATGCTCATGGGCCCCTTTAAGGGGGAAACCTCTTATGAGTAAATATCCATGTATGATAACAACACTTCACATAAAAATCATATCCTTATATATCCCTAAATAATTTCTTAATTAAAGATACCCTAACTACTCATGATTCCATTATTAATATGTACCAACCACCTAGTAAGATTTGTTTAATACAGATGATCCTTTTCACATTAAGCGCTAAAATGGGTCTTATTCAAATAAAATGGCCTTGCACAACAATTGACTAACTATTTACCTAAGGTAGGGAAGTTAGGGTAGGGCCTAAGTTGCACTCACCTTCAAAAACATTATTTTTCTCAAGGATTGAGGTGTGGAAATTATTGTAAAATAATTGTTCGTTCCCAAGTGATTCTTTTGTCTACATAAATTTTCACTATATCAAAAATTCTAAGATTATTTGTTGGCATAGTTGACACCTATAGTGCCTAGTATTACTTATAGCTCAAATAAACATTTCTTCATAAAGTTCTAGGAGGATATAAAAAAATTAGAAAATTTCTCCCATTATGTTCTTCAAATAAGACATGAGAAATACCTAATGGATATTGGAGTGGGATGAAAGTGGAAGTTAATAGGAAAGGTGTCTAATGCATTGGAGGATCTAACAAAGTCCATAAAAATTTGTCACAAGATTTTGGTGGATTTGATCTTTGAGAGAGGTACCATGCTTATAAGGTTAAAGGAAAAGAAACATTTGACACCCTTCAACAAAAGAATGCTTAGAGAAATATTGGCTAGCTTGTTACTTCATGTGATTTTATGGTATTACTAGATTATTGTTAAGGGCATGAAGGATGGTTTTTTTCATGTTAAGAATACGATTTATAACTTGAACTTTAGAAGTTCCTAGAAAATATCAAACCATGCAAGAGCGTTTTTATCCAAATAACACTTCATAGGGTTTCATTATGGTAGCACCATGATAAGTGGAAATGTATCGTCAATTTGTATGGAGTGGCCACTATTAAGCCATATGTTAACCCAAAAACCCCTTATTAATCCCTAGATATTGAATGATTACATTTATATTGCTATATTTTTATGTAGGCTAGAACCTGTCATGGTCCCATTTTATTATAATTGTACCCTTTGTCTCCTATATATATACTAAGCCTACCTAGTCTTAGAATCATCAAATATTTCCTTATTCATTGTATTTATTGTAAAAGGAGGTTTCAACCTTGAATATGACTATAATTATTTGTTTCTTATCATTTTTTAGATGCAAGGATCATAACATTTGGTATTAGAGCTCATGAACCTAAGGTGGTGTTACTTCAAATAGGTCATCATGGAATTTTCTATATAGTTTTTTTCCTAAGAGGTTTTAGATGGTGAAACTTGGAGAATATTGAAAATACATCTCAAGAAATATTTGATTCAAGTTTCATATATTGTTTCTCTATATTTTTGGAGATATGTTCCAAGGAAGATAGTATTTCTGAATGCTCCTAAATTCTCTTGCAAACAGATCAGTTCAAAATTTTCGCTATAACCTTTTTTTTTTTTTTTTTTTTTCTTGTGAGGATTCAAACCATGAAAATTGGACCATGTTGATAAAAAATCATGATGAGAATCTGATTCAAGAAACCTATCTTGATTCACTATATTTTTGGATATATAGTCCAAGGAATATAGGGTTTATATGTGCTCCAGAAATCAATCTCAAACAGGTCAGTTTGGAATTTGTGCTATAATTTTTTTTGTAACACTTCATAAAGTAAAACTTGAACCATACTAAGGAGAAATCTTGGGGAATAGTTGGTTCTACTTTTAGAATTTAGTTTGCTATAATTTCATATTTATACCTTATGGAAGTTTAGGAATGTGAAAAGTCATGAAGTAAATTTTAAAGCTGTTAGCTTGATATTTTTGATATATCTTCTTGTGTGGAAATTTTTAGACTGTGAAATCTTTGGGAATTTTAGGAGACATATATAAATACCTCAAGTACAAGTTCCAAAATTTTATTTCAATAATTAGGCATGTTGAACACTATATAAGTTTGTTGGTGCGAAGAGACCAAAAAATCAAGAAGTTTTGGGAATGTTACTATAAATTTAAATTGGCGCTTTATATTTAGTTCACACTTGTGGAATTGAAAAGTACATATGAGAGTATTACAAAATAAATATTATGATCCAAAAGGCCTCAATTCATGTAGATCTATCAATAAAGCTTTATCCATTTTGATATTATCCAAATCAAGGTACATAACTTACTTGTGAGCTAATGGTTGATTAGAAGATCCCTCTTTTTGTAATAAATAGGAGTGATATCATTATTTTCCAACATGCCTCCAAAGAAATATAGTACACCAATTAAATCTATTGAAGGCCCATCCTTGACTAATGAAGAAAAATAAGATTTAGAATTTATAATATCTCAGTTAGAGAAGAAAGTTAATGAAATGGGTGGTAGTATGT
Organism: Pinus albicaulis; assembly: GCA_034641835.2. NCBI lineage: Eukaryota > Viridiplantae > Streptophyta > Pinopsida > Pinales > Pinaceae > Pinus > Pinus albicaulis. Next base: position 653,089,507 of record CM076578.1, read on the forward strand.
TGAAAAGATAAATTTCTCAAGTTCTCAAGAAAAGATTAAAAGAGAAATGAAAAAGAAGATGAATTAGAATAAGGAAGGAATAGAAAATAATTAAGAAATAAAAAAAATCCATGGCTTCCATGGAAAATATTCTCCTGGAGAGGCTTCCTAAAAGGGACGTGGACATCTATGGAAAACAGGAACATAAGGAGAAGCATGTTATTGAGAATCAACCTTATATGGGGAGTATGTTATTAAGATTGGAGAGAAAAAAATTTGAATCACAGAACCATAATCATGAATTTTCAATCCAAGATTGACAACAACATGGCTTTAAGTCAACATCAATGAGCTATTACATTCTAAATATTGATATGAGGAAATTTGATGGTAATTATCCTATAACATGGATATTTTAGATGGAGCAATACTTTGGTATACACAAAGTGGCATCCTTAAAAAAGGTAAATACCACATCCATGCTTTTAGAACAAGACCAACATGTTTTGTATCAATGGATTTGTGAAAGAAAAAAGGATTATGTTATATCCTGGTCCATTTTTACATAGGAATCGATAAAAAAATATGAGGTTATTAAGAGAAACATGTTCTTTAGTTAATTAGTAAATATTCAACCAAAAGGTCCAATATTAGAGCACAATCAATAATTCCAAAAGTTAAGGTCAAAGTGCATAACATTTCATAGGATAACTTGTCAGACCTATTTATGGTAATAAGCATCAAACATGAGGTGTGTCTCTTTGAACTTAAATATATAGAGCATGATTTCAGTGTGAAAAGAAAATTTGAATGTAAAAAATGGCCACTAGAAAATTAGTCACTAATAATTATAGATAAAAAGCATGCTCCCTTTCCTAAAGTGATAAGGTTGAATCCTCAACAAATGGATGAAAGAAGAGAAAATGGACTATGTTTCAAATGTGACAGAAAGTATAGTAGAGGGCATAAATGTAGCGAGAAGAAATTATCCTACATATTGAGAATATGAAGAATATCAATAGGTGGAAACTTCAAAAGACTTGGAGCTAGAAGATACTTCTCCAACAATATCTTGTCATGTATTTCTCAACATAAATACTCCAAAACCCCTCAATATAGAAGGATATATCAAAAGGAAAAGGTTAACAATATTTATTGATTCATGTAGTACTCGTAACTTCATTAATCACAAATTGGTAAAAATTCTTCATTTCTTTGCATATCCAACACTAGAATTTCAAGGGATGATTGTAGATGGAGGTACCATAAATTGTTCAGGGAAGTGCAATAATTTTATGTTGAATATGGGAGAGTGTTTATTAGTTATTCCCATGATTGAAATAAAAATGAGAGGTGTAGATATTGTATTAGGGGTCCAATTGTTACAATAATTGGGAACAATGGGTTTAATTTCCAAGATATTTTCATAAGATTTTTCTCATAAGGAAAGGAAATTTATCTTAGCGGTATCTAAGGGAAGGGAAACCTAGTAAAGTGATAAGATCTAATATCATGAAATTTTTTCTAAAAAATGGACGCCAATATGTAGTTGCACAATTGTCTTCATTAGATGTTCAAACATATACATCCTCTGCTCCAATATGACTTCAATTTTTTTTCAAAAATCATGGTTAGGAATTTGGAGAAATGCCTAAGGGTATTATACTTGTGCGAATTAATCATGGCCATGCTATTAATTTTCAGCTTGGAAGTGTACCACCTAACATTAGGCCTTATAGATATCCAAATGCATAAAAGAGTGAGATTGAGTATATGTTTCAAGAAACTTTACAAGTGGGCATCATTAAGCCTATCCAGAGTGCTTTCTCTTCACCATCGATGATGGTTAAGGATGGTTCATGACACATGTGTCTTAGAATACAAACAACTCAAAAAAATGACAATCGAATATAAATTTCATATTCATGTCATTGATTAACCATTAGATGAATTGCATGGAGCATTTTTCTTTATTAAGTTGGATATCATCAAATCAGAATGAGGCAGGAGTACATTCCTAAAAAAACATTTAGAATGCATGAAGGTCATTAAGAGTATTTGGTTACTCTAGTTGGACTTATAAATGTGTCTTCAACATTTCAAAGCTTGATGAATTCTATTTTCAAACCCTTCGAAAATTTGTGCTAGTATTTTTTGATGACATACTAATTTAAAACAAATCATGGAAGACCATGTAAAACATGTTTATAGCCTGTCTTGACATTATTGGAAAAGAAACAACTATATGCGAAGCCTTCAAATTATGGATTTGGAGTTCAAGAAGTGGAATATCTAGGTCATATTGTATCACATGATAGTGTCATAGTGTATCCTAACAAAATCAAATCTATGGGGGAATGGTCAATCTGAAATACCTTGAAGAAACTTAGAGTATCCTTAGGATTGATAGGATATTATCACAAGTTTGTTAATAATTATGTCAAATAAAACACCTCTAAAAAAAATCTTGAAGAAGGATTTTATTGGACTAAAGAAGAAACCAAAGTGTTTGAATAAATTAAAGAGGCTATATGTACAATTCCATTCTTGGAAACACCCGATTTCCCAAAAGTATTCATTTTGGAGTGTCATGCACTAGGCCATGGAATTATTGCAATGTTAATGCAATAAGGAAGGCCCCTTGCATTTGAAAGTAGTGAAATTAAATGAAATAACTTAATCAAACACATTTATAAAAAAAATGTTGGCCATACCACATGTAATTAAGAAATGACATCCATACCTAATAGGAAGACACATCAAAGTAAAAGAAGATCATGATGGCATTTATTACTTCTTGAAAAAAAGGATATATTTACAATATAAACAAAAATGGGTCATAAATATGCTTGGTTATGACTTCAAAATTATCTACAAAATGGGGAATCAAAATATTGTGGCAAGTTCACTTTCAAGGAAAGAGAAAGACACACATGGTTTACTATGTATTTTTTTAATTTCATAATATGATTAGGTGGAAGAAGAAAGGATATAATTACAACAAGATGAGAAGATATGAAAGATCATTCAATAGCTACAAGAGGAACCAAATGTAGTAGAAAAATTTACATGGAATATATTTTTTTATGTCATCAAGATTTCTTATACTTATATTGGAATTCCGAACTCAAACAAAAGGTCCCATTGGAATTATAAACTTCTCCTATAGGAGGATGTCTGGGGTTCATGAAGACATATCATAGGATCAAGAAAGATTTTTCTTGGGAAGGTCTTAAGAAATATGTGAAAAAATTTGTAGAGAAATGTATGATATTCCAACAAAGAAAAGGAGAGACTATAAAGACCCTAGGGCTCCTTAAACCATTAGCCATACCAATCCATCATTGGGAAGAAGTTTCAATGGATTTTATTGTAAGTTTACCCAAATATAAAGGAAAGAGTGTCATTATGGTAGTGGTAGATCAAATCACAAAGTAGGCCCACTTTTCCTCTCTTTTTCATCATTTTAAAGCAAGTATTGTGGTAGAATAATTCATGAAAACAATCCAAAAGCTACATGGAATACCAAATATTATTGTATGTGACAAAGATATTATTTTCACTATAAATTTTTGGACTGAATTATTTTCTTATTTGGGTACTCAATTGGCTCATAGCTCATATTACCATCCTCAATCTGATGGAAAAACTAAGGTTGTGAATAAATGTTTAGAAGGATATCTATTTTCCTTTGCGTTTGATAAACATACAAAATGGATCAAATGGTTTCCCTTAGCAGAATGGTGGTAGAACACATCCTTCCATACTTCATAAAAAATGTCACCATTAATGGAACTTTATGGTTATAATCCTCCATCCATCACGTTGGCCTTGAAAGGGATTATAAAGGTTCAAGAATTCAAGGAAACGATACAATGCCAACAAGAGGTTCTCAAACTATTGACGCACAACTTGCTTATGGCACGAAATAGGATTAAACAAAAAATAGATCAACATCACAATGAAAACAAATTTGAAGTGGGGGATTCGGTATTTGTTAGAATGTCATCATATAAATAGTTGTCTCTCAAGTATCAAAATAAGGGAAATAAATTAGATCTGAGATATTATGGCCCCTATAAGGTGTTACAAAGGATTGGAAGTATGGATTACAAATTGGAGCTACCTCTGTCTTCATGTGTAGATCAAGTCTTCCATATTTCTTGCTTAAAAAAGGTAATTGGTGATAAGATCCCAGTCTAAACTATTTTACCAGAGATTAATTAAGAAGGCAAAATAATACTAGAACCTGAAACACCTATGAATGGAAGAAGCAACATGGGAAGATGATATGTTCATGTAGAAACACGTGCAGATAGTCAAGTTTTGAGGAAAACATAGTATTTGAAGGGGAGGGGCATATGAAGCCATATAAAAGTTCCATATTAACCCAAAAAACCCTCATTAATCCCTATATATTAAGTGATTACAGTTATATTTGATATTAAGTATAGTATCAAATTGTTATGTAGGCTAGAACCCATCATGGTCCCATTTTGTTATAATTATACTTTTTTTATACTATATATATACTAAGGGGACATATTCGTGTGATCACCAAGTATTTTCATTTTCATTGTATTTATTGTAAAAGGAGGTGTCCCCCTCAAAGAGGATTATAATTATTGGTTTCTTAACATTTTTAAGGTGAAAGGATCATAACAACCACTATTTCCATTGCTGCAACTAATGTAAAGAAAATCATCTCAAATATGTTTCCAAGCACTCGTTGACTACTTCTATATGGGCACCAATTTGAGGATGGTGAGTTGTGCTCATGTTTAATGCAATACCTTAGAGTTAAAAAACTTTTTCAAAAATTTACTATTTAATGTGTGGTCACAATCTAACATAACAAAAGTGGGCATACTATATCTCTTAGACATTTGATCCTTGAAAATCTAAAAATATATAAATGGGTTAAATATTGGACGAAAGTGAGCATATTTGGAAATGTTTTCAAGTGCCACAATGATGATTGATTTGTTACATATTATTGGAAGGAGAAATAAAAAAGGAATATAAATGTTAGTCTATATAGTGGTTGGCATTAAAAGTAGTTGTGATTCATAAAGAATATTAATTATATCCATTTTTCTTTTTTGATAGGCGTCAAATGAATTTATAAAATTTTAGATATCCTTTTCATGCCTTACTGAAAGAAAGAGTGCATAATCCGTTTGACGAGGCTCGTCAATAGGTATATTATAAGGTTCATTATGTCATCCTCCAACTTATTAAACTATCTATTTCTCACATTTATTTACATTTTTAGCTATATTATTCTTAGTGAGAAGGGTAAAAAGTATTTGTCATATCATGTAGCCTAATGTGGTTTACTTGTAGGGAATGGAGAATTTTTGAGATAGTTTCCATGCAGGGGCTTGAAGCAGATAGAAAGGAGAGAATCTACGAGGTTGTCCACCCTCTTAACTCCCTCAATCAACCTAATATAACAAATCTCTCTCTCTCTCTCTCTCTCTCTCTCTCTCTCTCTCTCTCTCTCTCTCATCAAATCGAGGTCATTGGAAGCCAAGCTACTATGAGTGCAAGTGGAGTAATGAGAAACAAGATCCACCATCCTTGAGTTGGAGGAGACAAACATTCCTATTTTCTAAGGAGTTACTAGAAAATACCCTCTTGTATAAATAAACGAGAAGAAGATCTCATTAGGATTCGAGTTTTGTTTTCATCTATGTAGATATTAGGCTTAAGAACTCAACATTGTTATTGTGTCTATTATCTAATGTATTAGACCTTTTATTTGATGATAATGAGAAGTTGCTTATTGATTTATCATTGAGTTAATTCTAGAGGGATGAGGCTCTTGGGTTTGGGCCCAATCCAGTGGCTTATGTTCCTTTTTTGTATTTGTATCTCTTTCAGTTTCAAGCATTCATTAGTTTCTTTCATTTCATTAGGAAATAATCCATCAAAACACGTGGATGGAGCCTTTACTTCACCTCTATTGTGGGAGAATGAATGGAAGGATTCACAACCACAACCCAAAAGCATTATGTTTATGATTTCTTAGAAATATATTTGTGTTAGTTATCTTGTTTTGCATATCCTTGTTGTAGCTTAGAAGTTTATTTTTCAATTAGATCAGAGTTTTTGCATAAATTAAATAACATTTAAATTCAACTCATCTTTTCCACTACAAGTTGTCTCATTTTGTTAATGATAAATGAATGTATGCATGTGATGATTACAAGGATGTGTGGATTTCCACGAATGGGCACCTTCACCACTTCCACCTTGAAATCCCTCATCTTCCCTTGTCAAACCTAGATTCTGTCCCAAAAATTTTGTTTCATCAAATCATTTCCCTAGGATCACCAAGAGCATTCATCCTAGTGAAAAATAGGCCTTTGAAAGGCTCCTAGCTTGGCTAGGGACATAGGACATCCTCCACTCATTTACCTCAACCTCCATCCACCCTTCCATACCATTAACCCATCATTTTTACCTTAAAAACCCTCTCGAAAACCCTCCTATATCATTACAGGCCCTCCTGTAGCAATATAAGGCTCCTGTAGCAGCCACCTGTAACACACCTTTAGGACCAGTCTCCTTCACCAGTTTTGATCCTTATTGTAACTTTGAATTAGTGTAGATGAATGTTGACCCCCAGCTAGGATTTCATGATCAGGGGAAGCTCCTAGGCCACTCCAAACCTTCTTTTCCTTCACTGCAAAAACATAATAGTGTTAGTTTCCTTATCACATAATTGGTACAAGTAGAATGCTAATTTATATGCAAGTGTGAGATATTTAGATATTATGAACTACATTTTAATAAGTTAAGAAAAATATATTAGCTTCTTTTATGCAAGTAGATTATGTAGATTGATGAATGATGTAAGATAACATAGCTTCCTTTCTGCAATTAGTTTAGCTCTTGTCTTTTCATGAATTGAGTAATTAGCATTAACAAGTTGAATTCAATGGAATTTTCCTTTTCATAGTCAGAGATAGCTTCCAATTGTATCTTCATTAGAAAGTTTTCATTATAATTCAGTAAGAGGAATGGTCTTGGAGCACTTTTGATCAAAGGTCCTAGTTGAGGGCAACATGAGTAGAATACCATCTATTGTGCATATAGCACTGTCACCTCTAATTTTGTATGAACCCCAGGTTGATAAATAGATTTGAGTATCCCTTGGGAGTTGCAACAATCTTGGCTCAATACCAGGGCCCATCATTTTTTGGCGTCGTTGCTTGGGAGGTGTCTAAGTAGATGAATGATTATTCTTAATCATTATTTTTTGCTTTTTGTTTTTCATTTAGTTTTTAAAAAGTGAGAAAAAAAAAAAAAAAAAATTCTGTCATGCCTCGTAGGAGTAGGGATAATCAAGGAAAATTTATACCAAAAAACCCCACTTCCTCAGACAATCAACCTTCACTCTTCTTCAGATACTGTGAGCTTCCCTCTCTGACTGCAGGGGAGTTAGAAGACCCTTTAGGAGAGCAACCTGAAATTTTTGAATAACCTATTGAGGAGGAAGAAGAAGAACCTACTTCACCTATCCAAGATATGGATGAGAGCATAAAAAATGAGATAGTTCCCATCAAAGAAACCAATGGGGAGATTAGGATAAATAACATAAACCCTGCTTCCCTCCCACACTTCCATGGCCTAACCTCTCAGGATCCTGATACCTTCATGTTTAAATTTGTTTTTGTTTGTAGGACCTATGACTTTGCCTCATATGAACAAAATCTGAAGTTGTTCCCCTCTACCCTTAAGGATGCAACCTTGTGTTGGTTCAAGGGTATTTCTTAGGGGCAACATCACTGTCTTGGCCCAAATGCAACAGTCCTTCAATATCAAGTACATGGATTATTGCATGTCTAAAGAAACAAAGGAATAAATCTTTAGGATGACCCTAGGGCCTGATGAATCTTTAGAAGACTATGAGGAAAGGTTTCAACTTAACTATATGAGAGGTGACTGCACCGTTGATCCTGAATCACTTAAGTTAGTTCTTCTCAGAGGGATTAGGGAGGAAGTGTTGGAGACCCTCAATATGCTATATAGAGGGGATTTATATCAGTTGTCCTATGATGACATCAAAATTGTGTTAAAAAATCAGTCTATGATAGCCAGGAAGAAGGGTAGAATTAACCAAGTCTTGGCCAGCACCTCTTCCTCCACCTCATCCATCAAAAAATAGATAGGGAGGAAGCAGAGAGACCCCTATCTTTTTTTTTCCCTATATGCACTAGGAGACACCCTAGGAATCGATGCCTAATGAAAGTCATATAAGTATTCTTATTCTATAAGGAAAAACATGCAACAGAAAAATACCTTCCCTACCAAGCATAAAAGTTGTATACCAAGGGGTGGAAGGAGGGCCAGGGCAACTCTGCTTCATCAATCAAAAGAGGCCTCAAGGACCTCAACCATACCAATAGGGCATGCAAGGTGCACCTTATTCTTATTACAATTCAAATCGGAATGCACCCTTGTATCCTTGGTACTCTTTCACTCATCCATCATGGCCCACACCTCCTTCTTGGCCTTATACTCTTCCATATCCTCCTCAACTTATCAATCATATCCTTCCCAACCTCCTCAATGGAGCAACCCATCACAATGGTGGATACCTCAAATCAACCAACCTCCTCCTTTACTACCTCCACCCCAACCTAGACCACAACTCACTCATCATGCTCCACCTAAGCAACCCCAGATGCCTGCTCAACCCAATCTAAACCCGAATAACAAACATGCACAAAATGTCTATAGTGGAGAGAAACCTTATCCTACCTATGTTATGGAGATCCAAGAGATCAACCTTCGATATCGAAGAGTACTTCCAGATAACCATCCACCTTCTCCACCTGAAGGAATTGAAGACGAAAAGGAAGGTAGTTCCCCATAAGTGAATCCACCTTCTTTTCCCGAGAGATTTATCCACCCTAGCCAGCACACCCTTGAAGAAGTTCAACTTCTGGGAGAATTGAAGAATTTGTGTGTTAAGATACCCCTTCTCTAGGCTATAAAGTATGTTTCCATCTATAACAAGCTTATCAAGAAGAAATTTTTCAAAAAATATGGGAGAAAGAAGAGTGACACCCCCACCATCAATGTTGTTGGAAAATTATTTGATCTGATGTTGGGGAGAGTAATTTTCCAAAAATACTTAGACCTTGGAAGCCCAATAGTGGATGTGCACATTGATGGAATAATGCTCCCTCATATCCTGATTAATCTTAGGGCTACCATCAATGTGATGACTAAAGAAAATATGCTAAAGCTAAATCTCCAAGGGGCTTTGAGGAAAACCACCACAATGCTGCAACTTAAAGAAAAATACATAATATCTCTTGAGGGAGTTGTGGACTAGGATTTCACGGTATCCAATAAATATTGGAAGTATCTTACTGATTTCCTATTTATCTAGCCTAGAACCAAGTTTAATGGTTACCCTATCATAATATTAAGACCTTGGTTGGCCATTGTTGATGCCTACATTAATTGTAGGGTTGGAAATATGACCATAAAAAATGGATCCTTATCAAAGCAAATGATATTATATCCTCTTTCTCATCCTTCTATTGAACATGATCTACCTTTATGACTAGAGGAAGAGGAAGAAGATGAATTTTAGCATACAACACCATACCAAATATGTACCCTAGATGATGTTATAGGAAGGGGGAAACCTGATGAAGATGAATTCATTGACCATATCCTTCATAATCAACCTCCCACTACCATTCCACTTGATGAAATTGTGAGAGACTGTGAAAGTAGTCCTTGGAATAAGTTGTGCTCGGTTGAATCAAGTCTTGAACATGTCAAAATTGTAGAGTTTGTCCCATCCAAAACCTTAAATATTAATACCTCTTTCTTGAGCAAAAAAGAAGAAAAATTTTGCAAGATGTTGAGAGAACACCTAGATGATTTTTCTTGGGACTGTAAAGAAATGAAAGGGTGCATCCCTCGGTATATACTCACTATATTTACATCAAATAATTATGCAAGCCTCTGTGGTAACCCCAAAGGAGAATGAACCTATCCCTTAAGGACATCGTGAAGAAATAATTAAAAAAGATGCTGGATTTCGGGTTCATATACCCCATCTCATATAGTGAATGGGTCTCACCTCTAGTCTTAGTCCCAAAGAAGAATGAGAAGTGGATGATCTGTGTTGATTACATGGAACTCAACAAGGCCACAAAGAAAGACCATTTACATTTACCCTTCATTGACCAAGTCCTGTATGATCTTGTAGGGAATAATTTCTTCTCTTTCTTAGATGTATTTAGTGGTCACAATAAGATCCATATCATTTGTTGTGGTGGATTTGATGCACGGGTGTATGAAATCTCACCAGTTTAAGGGGTGTTGTTTGCCCCTATAAACTATTGGTAACAAAAAGAAAGTGGTGGAGCTCAAAAGGATATAATCTAGAGGGAAAAATATGCCAATGTATGCTCGAATTAAACTAAAAACTAAAACACAAATATACAGAAGGTATTAAAGAGAGTCAAAACGATAATAATGCAAACGATGGCTCTAGGCCTCTTCTTATTAAACGTTTGATATGGAGAAGAAATTTTACCCACTTGCCAAAGGGCCCCTAGACAATGGTTCTAGGTCTCGATGCAAGGATGTTGTTTTTCCAAGCTCTGCCTCTGATGCAGTCTCCCTCTCTCTCCGTTGTGATGGACTAGGATTGTTGGGTCGAAAAAAATCGAGTCCCCTCTATCTCCAGCTCCAGGTCACACACTGCTGGCATTGCTTGGACAATTCTGGCCAGCATAACAATGTGATCACCAATTCTTCATCTCTTGGTGGCTTTATATAGGGGATTTCAAATCCTCTTTCCCTCCCTTGGTACATGATGGATGGTGACCCAAGGGAGAGGTATGATTCCATTATGTGCTCCAAATATTCTGTTGTGTTCTCACATAGTGTCTAAGGAGGCGCTGGTGGTTTTTCTTAGGCAACTTCATGTAAGGAGAAACTGTCCTTTGCTTTGTGTGGTGTTAGAAAGCGACATTTTTCCATTTTTAGGAATGCGCACTTATTGAGCAAAAAGGCACGTAGAAGGCATTATTATCGAAGGATAAAGCGCACAATTTATCATTTCAGACTAGTTCAAATTTGATTTTCTCAAAACCTTAGAGATTTTAAATACTTTCTTGATTCCATAATGTCTTCCTGCCCTATAAATCCTTTGGCTTGACATTAATTAATGCCATCTTCTACTGTATGATTTTCCAGTGTTAACAGTTTCCCCCTAATGTGTGAGGTCTAGGAAGGACTATATAGCCGAAATACATTAAAGTTTATTTTTTGTATCGTGCGCAGAGAGAGAGAGAGAGAGGCCTGCGTGAATCTTGGAATTGACAACACCTTGCACCTTTTCCGAGATGAACATGGCCTAAGGGACCCCTGCAAGCAAACAAAATATATAACATATATACACAATTTAAATGAGTTGGACATGTCCCATGCTTGTGATGCTATGGATAGTTAAACAAAATTGAATGATACATGTGCTGTCTGTGTCACTACTGTGGTAGTGATGCTGGCAGTTGTTGACGACGACTACTGACACCCTCAGGGGAGTTTTTTCTTTGACGACAGGTGGAATGTGGTACCCATATGCGTAAGCTGGGTATGGCATATAGCTACGCAATGTACGCATATGTATTGGTTGGGCCCTTCCCATGTAAGCATTGTTGACAGAGACGCTTATGGAGGCACGGGTCTTCGATTGTTTTGATCAAAGTGCAATGGTTGTAAGGTACAATACCATCTTGACATGAAAGCTTTTGTCGTAGTCGAATGTTAGGAGGATCGATGACATATGTGGATAATGATGTCTCCCACAGTGCTACCCGAGGATACCCCTTTGCATGGGGAGGGGTGATACAAGGTACCGCTTCCTTTATGGAAAAGAAGTGTCGAGGTCGACAAAAAGGAAGCCTTAACCGAACCATGGGTTGCTGGTCGGGGGGGGTCATGGACCTAGATGTAATGGGTTTAACATAGGAATTTTGGTGGGGAGCGGGACTGAAAATTAATGATGGGGATTCAGTGGCCTGAGGTCGAAGCATACTTTAGCAGCTTGGTAGCAGTCATAGTTATTACTGAACGGAAAATCCCTGGAGTCGGTAGGAATTCCAGGGTGGGTGTAAACCGGCTATGAATGTCGTGATGGTGCATGCGTGGGGGTGAAATACTCCGACCAAGGGGAGTGAGGGACTGCTGCCATGGGAGAAGAGATGAAATATGAGGGTGAAGGGGTGAAGTGCATTGTTTACGGTTTTTGTACAGTTACCAAAAGAATAAAATAATGAGGTTTGGTTTGTACAAAACACAGAGACGGGTACCCCAAAACATGAAAGTGTTCGCTCACTGAGGGTGTGATGAAAGTGTTTTCCTGGATTGGGGGTCCCATTGGTTGGTCTCATGTGCGGGGTTGATGAAGCGGATGAAGAAGTGTTGTAGATGGGATTATGCTGATGGAGGTATGGTAAGCCAAATGCGATGCGCGGAGGTGTGCTTTCGATCTGCTTGAACAACCTGGTCGTCCGGGAAGGGGGTTTTAGTTTTAATGGTAAACTTGACCTTATGCATGATGAATGGTTGGGCACGAGGTGCTTCTCGGACTAAAGAGGTATGGCCATGGTGCCACTTTTTCTGTGATATATGGTCTACTTTGGGTGAGGAGCACCATGGAGGGGAGGCTCTACTGACCAAAATAGATGTTTATCATGTGCAGGGTGAGGTGATGATAAACACAGTCAGATATGAGGACCCTATGGTTTATTTATGATGGTGAAATGATGTCAGGATATGAAAAGTTTTTTGGGACTCTATCATGCTAGGGGTAAAATGATACCTTCTCTGGAACCTTCAGTAGATGGTGTTGTGAATGGTTTGTGGGTTCTTCCTGCAAAAACAACTACCTCAAGTGAAAGCATCTTCTTTTCATCAAATATTATTGAAAGGCATGAGCTTTAAAAAAGAAGATAAGCGAGGGCATCCCTGTCAATGCTGAAAATTTATTTTTCCTAGAAAGCGAATGTGTGGCATCACTTTCGTTCGTCATGGCATACTGATGATGGTGCAACTTACGGTTCGCAGAATGGACCTTATGATCTCCTGTTATGGACCTCCAAAGTTTTTGAAAAGGGCGATAAATAGGGGATTATGGCCCTAACCTATTCATTTGTACTTGCTTGGTTTTGGGAGATCAGAGGTTCTTGCAGAGCCTTTCTTACTGTTGCGGTCAGCCTGTGTACTAGGGACTAGCGATATTATACCGAGGTAACTTTCACCACGTCCTGCATTTTCATTTTTTAGTTTGATGGTGTCGGGGGCCGTACAAATTGGGTTTGTACGGCCTCTGAGTGAATTTTTCCCTAGATTGCACATGTGATCTAGGAAAAAGAGTGCCTTATTTGCGTGCAATTCTGAGGGACAGACGCGCGAGGGCATGTTGTTCCCTTATTTTTGCATGCAAAGGCACGCCTGTGAAGAATACAGGCGCACAAGGGTGCGCCTGTCTGAGGGATAGGCGTGCATAGGCCAGGGTGACAGAATTTTTTTGATTTTTTGTCTATTTTTGATGTTTTTGTCTATATTGATGGGTGTCTGTGTTGATGATAGGTTGATGTAGAGAGAGCGGGATTGGCCCGAGATCTGGACCGCTCTAGCTGCTGATGCTGGGGCGTGTCATAAGTTGGCCGCATGGGGCCTTCTGAAATTTGTTGAAAATGAGTTTCTTTGGTTGCAGGACTGGTTATTACATTACATTATATAACATTGGCACAAGAGTCACAACATGTTTGTGTTGCAGGGGACGAACCTAGTGATCCGTCCTGAGACAGATATCTATTTCGTGATCGGGTTACTGCCTTAGGGGGAGGCTTTGAGATACCCACTCTTCTCTGGGAGAGTGAGCCTACATAGATTTTGGAGGCACCATTGTGGAGGGGTACCTCTCACTGAGGGATGCATCAGCATTGCATCAGTGATAGATGTGGCAAAGCGGTGTGCTCTGGTAGCGATCGTGTGATTGGCATGGTCATTTTCTCCGCATCAGGCGTCTGGCCCGCAGGTTGGAGTTTTGCGTTGTCTAAGGTCTGGGCATTTCTTTGACTTCGCCTGATTATGCTTTGATGGTATGGTGTCGTAATTGAACAAGGTCCAACATGGATCGAAGTCATTTGTGTATGCTAGGATATTATGCAGCATCATGTTTGAGCGGGTGGTGCTGTTGAGGCCGGTGGTGGCAATGCCCATTGGGGGGCCACATGAGCCATGGATGAGGAGGTGGGCTTCGGTGATGCCGCAGGGTGGTGGTGGCATGGTGGGGCATTACTAGAAAGCCACGATAGAGGCTTGGTTTGAGGCCAACCCATAGATGTTCTTGCCATACCCGTATGTGGGGATGGACTTCCATGGTGACCCAGACATGGGTCTCCCTTTAGGTTATGTTTTGGGACCTACAAGTATGTGTTATATTTTTCTGCATTTGCTTGAGTATTTATGTACTTATGTGTTTTGTTATCGACACTGACATTATTTTGGTTACTTGTGCAGATGTTGGCATGGTAGGTCGCCCGGTGGCTCGACTAGTGGGTCATAATTTTTCGCTGCGACCTCAAGGTGGTTAGGGAGGGGGTGGTGCAGGTGTACCAGGTGGTGGTGCTGGTGGACCTGGCAGGGGTGGTGTTGGCCCCTCTGGTGAGGGTAACAACTCGGCTACAGTAAAGGTTTCTGCCGAGCGATCTCGTGCTAATGCGTTTGAGGCACATAATGCAGTACTGACAGCTCAGGTGGCTACTCTTAAGGACTTCCGGGGTCGAGTGGACCACTTGACCTAGGGTATGCTTGCTCGAGGTTTCATGGACGACTTCGGGGAGGTTTGGTTAGAGACAGTGATGGCCTGCGAGAGGGATTATTGACCCACTCTACATCAGGTGGTGATCGCAGTGGCGAAAACAGCTCCAGTAGTGGTACCAAGAGTAGTGGTGGGTCCAAGTGCCCCGCATGAGGGGGCACCCCCCTAGAGCTGTTTTGTACACAGGGAAAGCACCCGTTATGAGGATGCTTCCCTTATTTTTAACGACTTTTGTATCTTTGGGCTGGACAATGGGCCAGCGAAACTATTTTTTGTACTCATATACACATATTTTTTGATATATATATATATGAGAGAGATGTTTTTGCAGCTCTACATGATGTATCACCTGTTTCGGCTTATGTGTTATGTTATGCTGATGGATGCCTATATTTTTGGTTTTATGTATGAAGGTTTATTCAAGATGCATTCCAGTTTAGGATATTGTTAGCTATGCAATCAACTATTTGGTTTTGATTCCTTGGTACATGTGAAAATGTGATGTAATCAAATTGTCTACTTAATATTTTGGCACACAAATATTTTCTAAACAGGTGTGTATCTCTTGTCTCAAATGTTTGGTTTAGCTGTGATACTAATAGCTGGGAATCGAGGTAGATATGCATATGGCGAACACCCTGATGGAGGGCGTCACACATAAGTCTGATGACGACGTCATATTCTGCCTAATTGTTTATTGCTGAACCGATACACACACCGTTTGCACATAGCGGCGATTGGTCAGGGCGGTAAATGACCTAGGTGGCTGTGGCTAAATTTTGAGACCATCTTGATGCTCCATCAGCAAATCCGAAATATGGTTCGTTTTGGTGATCCATGGTGATACTTTGAGCGCCTTTTAAATAATTCTTTGGGTCAAAAAATTTGAGAGGTTGGGTTTTTGTGTATTCTTACTCTAGGGGAAGGGTTTTTGGGGCCCTTATGGGTAGAACTTCTTGAGGTAAAGGTCGTTTATAGGGTTAGTGAGGCAAGTCCCGTCTGGTTTCGTCAAGATGTATGCCCCCTGTCTGAGGCAGTGTTTAATGATGTAGGGTCCTTTCCACAAGGTTTTTAACTTTCCTGGCACTAAGGCCTCTTTTGCGACATCATAGAGGAGGACTAATTCTCCCTCAGTGAATGAGAGAGGGGTGACGTGGAGGTCAAATGATGCTTTAACCCTTGTCTTGTGGGCCTCGTTGTGTTGCAGTGACTATTGTCGATTTTCGACAACAAGCTCTAGTTGTACCAAACACTGATCCAGAGGTTGAGTGTCATTGAGGAGTTTGGCAACATGTAGATTCGGGATTTTGTGTAAATCAATGCAAAATCGCAAGGTACGTTGGTCTTTTGCAACAAGAATATGGTGGAAATCCTGGGACAGGGGTGAGGTAGTAATCCTATCACGAATGTGCACTGATACAAATCATATATGGTGGATTGTATCATTGGCGTTTGGTGAGGGAATAATCTCTGTAATGGAATCCTGTATGGGTGCAAGGTTGGGTTCCCTGCTAGGATGGTCGATTTCTGGTAGGTGGAAATTGTGCCTGCCATAGAGGTGCCTAAATGTTTCCATTAGTGGGCATGACTCTAGTGCATGATTTTGGCCAGTGCAGATGGTCCATGGTATCACTAAGCCAACAGGGTAGATAGTGTGTGATTGTATGCTACTCATTGCTCCTGATGTGGATACTTGGAAAGGGTCAGACGTAGAAGAGGTTGTCTTCTGTCTCCATTTCCGTATCGTTGGCTTAGACATGTCTACCTCTTTGGTGGAGTGTAAAGTTAACGCAGCTCGTGCCGCTCTCAACTTGGGGAGATGTACACACTTAAACGTATGGTGAAAGTGTGAGCATATCCGGCAATAAGTGTGTGTGATTTATTATTGATTGGAGAGAATTTTCTAAGGGAGAGAAGAGACTATGCAGAGATTGTTTGCAAGGGGCTTGAGTTCTCTGCATTGGTTGACTCAGTGATCGTTTAGATCACATAAGCCGCATGTTATCCTAGGCTTGGCCGAGGTTATGCTTTGGTGGTGTGTTGTCTTATCAGGCTTGATACACCATCATGGAGGTGGGGACATTGAACCGACGATGTACTTTTTATGCCATTCCCAGAGATTGTCCTGTCTCTTCTCTATGGCATTAATCATGTCGATAGTGGGACGAATTTGTGAGGCATAAGTACAATGTCGCTCATAATGATTACCTTGACATATCATGAAAAATATCCTTGATATGAAGGTTCCATAGAGTTCGGTTTGTGGTCTGATGGGGAACCAACATCGGAAGGCTACTAAATCAGGGAAATGGATGACTGCATGGTTCGTCTTTTCGCATAACGTACATGTTGGTCGTTGCTGTGAAGTACGGTTGCGGGTAACTAGGGGTTCCCTGGTGGGTCTTTCTTCGGCTGTCAAGAACATGATGGATGTGCTCATCTCATCTGCTTAGGTCATGGAGCTGCCTGTGGACTTGACATCCATGTCGTCTTCTTGGGAAAGGTGGACTATGGCTGAGTGAAGTCTAGCAAGGGCTAGTCGGAAATGAGGTATGTAGTTACAATCCTCTAAAAGGTGATTTTCAGCGCATAATGTGCATGTGAATTTTGTTGCCCATAGTCCCACGTAGTAAACCCTTCCAATTGGATACCATATGTGAATGAGCTCCAAGGCTGCGCACTCTTCAAGGTAGTGGCCACATTCATCGCATAGCGTAAAATGTATAATGGAAATTACTGGGGGCCTTTCTATAATTCTATGCTCCTCTTGTAGGTATAGGATGTTACGAGGCTCATCATTGACAAACTAGATGGAGGGATCCTCTTGATAGGATCTCTTGATCGCATGTAAGGCATCCCTATATCATGGTATCTCTGGAAAATGGTGGGTATAATGCCCATAGTTGCCACAGAGAGCGCATGCGTGATTGGTACACAATGGTTTGCCTTTACCTTTGGTGATAGGTTCCTTTTTATGGGAACACAGCGTCGAGATGTCTGCTTCGGAGCAGAGGAGTGGTTTTAATTCATCCAGCTTCAGACATATATGGGTAGGATAGCCTATAATGTTGCATATGGCACAGAATAGTGATTCCCTTTGAATGGTTGGGGTCACCATCTTCTTTCCTCTATTTGCGGTTTTCTTAGCCATGATTATCGGTTTTGCAATGGGGACTTCCTTTGCGGGGGTGGTCTCGACCATTTCTTGGGTATGTGGGGGCTTCTTGGGACTGAGGGGCTTTAAACCTATGGCAGTAATGTTGGTGGCTCCTATTCCGGAAGGGGGAATGAGGTACCAAATTGGAAACGCCAATAATATGTTGGGTAATACCAGTGTTGCCAAAACCTGCTAGGAGATGAAGCCAACTAGGGGGTAGAGGAAAGGGGTTTGGGAGGCGACGTAGGATAGAGAGGCTATTGTGGTTGATGCCTCAGTGTCGTTGATGCTTGAGTCCATGTTCTAACTAACCTCGGTGCTTGATGTGGACATCATGCACACCGAGGCCCCTGTGGCATCGGGCGATGCCTCCGGGATAATAGGAGGATATCCTAGGAATGACCCTAGAACGAATGACGGTTTTAATTGGACATGTCCATATTCTTGGTACCGTGAAAGAATATTTGAGGTTGTATCTACATAGGGTAGAATTACATCTGTGTTGGTTAGAGGGCGCTTCTCGCTGTGTGTCAACTGGTCTATAGTAATGATGTGATCCTCGTGGGGTAACATCATAATGTGGAAGACGGAGTAGGCTATGGTGGACATGGCGTACATATAACTCCACCCAAGGAGTATATTGTAATCCAAGTGAGCATCCAAGAATTCAATGTCTATGTGGACCATCTTTCTGGCTAAGGAGACTAGGACATTCTGGTAGAAGCTGAAGGGGTCAAGGGATGACCGTTGTATGCTCGAAGCGTTATGACCGAGGGTTTTAGTTCAGGAGAACCCAAATTCTGCCAAACTTTTTTCTACATGATGCATGTCGATGCACCCTCTTCTATGACACATTGGTGAATAGTGATATTCTAGAAAGACACTGGTATTTGGAAGGCGACCATAGAAGGAAGCCTAGGGGTGGCTTTGTCTAAGTCAAATGCCATCATGCGCGTATCGGCAGGGTCGATAGCGCCTAATGCAGAAAGTAGGGCTTTCCGCTATTTGGGGCATGACTGCAGTACTTCTAGAGTTGACATAGCAGTGGGTGATTGAGCTAAATCATCCACGATGCTATACTTATGGGCCACTTTGGAGTAGTTACCTGCTTGCCTATTAGGTCCCTTTGCCATATTTGGCAATGGTTCTATAGGCATCTTTGAAATGGTCAAAGGTGTAGTCAGTGCACTAGTACTAGCCCCTAACGTAGTGGTGTCTGGTGGGGTGTTGTAGCTGCAGTTCCATGTTTGGAAAAACATATCTTCCCCAATCATGTAGATTTCATGGTTGCTTTTCCCAGAATCATCTGAGTTCTGTTACTAAGTGCTGACCGTCCCTTGGTGGGGGAAATGTTCTTGCATAACAAAAGGTTGCTGGGAAGATCCTCATCCTCAGTTACTCTGAAGCTTTTTTAGCTCAGGGAGATCAAGACAGTGGTGAGTATAGTGCTCGTACTCACCACATATTGAACAAGAATGGTTTGTTCGCAGAGGTGGCCTTTTGCCTTGTCGTTTGGAATTTCTTGGCTCCTGGTTCTGATTCTTATTGGAGTTGCCTCCAGCCTGGGATCGCGGTGGGCACTGTTGGTTGCTGCCCCCCTATCCAGGGTTCCCTTTTGGCTTATTTTTTGACTTTTTCTTAACCATGATAGGAGGGTAGTTCTTCTGGTTATACTGGTGTGGTTGATTTTGGGATGACTGGACAAAGTTCACCTGTGCGTTGATTTGTGTGGGTGGGTTGTGTGCTTGGGAATGAGCATAACGTTGTCCCTTGTTTGCACCTGGCCGTTGAAGGGGAGCTCTTTTGTTAGTGTTTCCTTCTACGTATTGGGTCCCCTTAGCCAGAGGATAGGGTCCTCCTTGGTGATACGCTTGCGCCCTATTAGTTAAATTTTGCTGAGGCATATGATGACTTTGAAATCCGGGTTGAGGCATGTTCTGAGTAGAACTAAATGTGTAACTGAGATTTTGACTATTCCTGCCTAGGTCACCTTAGGTCATTGACCCTATTAATCCGTGTGTAGAGTCCGACGCGCCTAGCAACTCTTGATAAGTTTGTAGGCATGGGGCGTTAGGCAGGATGTTGTAAATGTATCTTGACTGCATTTAAATCAGTTCAAGCTTTTGGGCTTTATTGATTACATCTTCTTTGGATGTGGGGTATTATTGTGCCACATCCTTTGAAATCTTTGTCGTCATAGTTTTCGAGAATAAATCTAAGAGGACCCGATCGTTGAGTTTAGCTTTACATAAAATACGATGCCGCCTCCATTCATGGTGATGGTCTAAGATATGGATGGCGAGGGTTTGTCTAAAATGAGTCAATAACTCCATTCCTGACTCATGGTGAATGGGTAACTGAAAATATGTGAGGAACATTGTAGCGAGGGAACTAAAGGTTCCTTGTGAAGCAGGAGGTTGCTCTACATACCATTTCGCGGCTACTCTCGTAGGAGTGCATTGAAATAGCCTCAATCGAATAGTGTCGTCAATGATACTATTCGATGAGCACCATAGGTGAAAGGTCATTACATGATTACCTGGGTCTTCCGCTTTCTTACCTTCAAATTTTGGTATATCCGAAGGGAGCTTCGTGGGCATGGGAGGCCATGAAGGATCATGTGCGATGGGGTCATTCGTTAGTTTGGTTAAATCGGGTAGATTCAATGAAGCTAAGAAAGGTGACTTGGAGGTTGACGCCATTTCAATGTGTGAAGACACGAAGTTATGGTTAGAACGAGGGTTAGTCTGTGACGTACCCTGATGTGTGTTGAGCTGGCTTCCCAAATGGGATGCACTCCTCTGCCCCCCAGGGGTCGAGGGAGGAGTGGTGTGTGGAGTGGTGTTGGGAGACCGACTAGGGTTCCCAATTATGGTTGCTCTGATAAAGGATGAACCAATGACGATGGCAGTGTTCCGTCTTTGACGCCTAAATAGCAAAATACCTGGAACCCCTCCCTGTAATGGGGGGAGGTCCAAAAGACGCCTGGATTGACGAGGTTTTGTTGGGACCATCTGGGTGTTGACTAGGTTCAATTTTAGAAAAATTTGAGAGGATAGAGTCTATGATCAAAGCAAATTTATGGCCACATACATGAAACAAAGCAAAAATGAAATAAATTTTTCCTTTAACTTAATCTATGTGATCAATCAAGCAAAAAAAGTGGTTTTCATTTGTTTGCGCATGATACTCAAAATCCTAGAAGACCTATGCATCCTCACACACTCAAAAGTAACTAGGCCTTGAGAAGATTTCTTGCGAGTGCTAGCACAACATCCCGTAAGAGCTGGCAACCCCCCAGTCAGCTGAAGAGAATCCACCAAGGTAAGGGTAGAGGGTCTAGCGCTTCCTGCACTGTCACCTATAGGGTAAAGTATGCCCTAGTTTTTGGCCACTAAGAACCACCATCCCATGTGAGCGTTCAAGTCTTGGGCTTCTTGGTAGTCAACTAACAATACCGAGTATCAGCTGGGTTAGGTAGCCCCAACTGATACCACATGCACTGCGCCTAAGCCTAACCCCCTCTGAATCGGGTCTCTGCTGCACTCAGGTTTTATTTGCCATGGGCTGATAGGTGGATTTGAAGCTCCCTAAATGCACAACTTCTATGTTTCCATATGAAGTATGATCAAGGCGGCTTATTGGATGCCTACCCCATTGATCCTAACTTAAACTATAAATTCTTTTGTGGCCCCTGTGGGGAGAATTTAGTGAGTTTGGTCAAGCTAGTTTTTAGGTGTCTTCCTTTGCTTAGTGGGAGAGTGTGTGCGAGCATATGGTGAAAAATCTCATTGTTTGAACATATGGATATCGGTGATCCTTTACAAAAATCCCCTAGTTAAACTATTTTATATTTTTCCTGGCTCAAATGGAAAACATGTGTAGATAATGGCCCGCTTTCAAATTTTCCTAATTAATCTATGTGACTAACTAAATGGAGATGGTGAATTGTAAATATAGAGTGTTCATATGCTTACTTAGGATCACCAGAGGGTGCAAAGGTAGCAGAGATTACTTTCTCTAATCGACAATTCAATCCTAGTCACACAATCTATAATGCAAAAATTGAACTAAACTAAATAATTTCTACACTAGAGAGAATAAAAATAGCTAAGCATGCATGGTCTTGGGCCACTTACTTGGACTAGTTTATATAAATGTGAATACCAGAATTTGAAAAACATAAATTGTTCAGAATTCAATGGTTAATTCCCCCCCCCCCCCTTAAACTATGTGGAGATTTTTGCAAAAACCAACTTGAGGCTAAACTAACTCTAAGCCTACAGAAGGCAGTAAACAGTAAGTTCTCACAAGATGTGGTGTATCAACACAAGTGCGGGAAGATAAATTAGGGGCTGCCTAGCACATTACAAGCAGAAAAATGTAGAATATAGGGAGAAAAATCCCATTCTGTAAATTGCGTGGAAAAGGTTCTGACAGGTGTGCTTTCTTGCGCGCAGGTCAGTCCTGAATGCATGCACTGCGCGTCTGTGAGAAACAACTACACGCAAAAATCCTGCAAGTAAAAATATTAGGAGCTGCCTTCTTCAGTCTGTCACTCCAAGTGAATCTAGAGATTGTAAGATGGATCGTAGGACTATTAGATCCACTCTCCAACGTAGACAAAGGTCTCCTGCAAGAGATGGCACAACCACATAAAATTGTAAAACGTTAGTGGAGTCGCCAATCTTGTTGTGGAGGATTTGACGCATGGGTGTACAAAATCTCACCAGTTTAAGGGGTGTGGTCTACCCCTATAAACTATTGGTAACAGGAAAAAAGTGGTGGAGCTCAAAAGCATATAATCTACAGGGAAAAATATGTGAATGTATGCTCAAATTAAGCTAAAAACTAAAACACAAATATACAGAAGCTATTGAAGGGAGTCAAAATGATAATAATGCAAACAATGGCTCTAGGCCTCTTCTTATTAAACATTTGATATGGAGAAATATTTTATTCACTTGCCAAAGGGCCCCTAGACAATGGTTCTAGGTCCCGATGTAAGGATTTTTTTTTTCCAAGCTCTGCCTCTGATGCAGTCTCCCACTCTCTCCGTTGTGATGGACTAGGATTGTTGGGTGGCCAACAATTGAGTCCCCTCTATCTCCAGCTCCAGGTCACACACTGCTGGTATTGCTTGGGAAAATGTGATCACCTATTCTTCATCTCTTGGTGGCTTTATATAGGGGATTTCAAATCCTCCTTCCCTCCCTTGGTACATGATGGATGGTGACCCAAGGGAGAGGTATGATTCCATTGTGTGCTGCAAATATTCCTTTGTGTGCTCACATAGTGTCTAAGGAGTCGCTGGTGGTTTTCCTTAGGCGAATTCATGTAAGGAGAAACTGTCCTTTGCTTTGTGTGGTCCCAGAAAGAAAATTTTTTCCATTTTGAGGAATGTGCACTTATCAGGCAAAAAGGTGTGCAAAAGGTGCTCTTCTCGAAGGATAAAGCGTGCAAATTAGCATTTCAGACTAGTTAAAATTTGATTTTCTCAAAACCTTAGAGATTTTAAATACTTTCTTGATTCCATAATGTCTTCCTGCCCTGTAAATCCTTTGGCTTGGCATTAATTAATGTCATCTTCTGTTGTACGATTTTCCAGTGTTAACATCATCCCTCAAGACCAAGACAAAACTACATTTACATGTCCTTGGGGTGTCCTTTCTTATAGAGTTTTCCCATTCGACCTATGCAATTCCCTTTCCATTTTTCAAATAGAAGTTTTGAGTATCTTTTTTGAGCTTGTTCATGACTATGTGGAGATCTACATGAATGATTTCACTCCTTATGGATGTGATTTCTGAGAAGCCATCTCTAATTTGGGTAAAGTTTTGAGGAAATGTATTGAAATTCGTCTCTCATTGATCCCCGAGAAATTTGAATTCTTAAGGAAGGAAGGGACTGTCCTTGGCCACTCCATAGCTCAAGAAGGAATATAGGTGGACCCAAACAATATTTCTATCATAAAAGGGTCCCTAACCCTCATAAATAGAGAGATGTTAGGAGTTTCTTGGGCTTAGTTGGTTACTATAGAAGCTTTATCAAATATTGTAGTAAAGTGGCTTCACCATTGTTTGGATTGCTGACCAAGGATTCAGATTTTTGTTGGACAAGTAGTTGCGAAGAGGCCCTTCAAACATTAAAAGAAAATTTGACCACTGCACCCATACTTAGGAGTCCCAATTGGGCTCTACCTTTCCATATCCATAATGACACATTATAAAAGATTGTGGGGGCACCTTGGGACAAGTAGATGACAATTTTCGCTATGTCATTTACTTCATTAGTAAAAATACGTCTAAGGCTTAATTGAACTACACTATCTCTGAAAAAGAACTCTTAGTTGTTGTACACTCCCTGAACAAGTTCTGAAATTATATCACTGGATACCAAAATTCTGTGCATACTAATCATGCAACTATTAATTATTTGATGAATAAGCCTGATGTGAATGTTAGAATAATTTGATCGTTGTTGTTATTACAACAATTTGATTTAACTATCATTGACAAGACATGAAAATAAAATGTAGTTGCAGATTTTTTTTTTCTAGACTTACACTGTGTGGAGATAATGAATATATGGTCGATGATCAACTTCTAGATGAGAAACTATTTTCTATCTCATTTCTCTCTCCCTATTTTGATGACATAGGAAAATACCTGGTTGCTGGGAGTTTTCCTCCAAATATTTCATCCAGGGAGAAGAGTAGAATTGTGAGGAAAAGTGCCCCATTCACTTGGATTGGAGGAAACCTTTTCAAAATGGGACTAGATCAAATTTTGAGGATATGTGTAAGGGAAGAGGAAGTCTTTGAAATCCTCTCAGCATGCCATGATGGGCCTAATGGGGGTCATTTTTCTGCTAAGAAGACACTTTCAAAGTTTGAAAAGCTAGCTACTATTGGCCCACTCTCCATCAAGATGAAATAAGGTATACCAACAAATGTGATAAGTTCCAAAGGATGGGGAAACCCAAACCTAGGAATGTGATGCCTTTACAACCTCAAGTGGCCTTAGAGACATTTGACAAGTGGGGTATGTATTTCATTGGGCCAATTGATCCACCATCGGGACAAAGGAAATACATTATTGTGTGCACTGATTATTTGAAAAAGTGGGTTGATACAAAGGCTGTCAAAGCAACACAAGAGAAGAAAGTGGGTGAGTTTTTTAAGGGAGAACATTTTCTAAAAATTTGGGTATCTAAGGGAGATAGTCACTCATCAAGGAGATTAATTCACATCACATTTGATTGAGAATCTCCTGATGAAGAATAAAATCAACCATAGAACATATGTTGCATATCACCCTCAATAAAATGGGCAAGTAGAGGTCACCAATAGGGCATTGGAGAGCATCCTCACCAAGGTTGTTAGTAGGAACAAGAGAGATTGTGAAGAAATATTAGTGGAGGCCAGTTGGGCCTATAACACCGCGTGGAAGAAAACCACTAGATTCACTCCATGTGATTTAGTTTATGGGAAGAAATCTATGTTGTCTATTGAGTTTGAGTATAGCACTTTGAGAATGGAAGCCTAATTAGAATTAGATATTAAAATATCACAACAAGAAAGGCTGCTCCAACAAAATGGCTTCAATGAGTTTAGAATGTCAACCCTCCTCTACACTGAGGTTATACAACTGGAAAGGAAGGTTTGGCATGACAATCATATGAAAGAAAATACTTCCCAAGAAGGGGATTGGGCGTTGTTATACAATCCTAGGTTCAAATGTTTTAAAGGGAAATTAATGACAAGATGGTTGGGCCCATACTTAGTGGAAAAATTTCATGAAAATGGAGTTTTTCAGATCAGAACCATTGATGAGGAAGGGATTCCCTTGCTAGTTAATGGCTATAGGCTAAAGCTATACAATTGACCTCTTTCCAAGTCATAATTCATCAATACCATTATTAGACAAGTCAATGTGATTGGGAGTTTCATGGCTTTAAGTCCACAACACCCCTATAATTTTGAAAAATAACAAAAATAAATAAATAGGCCTAGATGGAAACCTCTATGAGGCATCTGAGGCCAACTCCAGGGTTGAAAACCTCTCTGAGGTAGCCCAGGAGAAAAAATAAAGAGAGAATAAAAATAAAGATCCCTAGGTGAAAACATTCTCTGAGGTACCTAGGGAGGGAATGTAGGTTGAAAACCTCCTTAGATGAAGCCTACTTGTCTCAAAAATATAAAAAAATATAAAAGAAGGAAAAAAAACAAAAAGGAAGAAATAACACAAGGAACCAATACTATGTCTGCTGACTATTCTTTTTATTTTGAAGGAGTATATACAGTTGATGGTTTCATGGATAGAAGGCCACAATTCACAAGATATCATCCATTATTCCATCCATCCACCTCATTTCATAATCTTCACTCATGTGACCATATCTCTCCACCATCCCATCAACATAAAAATAATTTGTATCCCCTCTCTGTGATGCTACAAGAAGGACTTGTATTGCTACATAAAGGTTTTGCGGTGCTACGTGAGGAGCCTGTAAAGATACAGGAGAAAGATCAGAGGAGGAGGACACCCATAAAGGAAATCATGTCTCTGAGAAATGTTGAAGAAATTCCTCGAATTATTTTTCATCACCCATCCATCATCTATCAACTCCATTTCATAATATTTTTTCTTAAATTCTCCACTCGGTCCTACTTGTTTTTCAAAAAAATAAACATATAAGCCATCATTTGTGATCCTACTGGTGTCTACACTACCCCCTTCATGACCTTAACAATATCCTCAAGGAATTTCATCATCTAACTCATCACCCTCATCACCCTCATGCATGTTGAAGACTAAAAAGGGAGATAAGAAGATTGTTATAGGAAGCAAACCTCCTCATGTAGCAGCATGTGTAATCACCACATATACAGTTTATATTGTTTTTTTCTTTTCATCAGAGAATTAAGGTGAAGCCTTTCTTGAAACTATGAAGAAGAGATGTCACCCTCAGGGGGATTTTTACACTAGCAAAAAAAACTTGGATTAAGAAGAGGTATCTGTGCACACACAAAAAAAAACACAGTCAAAGAATCATAAAAAAATGAAGATATGTATAGGAGGAAATTTAGAGAGTCAACTCCCTTGGTGTCAATTATATGGTCCAACTCCAACATGCCAACCTCTGCAGTAGTTCGATCCTTAGGTAGGCTCAAGTATGTAAAATATTTACCTCCTCTATGTGTGTAAATAACTAAAATGTGTGCATGTCGAGGAGTGTTTTTATAAGCTGGAGGTAGCTAGTTAAATTGGACATCCTTGCCTAGTGAAATAAAAGTTAATGTTCCACTCATGCAACATGGAGATGTCACATAAAATGAGTTAGGCTCACTGTTAGTGGGTTGTGATTACGAGGGAAGGAATAATTATTTCTCCAAGTGGGGAAAACAATCCAAAAGAGGAAACCCCATGTGATTGGCATGCCATCACAACGATCCAGACCCACAACGAAATATGGAATATTATGTACTTGAGCTCATTTTATTTTTCATATTTGGTAATTTCAAAAAAATTTAGAGAGAAGTACAAGATCTGGTGCCACTGAGGAGTTTTGAACCCCGCTCTACAATTACAACAGGAGGGAGCTATAGATAGAACTAAGATTTCTATAGGAGGGATAAGGGACTGCTACAGGAGGAAGGAGAAGGTGAAAATGGGCCACAGTGATTCGAATAGGAATCCAAAAAGCCACATACATCCATGGCTACATAACTAGAAGTAAGTGTCACCATCCTTACATCCAAATTGTATGCAAATTCTACTAGGATTCCATAGCCTGTGGGAGTTTAATTGTGAAAAAATGAGGTCCTTTTTAGCATTATAGTGGTTGGAGAAGAGGGTATTTTGTTGACAAAGGCTATAACTACCATTTGTACTCACTCATGGCAAAAATTAAAATGTTTTCTCACCACTGATGCCTTCAAAGAAAAACCTCTCCCTCACTTAATTGGCACTAAAATTTACCGCAGAAGATATGGGGGAGGATTTAACAGGATAGAACCCTTAGAAACTAAAAGAATCCACTTACATGCTCCTATGGTAAAAAATTTCAGAAGGAACCAATGGCTAGGATTCTTTGAGTTTCTATAGGGTTATGATGATGGCCTTGTCTTTGAATTTTCCATGGCCTTGAATTCACAAACAAAGGACAGTGCCACCACTATTGTGAGAGGGCTAGCCATCTCCCTCAACCCTGAAAGCATTAGAAGAGTAAAAACCCTACTTCTAGGGATCAAGTGGAGCAAGGAAGAAAAAGGAATGAGTGTCACTGCAAGGAATAATTTCTTTATGTCAAAGGAGAAACCAGTTGAGCATAAAAATGGGGTTCAAAGAGAAAGCTTACCTTATCCTTGGGATGAGGTGGCTTACCATATCCTTAAGTACATATCTTGTGAAGGTAGAATGAGTTTTATGTATGATTACCACTTCATATTACTTCATGAAATAAGATTCAAGGCAGAATTGCATCTTCCTCAAAGACTGAGTGTGCCATATTTTCTCCTACAATCAATAAGAGAAATGAGTCAAAAGGTAAAAGATGGAAAAAACCAGCATCTAGCTCACCATGGCCTCATAAAATTAATAGTAATGGATGCCTTGAGAAATTTTAGAATCCCTTTCCTATGGGATAACTTCACACACATGGATAGGGAAAATTTCATAGGGACACAATTCATTACTCCTAGAGAGACACCTACCTCTAGCATTGGAGGTAGGGAGGTAAAAATAGAGGAAGAGGAAGGAACAAGAATAGAGGAAGAGGAGGCAACAAGGACATAAGAAGAATATGAAAGAGAAATAGAGGAAAGAGAAAAAGAAGTTGACAGAGAAGGGGAGGAGAAACTAGTGGAAGGGAAATCAAATCCTAAGAAAACTCCTAAGCCCAAAACAACTGTTTGGTCTAAAATGCGGATGCAAATTGGAGTTTCATTTACTATCAATCCGGGTAAGTAAACTTCAAGGATCATCCAATATATATGGACTTAGAGACAAACTAAACTAAGCTAGGTAAGGAAATTCCAAAGCTCCCTTACAAGAGGTTGTTCATTAGGATCTCCAACACCTATTTAGTTATTTAATCAAAATGAAATCTAAAGACACTGTGATAAGTGTAAGAAATATTAAGGCTCCCTTACAGGAGACTGTTCATTAATATTTCTAATCATCTTATTCAAAAAAATATTTAAACTAATGAAATTAAAGCAATTAAATCTAATTCTGATTGATTGTATGAAATATGAAAGCTCTCTTACAAGAGACTATTCATCTCTATCTCAAACATATAAATCATAAACTTAAACTAATGAAATCAACCATTAAATAACAAATCAGATTCATTGAAGGAAACATTAATACTTTCTTATGAAAGGCCATTCATTAATATTCCAAACATATGAACCTAATAATTTAATCTAATGAAATTCACAAACAACATAAAATAAAAGCTTACTAAAATAAAAGTGTACTTGCTAGGCAATGGGGATCCTTCCAAGGATTCACAAGTACACAAAAAGAAAATTCAAATGTAGAGGATCAAAGAAGCTCTGTCTTATTTACCATCAATTGCAAATTTCAATTGCAACCATTACATTGATTCTCCAATCTAACTTCTCACTACCAACCTATAAGATACTTAAGATTACAAATCAAGATTACAAATGAAGGAGATAACACTCCTATTTATACAAAAGCTATGATAACAAACTCATAAATGTAAATCCTCTATTCCCTCCCTTGACCCACATATTTCTCAACCAATGGTGACACATAACCCTATCCTCCATGATCTCCTCCATGAGGTCCATGATCTCCTCAAATTCGAATTTGAACATAGAGTGCCACATAAGGGTGCCTAGGAATCTTCTTTTGTACCTACACATGTCGACAAACTCATTCTAATTGTTAGGTATAAGTATAAGCGTATTATTTTCTAAATTTTAACCACAAATCCACTTAAAAATGTTAAGAATTAATAAACTTTGGAAAATCATAGTTATAACCCAATGATGAGGTAAATGTAATGATGTGGAGGTGGAATGAAGGTGACATGAAGGTAATATGGAAGTAATGTGAAGGTATTGGTGAATAATGGAGTGAGAATAGGGACTATTTTGAGGCCCAACATACCCCCAAACTGAAGGTATTTCATGTCCTCATGCAATGTATTACATTACTTTTTGATACTTGAGCTTTGGCTTAAACTCTGCATGATATCATTTACTTAACTTTTGCAAAGTGTTTTTGATGAACTGCAACTTGGTTGGTTCTTGTGTTTCAACCATATTTTGTTTGTTGCATTCAATTTTAATGTATGAGCTTTGCATATTGATAATGTGATTTTTATTGCAGAGTATTTTTGTTGGAAAGCATCATGGTTGGTTCTTGTGTGACAACCATGATTGTGTTGGCATCCAATTATCTTTTAAGTACTTTTTGAAAAGCCATTTATATGCTCATGATGATGTAATAGTAAATATATTTTGAAAGTATGTGGGCTTTGAATGTGATATTAATGATTTGAATGTTATATGAATGTCACAACATATGAATGTGAATATATTTCCTCCCTCAACTGATGGTTTTGGAAATTTGACAAAATGAAGAAAGGAAGTGAAATTTTTCCAAAAATTATCATTCTAACTTTTCAAGAAATTAAATGGCTAAAAGTTAGAAAATATCATACCTTAACTTACCCTTTCAAAAATGGATGAGATTTGTGCATGTGTGGCTGCAAAATTCTGTTCATAGTCTTCTTTATTTGGTTGTGAAAATGGTGGATGAAATCGAAAAAGTGAATCTTTTATTGTTGCTGCATTTGCTGCTAAATCTGCTGCTAGATCTTTTGCTGAATGTTAGGAATATGCTGCTGAATGTGGCATAAAATGTATAAGGCTTGGAAGGTATACAAAATTCAGAATTTACACTCCCCCCCCCAGTCTTATTTATTGACTTGTCCTCAAGTCATTTACATCAAAAACTGAAAATTAATGAAAGTAATTCTACATCCTCTGCTACAAAATGATTCGTGTTCAAGTCTTCAACGCTCATTGGCACAATTCTTGTCATGTGAATAAATGTTTCGATGTTGAACATAACAAGAAATTGTTAACTTAGTGGCCATTGATGGATGCCACTAGTCAACACGAGAGCTCCCATATTTAATGTGGATGAGAGTCAAGATGCCCCGAACACATCTTTCTAAGTATGAATGAATTTGTTGTTGTCGAATACTTAGAAGATCTGATGAACAAGGGACATTGATGTATTCCCTTTGTTTATCGGCATGATATCTTGCCTTTAAGGCATGAAAGATTCAGGGTGTTTTTAGAGAAATATTTAGACTCAAGGATTATGGACTCAATGGTGTATGGAAGGAAGGTTTTATTTGCAAGTGTAGGAAAAAGGAAATGGACAATGAATATGTAAAGTGGACCAAAAAGCTTGTAGATGAGCTTTGTTGGTTTTATTGGTGGGCTAGGATTGAAGAAAATGTAATGAAGTGTATGTCGTAATGGAAAATGGATAATGATTCTTGCTGGAAAAAAAAATGAATTATGGCATGCAAACTCAAATATAACAAATCTGCTCCTTAATTTTGGACTGCCTGCTAAAATAGCTGAGTTTGACCAGCGTTGACCAACCACCTGTAGACGATGAATTCAAGTGTGGATAGGTATTTCACCATCCTTGTACTTTTAGGAAAAAATCCGAGCTCTTTGAATTTTGCTAATCTGTCATGCAACATGTCAAACCATTAAGCTATTACATGAAGTTGCAACAACTTGTAATTTTCTGGAAATTTTGTTTATGTTCATGGACTTGTTCTTTAGAATTTCTCATGAAATTAGTCTTTTGAAGACCAATTGCGCGTACA
Source organism: Pinus albicaulis (assembly GCA_034641835.2). NCBI lineage: Eukaryota > Viridiplantae > Streptophyta > Pinopsida > Pinales > Pinaceae > Pinus > Pinus albicaulis. The sequence continues at coordinate 653,121,408 of CM076578.1, forward strand.
ATTAGTTTGCTTAATGATCAGTTGATTATCCAAAATCTGCAAAAAAAACTTGGCATAAAAAAACATTAGTGTCGTCAACAAGGAATGGCCAATTCCTTGATGATTCTTATGCAAAAATTAATGCCAAATGAAATAGATTATGGATAATTAAAAGCGTAATTTTAGCCCAATTCTTGATGTTGATAACTGTCCATTTTTTATAAAAATAGAGGTGCATAATTTCCTTCAAATTTCCAACTTTCTCATGGTATCTTGAAAGTGACAAGTAAAGCAAAATTTGCAATTCCATCATAATACATTTAAAATTTGACTTTGATGAAGTGGATTTTTATTTTTATTTATTTATTTGTTATTTTTTTTTAAATTTTTTTTTTTTTTAGAAGAAAAATTAATTATTTTGATTATTATTATTATTTTTAGAGGATCAAAGAAGCTCTGTCTTATTTACCATCAATTGCAAATTGCAATTGCAACCATTACATTGATTCTCCAATCTAACTTCTCACCACCAACCTATAAGATACTTAAGATTACAAATCAAGATTACAAATGAAGGAGATAACACTCCTATTTATACAAAAGCTATGATAACACACTCATAAATGTAAATCCATTATTCCCTCCTTTGACCCACATATTTCTCAACCAATGGTGACACATAACCCTATCCTCCATGAGGTCCATGATCTCCTCAAATTCGAATTTGAACATAGAGTGCCACATAAGGGTGCCTAGGAAGATTCTTTTGTACCTACACATGTCAACAAACTCATTCCTAATTGTTAGGTAAAAGTATAAGTACATATTATTATCAAAGTTGAATACAAATCCACTTAAAAATGTTAAGAATTAATAACCTGAAAAGCATACTTATAACCCAATGATGAGGTAAATGTAATGATGTGGAGGTGGAATGAAGGTGACATGAAGGTAATATGGAAGTAATGTGAAGGTATTGGTGAATAATGGAGTGAGAATAGGGACTATTTTGAGGCCCAACAACAACAGAAGGATCACCCCATCAAACAAGCTTATCGCCAGGAAATACTGAAAAAGAAGTAATTGCCACCTTAGCTACATTGGGAGCACCTGTTAAGCCTAAGAGAAACATATAAAGACAAGGCCCTATATATTTTAAGACTAGAAAGAGAACCATAGTCAAACAAGGAAGACCACAAACTCCCACAAAGGTACCCATCACCATTAAAGAATCACCATGCAAGAAAGAGGAAGTAAGACCCAATGAAGGAAAAATTGAAGAATTCACCTCTCCTAAGCCTAAGCCAAAGACACCTATAACATATGTGAGGAGGCCTACCACTAGGTCAACTGCCTTCAAGTAGCCCAAGACACCAACAACGCTCAAACAAGAAGGAAAGAGTAGGCTACAAGAGGGGAAAAGCATGCTACATGAGGGAAATAATGTGCATTCAGAGTGAAAAATGGTGCCACAAGAGGAGCAAGGTGTGCCACAACAGGAAAGGGGGAAGGAAGGTGAGCTATAGGAGGCAACAACCTCCCCAAAAACATTAGAAAAGGACTTTCTAGAGCTACAAGAGCTTCATGTACAACCTAGCTTGGAGTCCTATTATAAATTTATTGAATGAGGGAGAATCATCTCTGAAAAATTCACAATCCCACTTCTTTATGAACTAGAAATAGAAAGGGGAAGGACCCACAGGTGGATGCATATTTCTAGATCAAAGAATGTGGAATATGTGGGATTGATGGAGGAAATAGTTAAGGAGATGGGAAAATATTGCCTGATTTGAGATCCATGGAGTCTATGGTGAAAGAAAAGATACTGGCAAAGAATTTGAGGTTGATAGAGAAGTTGCAAGAGAAGGAAACCTGGCCACCGTGAAACCCCGCATGGAGGAACTGCATTACAGGGAGCCTTCCAAATATTATTCTCTCTTTCTCAAAGAGAAATGGATACAATATCATATCAGAACTCTAACTCAACATGGATCTCTACCTTTTCAGAACTACAAACAGTTTCTTAAGTTTTACAAGCAAGTCGGTATAATGGATAGGGGGAAAATGGATGAATTTTACATGCATAATTTCATATTGATGAATATGAACCACTGGGATCCAAATTCAAGACAAGGGGACATGCAGTCGATGGCTTTGGTATCTTGGTTAGCACATGAAGAGATAAGGGCTAAGGAGGTGAAAAGAGAAATGGAAAAAGAGGAGATGAAACTCCTATACATCAGAGCTGAGCTAATGACCCCAAGGTTGTCATTAGCAATCATAGCCTCATCTCCAATGATGTTTTTTTGGCACCCAAGTAAATTGAAACACATGAGCAAGACATTATTCATTTTGAATATACCTTTAGGTTGTTGGGATGAGACATTCTGTAAGCTTACGAAAGGAGGTGGCATTATTTACCACTCATTTTACAACTTAGAGAAAACCACTCTCTTGAAATGTTGAAGAATTCCTAGAGAAAACACCATTCTACAAGAGAGCAATGCAAAGAAGGAGGATACAATGGATAGGAATGAAACTAGTCTACCATTTTTGTTAGGCCTACATGAGGGAAAATATCGGGAAGAAAAGTATATGGAGTGGATTGAGGTAGGGAAGAATGCAAGATTTTACTCACCAAAAGGCACTCCGTCTGAGGTACCTTGGGATGTCAGGGAAGCCACCAGGGCCATGAGAGAAGTGCACATGGATGACTGAGTTTCTCATAAGCTCAACAATTATTTCATTAGGGGGGTGTTGATGAGGCTCATTAATAGGTATATTATAAGGGTCATGGTGTCATCCTACAACTTATTAAACTATCTCTTTCTCACATTTATTTACATTTTTAGTTAAATTATGCTTAGTGAGAAGGGTAAAAAGTACTTTTCATATCATGTAGCCTAATGTGGTTTAATTCAAGTAATGTAGCATTTTTGAGATATTTTCCATGTAGGGGCTTGAAGTAGACAACAAGGAGAGAATCTAGGAGGTTGTTCACCTTCTTAACTTCCTCAATTAGCCCAAGATCACAAATCTCTCTCTCTCATCAACTCTAGTTCATTTGAAGCCAAACCACTATCTATGCAAGTGGAGTAATGAGAAACAAGATCCACCATTCTCGAGTTGAAGGAGACAAACATTCCTGTAATATTCCTAAATTTTCACATGATATTTGGAATATTAGAGTTCTTAATTTTATTAATGAATTAAGTAAATAAAAGGGTGGAGGTACCCATAATCCTCAAAGATGAATAAAATCCACTTTTTATGTGTGTATGTGGATATTTCAGATCTAGATCTACATAATGGAGTAGTAGAGCAACCACTTAATGTGAAAGGAGTGGAGATCATGTCTCATTAATGAGATAGTAGATCATGGAGGCGGTGCGTACCAACTAATAACACAAGGAATCAAGGTAAAAATCACAGATATTCATGATAACATGATTGAGAAAGTAGTGCATTTAATGCACACATGATGGAGAGGGTGCACATTGCATGTATAAATGATGGAGGACTTTGAGAGACAACGTAGTCAACCATGGAGGATTATGTCCACTTGAACAACACAGTTTAGAGGTGGGCCAGGGCTTGGGAAGGATCACTTTGTATTTAAAGAAGATGAAGGAAACATTGCAGGAGAGCTTTAGTTTATGATTTTATGATCTATTTAGATCTGGATTTTTTAAGTGACATTTCCATGCACTCTTATGCTATTTAGCTAAGTTTGCAGTGTTGTTTAGCACAGGGTGTTCCCGAGCGGGAATCACACCCTTACCTACAGGGGACTTGTGTGCCTACTCTAGGAAGGTTATTCTAATCTACCATCCATCATCAAGCATTGGTGCCACACTATTTCCACTCTTTGTAGAACACATACCTTCAGGAATTACACAATTTATGAAGATTAGTTTGGGAGGAGGAGGTTGTCTTCAATATTTCAGCTGGAGAACCGGTGAGGGATTATTCCTATCACCTTGGGCTTCAAGATAAGAATTCCCAGGGCTTTATTTCAAATCTGGCATTAGGCCAAACATTATTTACCTCCTATTAGTATAAGTCCCATCAAGTATTGCGCAGTCCATCATTATAGATCTAGAGGAGGAAGGAAGTTTCTAGCATTTTAGCTAGGAATCCTGTGAGGGATCATCCCCTCACCTTTCCATCATTGTTTCCATCAGCTTGGAGCCTATTGTAGCACATTTTAGTAGGAATTGAGTCTCTCCCTCTTGTACAATGCAATTTTCTCAGCAGTTGTATCTTTAGTTGTTGCATTTTGAGGAGGAGGAAGAAGAGACAAGATATCAAGCTTCTAGCTTGGAGAAATGAAGGTGGGATCAACCCTCGAAGCTTAGATCTAGTTTTACATCATATTACAGCCATCATATGATCATATCTAGCTTAGATATACAAACCCAACAGTTGTAGAGTGAAACCCTAAGAGGGTGATTTTCCAAACTCATAGATCTAGAAAATCCTTTCTTGGTTATCTTGGGTTTCCATCACATTGGCCAGATCTTGAATCTTGGCATCATCAGAGCACCTGAGCTCCATAAATCTACATTTCCATTTTGTAAGTTCTATGTACATAATCGTAAAAGTTCAACATAGTATCACGCGATCGGGCCCACAGTTCATCGATGTCAACCCAAGCAGAACTAGGGCTAACCCGATATTGCATGAGAATTTTGACCTACTAAATTAATATATTCTGGTTCAATATTGCTTTTGATGGTTTCTACTTGTCGAGATGTTTCCGTTGATATATGACATGCCATGTAATTCTTCACGGTTTGAGAGATATTCATGTTTGAAGTTTGTACCCCCAGTTAGTGGGCTAAAACCCCATGGGGTTGGGGCATGGGTCATTGAAAAGTCATAATTAATATTTTTTGTGCTCCTAAAATCCCTCCCACGTTCACTTGTTGAAGCCCCTCTCAACTTAAGCATTTATATAAATTATGATCCTCATTTCCTCCTTATGCAAGGGATTCGGCCATATGAAACAAGTCATCGTGGAATTTTCGCTCTAAATTTTTTTCTATGAAGGTTCAGAAACTGAAATTTTTATGAGGCGAAGCTGAAATCCTGAGGAAGCTGCAGTAAAAATTTCAGATCAAGGTGCGCAATATGTTTGGAGGTATGATCTGTGGAAGTCAGGGTTTTTACAAGCTCCTGAAATTCATCTCAAAGAAGTGACCTTGGTAAAATAGTCATAAATATCTCTCTGAGTATCGGATTGGAATTCCATAAAAAGTGGCAGATATTTCACATTCTGTAATTTTCTCTCCATCAAATTTAGAGCCATATGAAGAAAAGGTGACACATGGCATGCCGTACAAGTGCGCTCTGCTGAAACAGTCCATAATTAGGGCATTGTGAGAGATTGGGGATAAATATCCCTTGAAGAATCCAAATTGGGTCAGACCTATGGCACTAGAAAGAAGACTCAGAGGAATACTATAGGACCAAAAATCAGATATTGAGGATCTAAAATAACAGAGATAATAATTGAATTAATATAGAGATCCTAGAAGGCAAGAAAACGGACTGGTGTGTTGTCAAGGGTCGTAAAGGACCAAAATTTCTACACATAAAGAAAAGCAAGGTGCAAAGAGGGTAGCATGACAAGAGAAGCAACCAAGGGGCACACAGCAGCAAGAATTTCATCATATGAAGTCTTCACAAGCAGCACCATAAGCAATCATCGAGAGGCATTACCGTACTAAGTCATCAGAACACATTTTTGTAAAAATTGTACTAGTGTCTATCTACCAAGGTCAAGAGGCAGCAGCTGGGAGGTCTAGAGACTCATCAATAGTGTTGTGTCAAAGTTGGGGTTATGGTCTAGTATATATTCTTCTTCTACATCATTCTATATCATTGTAAAGTGGACCATTTTCCCTGGTACGAGAGTCCATTCTTCTTTTATTCTTCTATAGGGTGGCAGGGTGGTGCTAGGGTGAGTTGTAGCTCATTGGGTGTTGGGGCATCCGTTCAGTTGACTACTGAATAATCTCGAGTGTTGAAGCATCCATCCAGTGGGAGCTGGAGAAGAATTATTTTCTAGATTCTAGGAAGTTGGAGCTTTATTTTCAATTGGAGTTGAATATTAAAGAATTATTAGAAAAGCATTACGTGGTTTTTGTCCTGGAGTGGGTTTCCACCTTAAAAAACTGTGCGCATTTGTGTTCCTCTTGTTTGCTGCTATCATTGTACAAACACTAATAATGATTGAAGATTAACTAATTCTTTAATTGAAAGAAATACTGATTCACCCCCACCCCCCCTGCCGTATTTCCAACAATTGGAATCAGAGCTTGGTTCCTTCAATAGCAGTTTAATAGCTGGAAGGAGGTCATGGAGCATACCAAGAATGGTGTACCTCTATTAAATGAAAATAATTATGCACTTTGGAAAGGAAGAATGGAGGTCTATCTCTTGGCAAAAGGTTACGAAGTGTGGGACATTGTTCAAAATGGATTTACATCAACTGCGGATGAACAAGGTAAGAATAATTTGGTAAATGATGTAAAATCAAAGAATATCATTATCAGTGGACTTATTGAATTTGCTTATCATAAGGTGTTGGGTTGTAAAACTGCCAAAAATGTATGGGACAAGCTTGAGAATATATATGCAGGTGACTCAAATGTCAAAGAAGCAAAGCTTCAAATCTATAGAGAAAAATTTGAGCAACTCAGAATGAAAGAAGATTGCAACATTATTGCATACTTTCAATACGTTGATGAAATAACCAATACTCTGGAAGGATTGGGAGAGCTAGTTGACGAGAAGACTATTATACGGAAGATTCTTAGAACGTTACCAGGGAGATTCAACCCAAAGGTATCGGTCTTAGAATACAGTGCAAATCTGGACAAACTCAGCAAAGAGGAATTACATGGAGTTCTCATAACATATGAAATGAGACTTGATGAAGAAGAGGGTACTTCACATCTAGAAACTATGTTCGTTGCATCTAAGAAAACCAATAAGGATAAACAACCTTCAATTGAAAATACATGCACCTGCAAGTGTGAAGAAAAGGGAGATGATGAAGAAGGTCTTTCAGATGAAGAATATGCTTACTTCATGAGAAAACTACAAATTGGTAAGGGACAATTCAAAGGCAAACTTCCATTGATATGTTTCAGTTGTAATGAGGTTGGGAATTTTGGAGCAAAATGTCCAAACAAAAGTAATGGCAACTCAAAAAGAAAGAAAGGCTTTAAGAAATTCAACAAGCAAGGATCCAAAAGGAACTTTCTCTCTAAATAAGATAGCTCATCATCCAATGAAGACAATGATAGTGAAGAAGAAGCCAATGAGAGAGTATTGTTTATGGCCAAGCACAATAAACCCAAGCACAATAAGCAAGAGGTATCAAACAATGAAGAAGAAGGATGGACCATAGATGAATTTTATGAGGAAGCAATCAAGCTTATAAAAGATCTCAAGGTAGAGAAGATCCATTCCAAAACTCTTGAAGAACAAGTTCAAGGTCTCAAAATTGAAGTTGAAGAACACAAATGCATTGAAGAGTCACTTCAAAAGAAGTTGGAAGAAAGCAACCAAGAAAGGGGAGAATTAGAAGCCGAAGTAGTCTCGCTGCGTGAGGAAGTGAAGAAAGGAAAAACTATCCAAAACTATGCCAACAGCTCAAGGGCATTGGAAGAACTCATCAACAATCAACGATCTTACAACAACAAAACTGGCATCGGTTACAAAGAAGAAGAAGCAGGACCTTCTACAACAAAATACAATGAACCTATGAGATCTGACATGCATGTAGACTTCATTGGACAAGATTCGCAAGAACAGACTTGGAAGACAATTCCTCGATGAAAATTTCCTTCCAGGTACCAACATATTTTTTATGGCTACTATTATTCATGTGGAAAATTTGGTCCTAAAGCTGTAGAATGTCGCACGTACCCTAGGTACAAATACAATTCTAGGAGATCTGTCAAATATGAACCTCCTAGAACTTAACGAAACATCAATAGATTTGAACATTTAAGAAATAATGTTGAATGTTACAAATGTCAAAACTTTGGACACATAGCCAAAGACTGCAGACTTGAAAATCCTCCAGAAGAATCTTCGAAGCCACAGAATGAACAAACATGGAAGAAGAAGAAGAATGATAATTGTGCTCTCGCTTTCAAGGCTCAAAAGAACAAAGATGTGTGGTATGCTGATAGTGGTTGCTCAATGCATATGACTGGAGATAGAAATAAATTTGTATCTTTGAAAGAGAAGAAGGACAGAACCATGTCCTTTGAAAATGATGGATCTTCAAATGTTATAGGATCAGGTACTATCACTCTCAGAAGAAAATATGCTCTAGCCAAGAATGCTCTATTGGTTGAAAACATGAATCAAAATCTGCTCAGTGTTGGACAAATGTGTGATCAAGGACACACAATACTATTCAAATCCACGAAATGTGAAATCAGGAAAGGCGTGTATGGTGAAATTGTGGCTACAGCAAGTCGAGCTCCAAATGACATATATGTTCTGGATGAAGCAACTAAAGCATGTCTAATAGCTAAAGAGGATGATACAATAATTGGTAGCAATGGTGATCGACTAAGTAAGAAGTTTTCTACAAAGGTGCAAAGTGATTTCGAGATGTCTTTACTTGGTGAGCTGACATACTTCTTAGGGCTTCAAATATCTCAACAAGAGAAAGGAATATTTATATGTCAAGCTAAGTACATAAAGGAAATGCTCAAGAAATTTAAAATGGAAGATTGCAAACCCATCCTTACTCCAATGGTAACAGGTTGCAAATTGAGCATAAATGACTCATCTAAGGATGTGGATCAAAGGTTGTATAGATCTATGATTAGTAGTCTTCTATATGTAACAGCCTCCCAACCAAATGTTATGCAAGCAGTTGGACAAGTAGCAAGATTCCAAGAAGCACCAGAAGAATCACATATTAAACATTCACCAACATTGGAATATCTTCGCCAGAAGCTTGGGATTCTCCCAAGTTCTCATTAGATTTTCCTTTTTCAGAATATAAAGGGGGAGTGGAAGTAGATTACAGGTCTGCAGGAAGGTTGTGTGTCAGGGGGAGTGGAAGTGTGTACAGGTCTGCAGGACGGATGTGTGTCAGCGCGAGTGGAAGTGTGTAAAGGTCCACAGGATGGTTGTGTTTCATGGGGAGTTACCCTTTTCCATTGATGTCAAAGGGGGAGAGAATGTTGTAGGAAGAGATGTCATGATCGCAGGGGGAGTACTAGTGTTGCCATCAATGCCAAAGGGGGAGATTGTTGATCAAAGGTTGTCATTGATGTCAACCCAAGCAGCACCAGGGGCTAACCAAATATTGCATGGGATTTTTTACCTACCAAATTAATATATTCTGGGTCAATAATGCTTTTGATGGTTTCTACTTTTCGAGATATTTCCGTTGACATATGGCACACCATGTAATTCTTCACGGTTTGAGAGATATTCATATTTGAAGTTTGTACCCCCAGTTAGTGGGCTAAAACCCCATGGGGTTGGGGAATGGGTAATTGAAAAGTCATAATTAATATTTTTTAAGCTCCTGAAATCCCTCCCACATTCACTTGTTGAAGCCCCTCTCAACTTAAGCTTTCATATAAATTGTGATATTCATTTCCTCCTTATGCAAGGGATTTAGCCATCTGAAACAGGTCATCGTGGAATTTTTGCTCTAACATTGTTTCTAAAAAGTTTCAGAAGCTGAAATATTTATGAGGCAAAGCTGAAATCCTAAGGAAGCTGCAGTAAAAATTTCAGATCAAAGTGCGCAAATTTTTTGGAGATATGATATGTGGAAGTTAGGGTTTTTGCAGGCTTCTGAAATTCATCTCAAAGAAGTGACCTTGGTAAATTCATCATAACTCTGTCTCTGAGTATCGGATTGGAATTTTGTAAAAAGTGGTGAATAGTGCATAGCTGGTACTTTGTGCTCTATAAATTTCATATCCAAATGAAGAAACAGTGACACATGGCCTGCCATACAAGTGCGCTATGTTGAAAAAGTCCATAATTAGGGCATTGCGAGAGATTGGGTATAGATCTCTCTTGAAGAATAAAAATTGGGTCAGACCTATGGCATTGGAAAGATGACTTAGAGGACTACTACAGGACCAAAAATCAGATATTGAGGATCTGAAATAACATAGATACACCAGATTCAATATAGAGCTCCTAGAAGGCAAGAAAAAGCTAGTTCATGTGTTGTCAAGGGTTGCAAAGGACCAGACTTTCTACAGCAGAAAAGCAAAGCAAGGTGCAGCGGAGGGTAGCATGACAAGAGCAGCAACCAAGGTGCATAACAGCAGCAATAATTTCATCATATGAAGTCTTCAAGTGGGCAGCACTGCATATAATCATTGTAAAGGTATCATTGTACTAAGTCATTGTAAATACATTTTTGTAAAAACTGTACTAGTGTCTATCTACCAAGGGTTGAAGAGGCAGTGTTGGGAGGTCTAGGATCATCATTAGGTGGTTGTGTCAAAGTTGGGGTTATGGTCTAGTATATATTCTTCTTCTACATCATTCTATATCATTGTAAAGTGGACCATTTTCCCTAGTATGGGAGTCCATTCTTCTTTTATTCTTCTATAGGGTGGCAGGGTGGTGCTAGGGTGAGTTGTAGCTCATTGGGTGTTGGGGCATCTATTCAATTGACTACTGAAGAATCTCGGGCGTTGGAGCGTCCATCCAATGGGAGATGGAGAAGAATGCTTTTCTATATTCTAGGAAGTTGGAGCTTTATTTTCAATTGGAGTTGAATATTAAAGAATTATTAGAAAGGCATTAGGTGGTTTTTGTCCTAGAGTGGGTTTCCACCTTAAAAAACTGTGCGCATTTGTGTTCCTCTTGTTTGCTGCTATCATTGTACAAACACTGATAATAATTGAAGATTAACTAATGCTCTAATTGAAAGGAATACTGATTCACCCCCCCTCTTAGTATTTCCAACAAGTATTGCTTCCTCTATCTCTCCAGTTACACAATGCTTTTTGTAGCATGTTTTCAGGGTCATTCTAGGCCATTTCTTTGGCCAGAGTACCTTTATTTGTACACTGTTGTAACTGTAATCCATATCCAATCAATAAAATGGCGCACCTATTCTGTCTACATATGTATTGATCATAATATTTGTGTACATTTTTTGTGTTTCAAATATTATGTTTGTGTATCAATGCATTATTCCTTTTTGGGATATTACAGTGGTATAAGAGCATGATCTTTGGCTCAACTTGTGGACATTTTGAAAACATATGAAAAGAAGATAGTAGAGATCTACTATAATGGAGGGATTAAGTTTTGTTGCATATTTCTTGAGAACTATGAAGGATATCTCCAATGAGATCAATGAAATGAAGAATGAAAGGCAAAGAGAAACCTCAAGAAGGTTTTAGGATGAAGAAGGTCCCAGTACTTCTTAGCAGCAACAAAGAAGACTGGAGGATCATAGATCTCCTCATAGATCTACTATGCCCACTTTCTCTAAAGAAGGTGAATGGTATAGAAATGAAGAAATAAGAGAACCTGAGACTCATGAGACTCTCAATTTATATCTTGAATAGTACAAAGCACAGTCTAGAGAATTCAAGAAGAATCTAATTCTCCAACAATTCTTCAAAATCAAAGAAGAAAGAGGCACAATAGATTCCATTTTCCTACAGTTGATGGATCTTCCTCAAGCACTATTAAGGCTTGGAGGAAAAAGTTAGATGCATTTTTCAGGCTACATCCTGTAGCTAAAAAAGAGGTTGTTCAGATTGCAACACTTCATCTTTTAGGTGAAGAAAATGATTGGTGGATTGGTCACATCGAGCATGCAAAGGTGACTAAGTATTTAGATTTCTTTCACAATTTGAGAAATAAGTTTGATGTGAGAAAACCAAATATATGTCCCAAAGAAGCATTTCCTAAGGAAACAAAGGAGATTTCATTCTTGTCACTCTGGACAAAGAGTCACTACCTTCACCACCAGCTGCAGAAGTACTTGTATCCAGAGGAGAGACACTTGTATCTTTGTGAGATAGTCTTAAGCTCTTGACACATAGAGTCCCATGCATGATTCAGGAGATTCATGAGGAAGAAGAGGTATATTCTAGTGCTAGTACATTGATAGAAGAGGAGCCATAACTCTTACCAGTAGTTGGAGACACCATTGTCCCTGTTGGAGGAACTTTGTGGTCTTGCAAGAGGTTCCCACATATAAGTTGATCCAAGGTATGCATCCAATTCGATCTCATATTGTTTCAATACCTCTTATTGAAACTTATGGGGATATGCCATTAGGGCCAATGAATAGTTTTAGAAGATGGGATGAGTATGATCCTATGTACAATGGCTAGCTATGAGTTCAGTATTGTGCCTTGCCATGAGACAACATATGTGTCACCTTACAGATCTACAATGTTGTTAATGAGTAGCAGTGAGAAGAAGAGGACCCATTCCTTATGGGGGAAATCAAATGGCAACTTCATTCATGAAGAAATGGAGAGGAAGATGATAGATGGTAGACATCTTGAGATGGAAAATCTTTTCCCCTTTCAAGATGACTCTTTCTCAATGAGAATCTCACAGATCAAAGAGAAAATTATACCTGCAATAGATCTAGAAACTTATTGGTTTTGGAGGGCCATTGATGAGAAGACGATCTCATGGAGAGATCTCATTGGAGGTGCACTTCAAAATATCATGGAGTGAAAATTTCTTCATCAGTTTGAGGTGGATGGTATTATACAATGGGAGGATACCATTTTTTTGCAAAACATCATTCATCATCCACATTGGGATGAGTCGGTGAGGATGATAAGCAAGGGGTTGCATCACCACTTGCAAATATATGACATGGGCCAGTAAGAAGCTTGGTTACGTGGGTTGCTCTTGGGTGAGTTTGGTTGCTGCCCAAAGGCTCCTATTTCTTTGATCCATGCCTTGAATAAAACTCATATAATGAAGAAGGAGGCATGGCTACGCTGGCTGCTCTTGGGTGAGTATGGTTAGCACCCAATAGCTCATATTTTTCTGATTCATGCCTTGTGTGTCAATGATAGAATGCATCAGAAGAAGGCATGTTCACTTGGGTTGTCCTTGAGAGAGTTTAGCCATCACATGACATCTCCTATGTCTATTTGTTTTGTAGTATGTAGAACTTGGCATGATACTCTCATGATGTGTATTGATGGTGTTTTCTTATATTGGGTTGATGTGACATTCAACATGTCTATAAATATGTTTTTACTCCATGATGCACATGAGGAGGTGAGAAGGCAGCAAGATATCTTGTTTCTGTGGTTGCTTTTGGGGGAGTTTGTCTTGTCCATCTTGCATGGTGGAGATGGAGGATGGTAGCAAGAGTCCTTACTTCGGTGGTTACTATTGAGAGAATATGGTTTGAAATATTTGTCTACCCATATGTCTTTATTTCTTATTTTGCATAATATTGGAATGATGCTTGGATCCAACAAGACCAACATGGCTAAGGATGAGGGCATGCCAATGCTCAATCTACTCATGAAGCATGGGATGAAGAGATTTTTTGTGAGATGGAGCTTCTCCTTTGTCGGAAGAACCACTTTATATTATGTATCTCATGTATTAATGATGATGTTGGGCAACTTATGGTTGTCAATTGGTACTTCTTGGAGAAAGGAGGACATCTAACTATACAGTTGGAGGTCATTCTATGCATTCTTGAGAGACAAATTTGGAACCAAGCATGCATAACACATTACAACAAATGGAGGAGGCCTTCTTTATGTAAATTCCATTTGGAGGGGAATAGATGGCTTTGCATCTATTTTTGTAGTTTCTTGAGGAAAAACAACATTTTTCCGGGGAGGACTGTAATATTCCTAAATTTTCACATGATATTTGGAATATTAGATTTCTTAATAAACTTAATTAATTAAGTAAATAAAAGGGTGGAGGGACCCATAATCCTCAAAGATGAATAATATCTACTTTTTGTGTGTGAATGTGGATTATTTAGACATAGATCTACATAATGGAGTAGTGGAGAAGCTACTAATGTGAATGGAGTGGAGATCATGTCTCATTAATGAGATAGATCATGGAGGTTGAAGCAGACAACTAAGATCATGGAGGGAATATAATGTAAAATCATAGAGCATTCATGATGAAGTGATGGAGGAAGTAGTGCATTTAATGCACACATGATGGATAGGGTGCACATTTCATGTAAACATGATGGAGGACTTGGAGAGACAACACATTCAACCATGGAGGATTATGTCCACATGAACAACACAGTTTAGAGGTGGGCCAGGGCTTGGGAAGGCTCACTTTGTATATACAATAGATGAAGGCAACATTGGAGGTAGGCTTTAGTTTATGATTTGATGATCTATTTATATCTAGAGTTGTCTTTTGACATTCCATGCACTCTTATGCTGTTTAGCTAAGTCTGTAGTGTTGTTTAGCACAGGCTGTTCCCGAGCGGGAATCTCACCCTTAACCCATAGGGGACTTGTGTGCCTACTCTGGGAAGGTATTATGAGCTACCACTCATCATCATGCATTGGTGCCACACTATTTCCACTCTCTACATGACACATACTTTCAGGAATTACGCAATTTATGAAGATCAGTTTGGGAGGATGAGGTTATTTTCATTATTTCAGCTGGAGAACCGGTGAAGGATTATTCCTATCACCTTGGACTTCAAGATCATAAATCCCAGGGCCAAATTTCATATCTGACATCAGGAAAAACTTTATTGACCTCCTATCAACAACAGTCCCATCAAGGATTGCGCAGTCCATCATTGTAGATCTAGAGGAGGAAGGAAGTTACTAGCATTTCAGCTAGTAATCCTATGAGGGATCATCCCCTCACCTTTCCATCACCATTCCCATCATCTTGGAGCTTATTTTCTACATTTTACATCTGTCTTGAGTCTCTCCCTCTTGTACAATGCATTTTCTTCAATAACTGCATATTCAGTTGTTGCATTTTGAGGAGGAGGAAGAAGAGACAATATCTCAACCTTCCAACTTGGAGATCTACAGGAGGGATCAACCCTCCAAGCTTTGATCTGTTTATATAACATATTTCAGTCATATTTGGATCAGATATGGCTTCAGAATTGCATAAGCCGATAGTCAAAGGATCAAACCCTAAGAGGGTGATTTTTCCAACTCATAAATCTGGAAAATCCTTTCTGGATTATCTTGGGTTTCCATCACTTTGGCCGGATCTTGAATCTTGGCAACATCAGAACTCCATTGATTTGAATTTCCCTTTTCAACAGATATATGTACATCATCAGCAAAAGGGATAGCCTAGTATTGCTTCATGTAGCTCTCCAGTTACCCAATGCTTTTTATAGCATGTTTGCAGGGTCATTCTAGGCCATTTATTTGGCCGGAGTACCTCTATTTGTACACTGTTGTAATTGTAATCCATATCAAATGAATAAAATGGCTCTCCTATTCTGTTTACATTTGTGTTGATCTTAATATTTGTGTACATTTTCTCTATTTCAAATATTATGTTTGTGTATCAGTGCATTATTCCATTTTGGGATATTACAATTCCTCTTTTATAGGGAGCTACTAGCAGCTACCCTCTTGTATAAATAAACAAGAATAAGAGCTCAGTAGGATCTGAGTTTTGTTTTCGTTTACGTATCTATTGAACTCAATAACTTAGCATTGTTATTGTGATTATTATCTGATGTATTAGACCGTTTATTTGATGATAATGATAAGTTGCTTATTGGGTTATCACTGATTTAATTCTAGAGGGCTAAGGCTCTTGGGTTTGGGTCGAACCCAGTGGCTTAGGTTGCTCTTCTGTATTTTTATTTCTTTTAGTTTCAAGAATTCATTAGTTTCTTGAATTTCAGTAGGAAATAATCCATCAAAACCTGTGGTTGCAACCTCTACTTCATCTCTCTTAAGGGAGTATGAATGGAAGGATACAAAACCACAACCAAAAATAATTATGTTTATGATTCCTTGGAAAGATATTTGTGTTAGTTATCTTGTTTTTCATATGCATTTTGTAGCTTATAAGCTGGTTTGTCAATTATATCATAGCTTTGGCATAAATTAGATATAATTTAAATTCAACTCATCTTTTCCACCACGAGTTGTCTCATTTTATCAATGATAGATTAATATATGCATGTGATGACTATAGGGCTATGTGGATTTGTAGGAATGGGCATCTTCACCACTTCCACATTGAACTCCTTCATCTTCCCTTGTAAACCCTATATTTTCTCCTAAAAATTATGTTTCATCAAATCATTTCCCTAGGATCAGCAAGAGCATTCCTCCTAGTTCAAAATAGTACGTTGAGAGGATTTGAGCTTAGCTAGGGACATAGGTAATCCTCAACTCATTTACCCTAACCTCCATCCACCCTTCCATACCCTTAACCCATCATTTTTACCTTCAAAACACTCTCGACAACCCTCCTATAGATTTACAGGCCCTTCTGTAGCAATACAAGGATCTTGTGTCAGGAAACTGTAGCACACCTATAGGAGCACTCTCCTTCACCAGTTTTGATCCCTATTGCAATTTTGACTTATTGTATATGAGTGTTTACCCGAAACTGTGATTTCATGATCAGGGGAGGCTCCTAGGCCACTCCAAACCTCCTTTTCCTTCCCTGCAAAAACAAAATAATGTTAGTTTCCTTATCACATAATTAGTACAAGTAGAATGTTGATTTATATGCAAGTGTGAGCTAGTTAGATATTCTGAATTATAGTTTAATAAGTTAGGAAAAATAGATTAGACTATTTTCTGAAAGTAGACCAGGTAGATTGATGAATGCTGCAAGATAACATAGCTTCCTTTCTTCAAGTAGTTTAGCTCTTGTCTTTTCATGAATTGAGTAATTAGCCTTTACAAGTTGAATTCAATGGAATTTTCCTTTTCATAGTCAAAAATAACTTCTAGTTATATCTTCATTAGAAAATTTTCATTCTAATTCAGCAAGAGGAATGGTCTTGGATCACTTTTGATCAAAGGTACTAGTTGAGGTGGCATGAGTAGAATCCCATCTGCTGTGCATATAGCACCTCTAATTTTGTACAAACCTCGGGTTGATAAATAGAGTTGAGTAGTTCTTGCGAGTTGCAACACTCTTGGGGAAATACCGGGGCCCACCACCATTCATAGGTTTTCTTAAATCCAAAGTGACCCACAATAAGAGATGAATTCAATTATTGTAAAACTCTACATTTCAACTTCAAATTATAGATTAAAAAAAATGTTCCCTTTGTACTTCAAGGTATATTATTTCCAAGTGTATCACTCACATGGAATTGGTCCTCTTGAATCCTTTGGATGAGTAAAACAAAATAATCATTGGTCCTCCATTCCTAGAGGGAATTTGAAATTCAATAAGCTATCTAGGATAAGGAAAATGATATTATATAACCTTCCTCCTCATACTAGCAAGACAATTCATATGCTCCCATATACTCTTTTCCTTTCTTATAGAGCATAGAACTTTTGCTACTTTGGTAATGAAAACCTCTTCTCTAGAAAATATTTTAAGCTATGGTGATTTTCTTTTATTTGTAAACACTTCCCAATAAGATATGGATGATGGACACAACCTCTTTCTCATGAGTATAATTTCCAAATTTTTTGTCACAAATAGTTACTGGTGAAAACCAAGGACCGCACATAATACATTATTATAGTTCCAAGCTATATCTCATCATAAAGCCTCACATTCGAAGATAAAAGATTTAGTGAATCCAAGTATGAATAATATATGCATAATATAGATGACTTCCTTTAAGCATAATAAATATTTCTCAATAGATTCATTCCTACCAAAGTTGTTTTTTAAGTAGGGTAGTTAAGTGTGTGGTATTTTTCCCAAGACTATTAACAAATTTCCTATATTAGCTTGTAAGTACTAAGAACCCACTTAATATTTTGAGGGTCTTGTGGCATGCCATATATTGCGTGGCCTTATATTTCTTAGGATCCACTTATACCCCATAATGAATGACAATGTGATCCAAATATTTGAATTTTGAGTTTCCAAAACGACATTTGGATTGTGCTTAAGGTACAGCTAGTGGCCTTAAGGGAGATGAAGATATCTATCAGTGCATGTTTTATATGATTCCTAGGCCACTCCAAACCTCCTTTTCCTTCATTGCAAAAAAAAAATAATGCTAGTTTCCTTATCACATAATTGTTAGAAGTAGAATGTTGATTTATATGCAACTGTGAGCTAGTTAGATATTCTGAATTATAGTTTAATAAGTTAGGAAAAATAGATTAGATTATTTTCTGCAAGTATATCAGGTAGAATGATGAATGATGTAAGATAACATAGCTTCCTTTCTGCAAGTAGTTTAGCTCTTGTCTTTTCATGAATTGAGTAATTAGCCTTTACAAGTTGAATTCAATGAAATTTTCTTTTTCATAGTCAGAAATAACCTCCAGTTGTATCTTCATTACAAAATTTTCATTCTAATTCAGCACGAGGAATGGTCTTGGAGCATTTTTTATCAAAGGTACTAGTTGAGGTGGCATGAATAGAATCCCATCTATTGTGCATATAGCACTGTCACCTCTAATTTTGTACAAACCCCAGGTTGATAAATAGAGTTGTGTAGCACTTGGGAGTTGCAACACTCTTGGTGCAATACCAGGGCCCACCACTATTCATATGTTTTCTTAAAGCCAAAGTGACCCACAATAAGAGATGAATGCAATTATTGTAACACTCTACATTTCAACTTCAAATTATAGATAAAAACAAATTTTCCCTTTGTACTTCAAGGTATATTATTTCCAAGTGTATCCCTCACATGGATTTGGTCCTCTTGAATCCTTTGGATGAGCCAAAAAAAATAATCATTGGTCCTCCGTTCCTAGAGGGAATTTGAAATTCAATAAGTATGGGATAAGGAAAAGGATATTATATAACCTTCCTCCTCATACTAGCAAGACAAATCATATGCTCCCATACTATTTTCCTTTCTTATAGAGCATAACACTTATGCTACTTTGGTAATAAAAACCTTTGCTCTAGAAAATATTTTAAGATATGGTGATTTTATTTTATTTTTAAACACCTCCCAATAAGATATGGATGGTGGAAACAATATCTTTCTCATATGTATAACTGCCAAATTGTTTGTCACAAATAGTTAATGGTGAAAACTAAGGACCACACATATTACATTATTATAGTTCCAAGCTATATCTCATCATAAAGACTCACATTCAAAGATATAAGATTTAGTGAAACCAAGTATGGATAGCATATGCATAATATAGATGACTTCATTTAAGCATAATAAATATTGTTCAATAGATTCATTCCTTCCAAAGGTGTTTTTTAAGTAGGGTAGTTAAGCGTGTGGTAATTTTCCCAAGATTCTTAACAAATTTCCTATATTAGTTTGTAAGTACTAAGAACCCACTTAATATTTTGAGGGTCTTGGGGCATGCCCTATATTGTGTGGCCTTATATTTCTTAGGATCCACTTATACCCCATCATGAATGACAATGTGATCCAAATATTTGACTTTTGAGTTGCCAAAAAGACATTTGGATTGTGCTTAAGGTACAACTAGTGGCCTTAAAGGAGATGAAGATATCTATCAGTGCATGTTTCATATGATTCCTAGGCCACTCCAAACCTCCTTTTCCTTCACTGCAAAAACAAAATAATGTTACTTTCCTTATCACATAATTGGTACATGTAGAATGTTGATTTATATTCAAGTGTGAGATAGTTAGATATTCTGAATTATATTTTAATAAGTTAGGAAAAATAGATTATATTATTTTTTGCAAGTAGATCAAGTAGATTGATGGATGATGCAAGATAATATAGCTTCCCTTTTGCAAGTAGTTTAACTCTTGTCTTTTCATGAATTGAGTAATTAGCCTTTACAAGTTGAATTCAATGGAATTTTCCTTTTCATAGTTAGAAATAAATTCAAGTTGTATCTTCATTAGAAAATTTTCATTCTAATTTAGTAAGAGGAATGGTCTTGGAGCACTTTTGATCAAAGGTACTAGTTGAGTTATCATGAGTAGAATCCCATCTGCTATGCGTATAGAACTGTCACCTCTAATTTTGTACAAACCCCAGGTTGATAAATAGATTTGAGTAGCCCTTGGGAGTTGTAACACTCTTGGTGCAATACCAGGGCCCACCACCATTCATAGGTTTTCTTAAAGCCAAAGTGACCCACAATAAGAGATGAATGAAATTATTGTAACACTCTACGTTTCAACTTCAAATTATAGATAATAAAAAATGTTCCCTTTGTACTTCAAGGTATATTATTTCCAAGTGTATCAATCACATGGATTTGGTCTTCTTGAATCCTTTGGAAGAGTCAAACAAAATAATCATTGGTCCTCCATTCCTAGAGGGAATTGGAAATTCAATAAGTCTGGGATAAGGAAAATGATATTATATAACTTTCCTCCTTATACTAGAAAGACAAATCATATGCTCCCATATACTCTTTTCCTTTCTTATAGAGCATAGCACTTTTGCTACTTTGGTAATGACAACCTCTTCTCTAGAAAATATTTAAGCTATGGTGATTTTATTTTATCTATAAACACTTCCCAATAAGATATGGATGATGGACATAATCTCTTTCTCATATGTATAATTTCCAATTTTTTTGTCACAAATAGTTACTGGTGAAAACCAAGGACCATACATATTATATTATTATAGTTCCAAGCTATATCTCATCATAAAGCCTCACATTCGCAGATAGAAGATTTAGTGAAACCAAGTATGGATAATATATGCATAATATAGATGACTTCCTTTAAGCATAATAAAGATTGTTCAATAGATTCATTCCTACCAAACGTGTTTTTTAAGTAGGATAGTTAAGCATGTGGTAATTTTCCCAAGATTCTTAAAAAAATTCCTATATTCACTTGTAAGTACTAGGAACCCACTTAATATTTTGAGGGTCTTGGGGCATGCCCTATATTGTGTGGCCTTATATTTCTTAGGATCCACTTATACCCCATCATGAATGACAATGTGATCCAAATATTTGACTTTTGAGTTGCCAAAAGGACATTTGGATTGTGCTTAAGGTACAACTAGTGGCCTTAAAGGAGATGAAGATATTTATCAGTGCGTGTTTCATATGATTCCTAGGCCACTCCAAACGCCCTTTTCCTTCACTGCAAAAAATAATTATGTTATTTTCCTTATCACATAATTGGTACAAGTATAATGTTGATTTATATTCAAGTGTGAGCTAGTTAGATATTCTAAATTATAGTATAATAAGTTAGGAAAGATAGATTAAATTATTTCCTACAAGTAGATCAGGTAGATTGATGGATGATGCAAGATAACATAGCTTCCTTTCTGCAAGTGGTTTAGTTCTTGTATTTTCATGAATTGAGTAATTAGCCTTTACAAGTTGAATTCAATGGAATTTTCCTTTTCATAGTAAAAAATAACTTCTAGTTGTATCTTCATTAGAAAAATTTCATTCTAATTCAGTAAGAGGAATGGTCTTGGAGCACTTTTGATCAAAGGTAATAGTTGAGGTGGCATGAGTAGAATCCCATCTGTTGTGCATATAGCACTGTCACCTATAATTTTGTACAAAACCCAGGTTGATAAATATAGTTGAGTAGCCCTTGGGAGTTGCAACACTCTTGGGGAAATACCAGGGCCCACCACCATTCATAGGTTTTCTTATAGCCAAAGTGACACAAAATAAGATATGAATGAAATTATTGTAACACTCTATGTTTCAACTTCGATTATAGATAAATACATTTTTCCCTTTGTACTTCAAGGTATATTATTTCCAAGTGTATCCCTCACATGGATTTGGTCCTCTTGAATCCTTTGGATGAGTCAAACAAAATAATCATTGGCCCTCCATTCCTAGAGGGAATTTGAAATTCAATAAGTTTGGGATAAGGAAAAGGATATTATATAACCTTCCTCCTCATACTAGCAAGACGAATCATATGCTCCTATATACTCTTTTCCTTTCTTATAGAGCATAACACTATGCTACTTTGGTAATGACAACCTCTACTCTAGAAAATATTTTAAGCTATGGTGATTTTATTTTATTTGTAAACACCTCCGAATAAGATATGGATGATGGACACGATCTCTTTCTCTCATGTGTAATTGCCAAATTTTTTTGTCACCATAAAGCCTCACATTCGAAGATAGAAGATTTAGTGAAACCAAGTATGGATAGTATATGCATAATATATATGACTTCCTTTAAGAATAATAAATATTGGTCAATATATTCATTCCTACCAAACGTATTTTTTAAGTAGGGTAGTTAAGCGTGTGGTAATTTTCCCAAGATTCTTAACAAATTTCCTATATTAGCTTGTAAGTACTAAGAACCCACTTAATTTTTTGAGGGTCTTGGGGCATGCCCTATATTGTGTGGCCTTATATTTCTTAGGATCCACTTATACCCCATCATGAATGACAACGTGACTCAAATATTTGACTTTTGAGTTGCCAAAAGGACATTTGGATTATGCTTATTAAGGTACAACTAGTGGCCTTAAAGGAGATGAAGATATTTATTAGTGCATGTTTCATATGTTTCCTATATCTTACTATATATGAGGATATGATCAAAAGGATCCAAGGAAAATATTGAAAAATATTTCTAATTTTCTCGGATTGGGTTTCTATGATAAAATCTCTATGTTAATGTGTGTGTTTTCCATTGCTTATTTTCCGTTTTATTAATTAATTTGCGTTAATTAACCATACATGGTTAAAACCTACAACTTAGTGGATCTTACAAGTCCTTAATATGCAAATTGTAAAATGTTTGATGATACTTTTGTAAAAATATTCATTTCTTTAAGGATTTTATATAGTTTCTCTAAAATTTTGGAGTTTTTTAAGGTAGAATAATTCTATTTTACAGAATTTGGGTGAATCATTTTTTAGAAAAATGGAATTTGGTGAATATTTTTTGGGAAAAGCATGGAAGACATCAATAAAACACCAATACATTCAACATGGATTGTAATATAGTTGTAGTTCCTTAACTTAAACTATAAAATAATGGGAAAAACCACCATGGAACACAAATTGTTAAAGGAGGAAATTGTGTGTTGAAAATCACCAAAAAACATATGAAAAAAATGGCTAAAGTTTTTTGGGGGCATTGGCCCTAAACCCCTGCATTAGGGGTATCTACTTCCTTGAACCCCATTAGCAAGGGGGGATTTCTCCCCCATGAAACCCCACCAAACAAGGGGGGTTGTTTCGCTCTTGGGACTCCCTATTTCACCCAACACAACATATAGTGCATGGCGATAGTCGTGTGAAAAATATCACACATACCCAACGTTCTCACACTTTTTTTTCTTACAAATAGGGAGTCGTAGGAGTACATGATTACCAATATGAGGTAGTGATTCCCATTTTTTCTGTACACCAAGATAACTTCTTAGTGCTCACATATTTTTTTAATGAATCTTCAAAATTATTCAAAGTGTCCACCTTTAAGAGTAACACCTTCTTGTATTCAATCATATCTCTGAGAAAGTGATACTAAATATCAACATTAGTTTTCTTCAAATGACAAGATGGGATCTTCGCTAGGAAAATTTCACTCTAACTGTCACAATTTATCCTTACATCTTGCTCTACCACCCTAATAAATAAACACACCCTCTATAACCACATCGCCTCCTTACTTGCATGAGTGGGTGCTATGTATTAACTTTTGTTTTTGAGTACAAATTGTCTCTTTCTCATCCAAATGATTGTTCCTCCAAATGGATTAAACACATACCTACTCGTACATATTATGTGATCCATATCTCTAGCCCGGTTTTCATAAAAAAAAATCCATGTATGTCCAACACTCAATCCAATCCTAGTATTCCTTAGTAGCATAATACATAACTAATAGTGCCACACAAATACCTAAAACACTCTTTACTGTTTTTCAATTTTCCTTCTGTAGTTTTAAGATATAATTGTTTCATAATCCCACTGCATGTGCAATGTCTGGTCTAGTATAGACCATTGTATACATCAATATTCCAAACACAATAGCATATCGAATATGGGAAATTTTATGTTTCTCTTCAAGTGTCTTCTTGGACACTAATATTCAAATAATTTAAACCTATAGGAATATGCACTACTTGACTGGTTTACATATGGCATATTAAATCTATGCAATATTGTCTCAACATAATTCCTATAATTCAACCAAAGTTTCCCTTTTTTCTAATATATTTTAATTTCTATGCCCATAATAAAATATGTAGCACCAATATCCTTCATGTACAATTTAGAGGATAATTAACTAATTACTTCATAGATGATTTCCCTCTCATTTCCAATCAGTAACATATCATCCACATATAATACCAAATAAATAACATGATAACCAAATCATTTGAAATACACATAGTGATTTTATTTGCTCCTTGTGAAACCAAGTCCCAATATATAAGGATCAAAATTTTGATACCATATCCTTGGTGATTAACTTAACCCATATAGGGGCTTTTTTCAACCTGCATACTAACTCTTTATTTCCTTTCACGACAAATCCTTCTGGTTTTTTTATGTGGATTTCTTCTTCCAAATCCCCATGCATGAATGATGTCATCATGTCCATATGTTCTACTTCAATATAAAAAGTAGAAACAACTAATAAAATAAATATAATAGAATTTAACATGGAAACAAGATAAAAAATATTACCAAAGTCAATTCCTCTACCTCGGAATAACTCTTTGCTATTGACTGAGATTTTTATTTCACCACTCTGCCTTGTTCATTCAACTTCTTCTTAAACAAAAATTTTCTACTAATGGGATTTCTTCCAGCCAATAAATACACTAGATCCCAAGCCTCATTCTTGTCTAATGCTACCATTCTTCAACCATGGCCTTTTCCCAATTATTTCCATCCTATGAATCTACTACCTCACTAACAGTTTTAGTATCATCATCAGTAATAAACAAAGAAAAACTTGAATGGAAATTAGGTGGAGTGTACCTTTCTCGCTTCCATCTTTCTCGAACTTGTATCCTCAATCTTGGAGTATGTGGTTCTTCTTCTTCCAGTTCATGTTCTTCTATAGATTTTGATTCATCATCCTTGAATTCAAACTCTACATTTTCTTGTTCTTTCTCCATTGGTAGGAATTTCTATTAAACATCTTCTATTTCTCTAAATACCACATCTCTACACCATCTATACTATACACAAACTAATTAGGTTCTAGGTTTCAAAGCTTATAACCTTTTAAACCATTTTTATTTGCAATAAAGATACACTTTACAACTTTCCTACCTAGCTTTCTCCTACTCTCCTTTAGAAAGTGTACATAGGAATCATATCCAAATACTCTAGGATGTTTAAGAGAGTGCTTTTTACCAATCCATACCTCATGTGGAATCTTGTTATCCAATGTTGAAGAGGGTGGTTTATTTATTGTTGTGAAATCAACTCCAAAAATAGAAGAAAATAGATATCAACGCCTTAGAAATAAGCCACTTCGAGGGGGCAACCTCCAATACATTACATGAATGAACAATTCTTGGATGATTCAAATTACAAAACCTCCTTTCTATATATAGGAGTCCATGGGGCAACAATGTAATCCTAGCCGACCTAACAATAATAATTTAAGGGCACAATAATAACAATATGTGGGTTACAAGGGTACAATAATAACAATAAGGGGGTTACACTAACAACAATAAGGGACTATACTAGTAATATAGGGACCTAACATGCCCCTCTCCTTCAAAAAAGTGTTGTCCTCAACGCTTGAGTAGCTATGGGTGCTTCTGTATAAAATTCTCATCCTCCCATGTAGAATCTTCAGTGGGTAAGTTCTTCCACTTGATGAGATACTCTAAAATTGATTGATTCCGTAGCTGTCGAGTCATTGTTTCCGTGACCACTTCAGGTTCTAATATGATTTTTCCTTCCTCATCAAGTTCTGGCAATATTGTTTGAACTGGAAGATTTTCACCTATAACCTTCTTTAAGCATGAAACATGCAAAATTGGATGCACACGTGAAGAAGCAGGAAGCTCCAATTTGTATGCCATCGTACCAATCTTTTGCAACACCTTGTAAGGACCATAGAACTTTGATGATAATTTATTATCCTTCTTAGCTTGCTTGAGGGAATTTTGTTTGTATGGTTGTAGCCGTAGAAATACCCAGTCTCCTACATCAAAACTTCTCTCGCTGCGATGTTGATCTGCCTATTGTTTCATTCAATTTTGTGCCAAATTCAGGTTGTCCTTTAAGAGTTGGAGAACTTCTTGTTGTTGCTCGATGTGATATTCCATTGCTTGAACCTTTGAATTTTCTCTTAAAGATGATGTGATGGATGGTGGATGATATCCATAAAGTGCAATAAATGGGGTCATTTTTGCTGCAGTATGGAAGGAAGTGTTATACCACCATTCAACGAGAGGTAACCACTTGACCCATTGTGTTTGTTTATCAGATACAAAACAACGAAGATATCCTTGCAAACATTTATTTACTATCTCAATTTGACCATTGGATTGAGGATGATAAGATGAGCTATGAGCTAATTGAGTACCCAAACAAGAAAATAACTCCGTCCAAAAATTTCCAGTAAAAATGGGATCTCTTTCGCTCACAATAACCCTTGGGTTTCCATGTAGGTTTTGAATTGTGTCCATAAATGTAGTAGCAACTGTAGTTAATTTAAATGGATGAGATAATGCACAAAAGTGTGCATACTTGGTAAGTATATCAACTACCACCATGATGACACTCTTTCCTTTGGACTTAGGTAAACTTGTGTTAAAATCCATTGAAATATCCTCCCAATGTTGACTTGGAATGGATAAAGGTTGTAGAAGACCTGGGGTCTTAATTGTCTCAACTTTATTTTGCTGGCAAACCAAACATTTCGCCATAAACTTTTGAATATTATATTTAAGGCCATTCCAAAAAAAATCTTTCTTCACCCTGTGGTAAGTTTTTAAAAATCCTGAGTATCCTCCTAAAGGAGAAGTGTGCAATTCCAAAAGAATCTTTTGTTTTAGTTGGGAATTATTACAAAGATATAAGCGATATTTGTACCATAAGGAATCATTTTTCCAACTAAATGTATCAGATGTACTAGGATCTTGCTGCAATTTTTGAATGAGTGTCCACACTTCTTCGTCCTTCTTCCATTCATCTCTTTCTCCAGTTATCCAATCTGTTTGGATAATAGAAATGGCACAAAGCAATGCTTCCACCTCTTCATTCTTTCTTGAGAGTGCATCTGCAACAACATTTAGCTTCCATTTTTTGTAGATTATTTTAAAGTCATAACCCAACATCTTTGTGACCCATTTTTGTTGTTCTTCTAAAGATAATCTTTGTTCCAAAAAGTGTTTAAGACTATCATGATCAGTTTTTACCTTGAAGTGTCTTCCCATTAGGTAAGTTCAACATTTCTTTAGTGCATGCAATATTGCTAACATTTCCTTCTCATAAATAGGTTTGTGTAAATACTTTCCTTTGATTGGATGACTTTCAAAAGCAATGGGTCTTCCTTCTTGCATTAAAATAACACCAATTCCATTTCCTAAGGCATCACATTCCACAATAAAGGTTTTTGTGAAGTCTGGCGTAGCTAAGATCGGTGCTAGGCACATTGCCTCTTTAAAATGTTTAAAGGCCTTAGTTGCTTCAAGACTCCATGAAAATGCATCTTTATTCAATAATATTCTTAGAGGTGTTGCTATTCTCCCATAATTCTTAACAAACTTGTGATAATACCCTGTTAACCTGAGAAATCCTCGCAACTGCTTTATGGTTTTGGGGAGTTTCCATTCCTTAATGGCTTTAATTTTGTTAGGGTCTACCTTAACACCTCATGAGATACAATATGACCCAAATATTCCACCTCTTGTACTCCAAAGAAACATATCGATGTTTTTGCATATAATTGTTTCTCCTACAATGGTTTGAGCACCTTGTCAACATGTTGAACATGATCCTTCCAAGACCTGCTATAGATTAGTATATCATCAAAAAATACTAGCACAAATTTTCTAAGGAAGGGTTTGAAAATGGAATTCATCAACCCTTGAAATGTAGAAGGTGCATTGGTAAGGCCAAAAGGCATGACCAAAAATTCATAATGACCTCATGAGTTCGAAATGCTGTTTTTGGAATATCTTCAGTCTTCATTCTAATTTGATGATATCCTGAACGAAGATCCAACTTGGTAAAATAAATTGCTCCATGTAATTCATCCAATAATTCATCAATCATAGGAATGTGAAATTTATCTTTAATGGTGAGCTTATTGAGCTCCCTATAATCCGGACACATTCGCCATGATCCATCCTTCTTGTGTACCAATACTACAGGAGAAGAGAAATAACTTTGACTAGGTTGAATTATACCCGCCTCTAACATTTTGTAATCATACGTTCAATTTCGCTCTTTTGGAAGTAAGGATATCTATAAGGCCTGATGTTTGGAGGAACACTTCCTGGAATCAAATGAATAGCATGATCATGATCACGAATAGGTGGGAGTCTTTTGGGAGTTTCAAACACCTTGGAATGATCGTCCAAGACTTGTTGGAGATCTGCAGAAATAGATGATTTTGATGTCGGAACTTCTAGTGAGCATAATTGTGCAATTACGCCTCGTTGTTCTTTCTTTAGAAGCTTTGTAATGACATTAGAGCTTATTATCCTTCCTGGCTTCCCTTCAATACCCCGTAATTCGACTTCCTTTCCTTCTGAAAAAAATTTCAAGAAAAGTTCTTGAAAATTAAAAGCTACCGTCCTCAAAGATTGTAACCATTGTACTCCTAGTACAACATCAGCACCTCCCATAGGAATGGAAAGCATTGGACTAGTCAATACATATTCCCCCATGGTTAGCTTGATATTATGGCATTTTTCAGAGCAATTTATAGTTCCTCCATTTGCAACCATCACTTGACATTCGGGTGCTGGGTATAGGAAACAATTTAATTCCTTGGCTACCTTATAATGAATAAAATTATGGGTGCTACCTGAATCAATCAACACTATTACCTTTTCCTTCTTGATATGTCCTTCTATCTTGAGAGTTTGAGGAGTGGTAATTCCTGCCAGTGCATTACACGATATGGTCGGATTCATTTCTTCCTCTTCTAGGGTTGGTTCCCGGTGTATATCCTCTTCTTGTTCATTTTCTTCTTCCTCTTCACAATCTATGTAAAATAATTTCTTCTCAGCACACTTATGACCTTTAGTGTATTTGCTATCACAACTGTAGCAAAGCCCTTTTGCTCTTTTTTTCTTCCAATTTTTGTGGTGTCAACCTTGTAGGTTGTGGAAATCTAGGCGTAGCAACACTTCCTTCTTTATAGAATTGAGTGGTAGGCTTCCTTGTCGCCATAATTTTACATTCAACTTTTCTTGCCAACCTGAATGCCTTCTCCAATGAATTAGGTTCCAAAACAAGAACTTCATGTTGGATGTTATCCTTTAGAGTGCCTATGAAGAGATCAATCATGTATTCCTCTAGAATATCAGTTACCCTTATATTCAATTTTTGGAAGTCCTCAATGTGTTGCCCCACTAAACCCTTTTGTTTGAGATTTATCAATTGGCTAAAGAAGGTGTTGCTCTTTGTATCCTCATAATGTGCTATCATTTCCTCCGTAAAAATCGACCAAGTGACAATTTTTTTACGGGAGCAAAGCCATCGATACCATACAAATGTATTTTTTTCTAAATGCAAAGTTGCAATGCATACCTTTTCTGTGTTTTTCACATTATGGAGATCAAAATATTGCTCCATCTGTAGTATCCATGTTACAGGATCCTTTCCATCAAACTTCCTCATATCCATTTTTGGAATATGGTGGTTCTTCCCGCCAACATTAGAGTTTATGAAATCACGATTAACATTTAGTTTGTTCTCATCATGAGTTTCCTCTTCTATCTTTTCACCATTAGGAAACATTTCTTGTATCAACTTTGTCAAACCTTCCATGTCTGCTTTTAGATCATTCTTCATGTTTTCCATCTTAGATTCCATGCCAGCTTCCATGCCATCCATCTTAGCTTCCATGCCATTCTTCAAACCATCCATCTTAGATTCCACGCCTTTCTTCAAAACTTCCATGTCATTTTTTGTTGCTCTTTACTAAGGCACAAGTAGTGAGAAGTATGGAAGCGAAGGACCTGCAGGACAAGATACGACATAGATTTTGTCATTGTATGTTGTATGCCATATACTATTTTATTATTCAGATTTTGGTTTAATATAACGAAGATTGGTGACTTTACATTATTGCACAATTTTGTTTAGAAAACTATGTATAATTATGAATGTGTGATTTAATGCTTTATATTTCCATTATGCAAAGTAGTTCATGGTTGAGATTCTTGGTTTGGTAGCATCAATGATTTTAAAACTCTAACCTAGACCCAATGTCATGGAAATTTATCAAATTGTAATTTAAATCTCCTTATGACGACCCTTAGTAATAATCTCAAAACATTCAAAGAATATGGAGGTTTCAATTTAGAGGAAAAATAAGAAGGGGGATTAAGAGATCAAGAAGAAACAAAGAACCAACCAAAGAAAGGACGTGAAAAATATCAACCTAGTTCAAGTGCCATCAATCATTCATAGTCCTTGTTCAAAGTGGAAGTGAAGGTCGATATCAAGTCATACCATGACAAGATTGATGTTTTGAAGCTACATAATTGGTTGCAATAAATGGAAGTTTATCTCAGTGTACATCAAATTGTGGAAGAAAAAAATATTTCATTTGCGTGATTGAAATTAGAAGGCCATGCCCTAACTTGGTGGAAAAGCCAGAAAAATACCTTGAGATTGGATGGAGAACCTCCAATGACTAAGTGGTAGGATTCAAAACCCTCATAAAGTCAAAGTTTTACCCTATTGGGTATGAAGAGGACCAGTGGATCTGATCGAAATACTTAAGGAAAAAGTAAGGGAAAAGCATGCAGGAGTACACCACAAGTTTTAGAAAGATGACCATAATGTTGGGTATCTCTCAACAAAACCCAAATGTACTCCTCAAATATTTTGGTGGTCTAAAATACCATTTGGGGGAGAAAGTGATGTTCAATCCTAGATCAATGGATGATGCTTCTGTACAAACGAAATAACTCGAAAACATAGGCTTGCAGAAAGGGAAATTAAGTGGACCGAATTAGAAGGATAAAAAAAATGCTTCTAAGGAGGGGAAGAATAACCAAAAAGGGGGAAAGATAAAAATAAGGTAGCCATGAAACATTAGTGCAAAGATACCAACAACCACTGCAACCACTATAACATTGATTACTATAGAGAGGAGTAGTGCTAGAAGTTGCATCCAAATCTAACACCTCCCCCCCCCTGCCAAAAAAATTAAAGATAAAAATAATAATAAGAAGAAGAAGAGGAATCGCATGGCCATTGATTAGAAAAACCAAGTTGAAAGAAACTTGGATGTGGATGAGAATATTGTTTGTTCATTAGTGCATAAGGAAGTAAATCTAAGTAGCATTCAACAAGAAGAAGAAAAAGAAATGAATAAACTCTTTCATATAAGTATACAGGTCAAGAATACGAAGATTGATGCTTTGTTTGAATCAGGGTCGCAGGAAAATTGCATTACCATAGAGATGGTAAAAAAATTGGGATTGGAGGTTTTTGTTCATCCAAGCCCATATCCACTAGGATGGGTAAATAAGGATGCATATTTAAAGAATTCCCTACATGTATATGCATGATGCAATATTCATGCAAAGAGCCAACTAGTATTTGATCATCAAGGATGGAAAATCGTTCACCATCAATTCACACAAAGGAAATTCAAAAATTTCACTAGTAAGTGTCAACCAAACCAAGAAATTAAATAGTTCCAACATTAAGTATGTTTTATTTTTTTTAATAGAAAATTAGTGTATAGAAGAGTTAATAAGAGAAAAGGCATACTTAGAGGGGTGTACTAAGAAATATAAACAACAATTGGAAGAGTTTCTATAGGCATACAAGGATGTGTTCTGAGATCTTAAAGTGTTACCGTGTAAGTGGAAAGTGTAGCAAAATATCCAACTATTTCCAGACTCTCCATTGGAAAATATTGGGTTGTACAAGAAGTCTATTATAGAAGTAAGTGGGGTGAAGAAACAATTTCAAAGAATCTTGAAACAGGGTGTCATTTGACTGAGTACATCACCATGTGGGTCACCCATCATCATTGTGCCAAAAAATGATGGGACTTGGTGGATGTTTATATATTACAGGGCATTAATGAATGATGTATTGCACCCTTTTATATATTCATTTTTTATTTTCTATTTGGATGATATACTGGTATACAATGCTACCTAGGTGGAGCAAATACCACATTTTAAGTAGATGTTGGAGATATTAAAGAAGCAGCACCTGCTAGCAAATATCAAAAAATGTGATTTTTCTTAGCACTCTTTGGTGTATCTAGGGTATGTGATAGTTGGGGGATAGCTGAATATAGATACTGCCAAGATGGAGGCCATCAAGAAATGGTTGGTTCCTACTAATTTTTATGAGGTCAGGAGTTTCATTGTGGAAACACAATACCTAAGGATATTTAAAACCTGCAGTTTTCAATAGTAGAGACACCACTCCACACCATAACAATAAGTGGTAATATTTTCCAGTGGGGAAAGGGTTAACAAAGGGATTTTGAGGAGCTAAAGAAGAATATTAGTCAAGCACTAGTTCTGGCATTACCAATCAAACTTGTAGAAACCCTTTGAAGTGGATATAGATGCAAGTGGGTATGATATGGGGGTGGTTTTGATGTAGGGAGGAAGGCCTATATTCTACCATTCTAAATAATTTCATGGGGTAGTTTTTAACTTCCCTACCTATGAAAGGGATATATATTCCCTGGTGCAAGCTGTGAAAAATTGGAAGCACTATATGATGAGAAAGGAGGCAATAATCTAGAAAGATCACCAAAAACTACAATACTTGCAGGCCCATAGTAAGCAACAACAAACTAGGCATTACAAGTTCTTGGGGTTTTGACAACGGTTTCATTAATTGGTTATCAAGTAAAATAAGGAAAACACAAACAAGTTGGACAACATACTCTCAAGGCCACTCACATCAATGATCACAACAATGGGGACTATTATGCACATGGAACCATTCACCCATGATGCATACATAGAGGCATATTCTTAGGATCAGGACTTTAAGGAGATTTTTTAACAATTGCAGAGTCAGAGTCAAGTGCATGATGGTGAAGAAACTATTTACCACCATCTCTGAAACAGGTTACTCTACATTATAGATAAGTTATGTGTTCCTTAAGGTGAGTGATTTTAGATTATTATAGAGGATCAAACCTCCAAGTTTGCAAGGAACTTCGGTGTAGGGAAAATTGTGGTCAACACACAAAGGTATGTGTATTGGCCCAAGATTCAAAAACAAGTACCTGGGTTCATAAGAGGATGCATTAATTTTTTTAACAACAAGCCTATTATTGGAAACATGGTATATATCAAATCTTACCTATACCCAATTTTCCTTGGAATATCATATCCATGGATTTTGTGGGATTTTAACCAACATCCAGGAAGGGACATGACTACTTGTTTTTGGTAGTCGATAGGTTTAGAAAGATGTGTGTTTGGATGCACTGTAAAAATACCAGCAATGGGAAAGAAACAACAAACTTTTTCTTTGGATAGGTTTGGGTGTACTTTGGGATACCAAGGAGCATCGTTTTAGATAAGGACACACAATTTATCAGTGCATTCTGGATGATATTGTGGGAGAATATGGACATAAAGTTGAAGAGATATATAACATTCCATCCAAAAATAGATGGGTAGAAAAAGGTAGCTAATAGGACTTTGGTACAATTTATGAGGGGATAAAACATGAAGTATTCAAAGACTTGGGATGAACATATGGGATATATGCACCATTATTACAACAAAATATTCCACACTTCTACAGGAAAAGTCCCCATTTGAAACTTTTTTTGGATATTTTTTGTCTTTCCCCTTAGACATTTCATATGGGAAATAAGAGAGGGAATATCTTATAGGAGAATCCTTGAGGGCTAAAAATTTTATAGAGAAGATCAGGCAAATCCATATATAGTTACAAGAGATGCTACAAAAGTCACATGAGAAATATAAGGATAGGCATGATCAACATGCAACAAAGAAATCATTCAAGGTGGGAGATAGAGTATGGATATAGTTGAACAAGGAGAGGCTATAGGACCTGTTAACAAAATCAAGGCCCTAAGGTATGGTCCCATTGAGATACTAGAAAATGTGGGTGATAATTGCCATCAACTTAGTTTACCACCATATATGCACATTTACCTAGTTGTTAATATAGATAATTTGAAACTCTAT
The DNA here is from genome assembly GCA_034641835.2 of Pinus albicaulis. Classification (NCBI taxonomy): domain Eukaryota; kingdom Viridiplantae; phylum Streptophyta; class Pinopsida; order Pinales; family Pinaceae; genus Pinus; species Pinus albicaulis. Next base: position 653,155,812 of record CM076578.1, read on the forward strand.
GAGCCTTCCATGCTAGATCAGGAAGAGGAACAACTCCTACCTTCAATGGAGGATTTGGCACCATATTCTTATGCAGAGTTGACATAAGATATAATTTTATAGAAGAGCCTAGAACTACAAGATAACAACAACATGTACTTTGGCTTATTGGGTAGAAAGGATGACTTCTAGGAAAAGCTAAATGGTACACCAGAGAGAAGGTGGAGGAAACATTTACTCACCTTATTCAATAGAATATTTTTGGGACCAAAAGAATCCCAAAATGGGTAGGTGTGATCTATATTGGATCTTTACATTGTTTTTGCTCCATCTCAATGCTTTTAGAGTGGAAAACATGGGCGAATAAGCTCTCAGGACCATTTTTACCAATGGGTCTTAGTTTGGAAAAACGAGGTTTGAAACCTTTTGGGAGTGTTTTTAGGCATCAAATGACATTTTTTCAGGGTAAAACCTTGCTACATTAGTGAACACCTTTTTATCCTGTTTTACATATAAAGACCTTTTCAACGACGTAAGAATCACATCAATCAACGTTTGTATGCAAAAGTTATGCCACTTAGAAATTAACCTTCCTATTTTCACTATCATAATTTAAGAGGATGCCACGTCAGCCCTCATTATTCATGAAAATTGGGCTATCCAAGTGATTATGATGTTTAATATTTTAGAGGAGTCTATATTGTAACTCTGGTTAAGAGTTAAGATAGTCAAACCTAATCACTAGTAGGCTATTAGGTTGTGTTATAACCGAGTCACTAGGAGGAAAAGGGGTTCCATTCTTTTGAGTGCATCTGTTCCATCGCCGAGAGTTACGATAGATAGAGCACACATAGAGGAATTGTGCATTGTAGTAGCTTGTGGCACACATGACATACTTCTGTGTACTTGCAACCATATTTCCATTCAGAGAAAGAGAACAAAGTGACATCATCTTCCAGCTGGGTTTTTCTCCCAAAAGGGTTTCCCAGGTCATATCTTGTGTCAATTGTGTGGGTAAGAATTTCACTATCCTCTTTTTTCTACAAAATTTTAAATTCACATGTATTCACTATTAACAATAAATCTACATATCAGAAAATTTAATAAAATTGTAATAGTGTAGAATTTCGTATTTTAAATATAATTTTATTTGATCTATTGTGATGAATTGTCCTATGGAATGTCCATAGTATTTTACGGATCATACTGGTATCCGAGCATTTTTGTTTTGGTATATAATGGATATTTGTAGGGGATATCATTAGTTCGGAAAAAAGGTTGTAAAATCCTAATCATGGGCAATGAATATATGAATAACCCTTGTGATCCTGTAGAGGAGAGGTTTTCACACCTAGAACAATAATTGAAATATATAAATCCTAATGTAAATCTCCTCATAATGGCCCTAAGTAATAAGCCTGGAATATTTAGAGAATATGGGGGTTCTAATGCAATGGACAAATTGGAATGGGGGTTAGGAGATCAGGAAGAAATAGAGAAAAAACCAAAGAAAATACCTAAAAATGATCAACCTGGTTCGAGTGCCATGAATCATTCATAATCCCTATTCAAAATGGAAGCAAAGGTCGATATCAAGTTGTACCAAAATGATATCAATTCTTTGAAATTAAATCAATGGTTGTAGCAATTGGAAGTGTATTTCAGTGTCCATTAAATTGAGGAAGAATAGAAGATTTCATTTGTATGGTTGAAATTAGAGGGCCATGCCCTAACTTGCTGTGAAAGCCACAAAAATACCTTGAGTTTGGAGTGAGAACCTCCAATGACTAAGTGGGAGGACTTTAAAACAATCATAAAGATAAATTTTTATCCTATCGAGTAGGGATAGGACTAGAGGATCCGATGGAACTACTTTTGGAAAACATAGTGGAAAAGCGTGTAGGAGTACACCATATATTTCAGAAACATGGCCATAATTTTGTGTATCTCTCGAAATAACTAAATATACTCCTTAAATATTTGGGGGATTTACACCAACATATGTGGGAGCAAGTGATTTTTTTCAAGCCTAGATCAGTGGATGAGGTTTGTGTACATGAATAGTACCTGGAAAACATAGGCTTGAAGAAAGGGAAACAAAGTGGATAGAAGTAAAAGGAGAAACAAAATGCTTCTAATGAGGTGAAGACAAAGACAACGGGGATAAAAGATAAAAGTATGGTAGGCACGACATATTAGTGCGAAAATTCTAACAACCACTACACCATTGATTACCATATAGAGGAGAAGTGTTAGGAGTTGCATCAAGAGCTTAACCCAAAAGAACAAAAATAAATACAATAAGAAGAAAAATCTCATGGCCTTTGATTCAAGCAACCAATTTGAAAGAAGCTCAAATGTGGATGAGAATATCATCAATACATTAGTGAAAAAGTAGGTGAAACTGAGTAGCCTTCAACAACGTGAAGAAAAAGAAATGACCAAACTATTCCATATAAAGATATAGGTCAAGAAGACAAGGATTGATGCTATTTTTTTCTCGAGATCACATATGAATCTCATTATTGCAAAGCTAGTCAAGAAATTTGGATTGGATGTTTGTGATCATCCAAGCCCATTCCGTTGGAATGGTTAAATAAGGATGGAGAGATGAAGGTAAAATAATTCAAAAATAAGAACCCCCATACCTAGGATATATGATTTGTTTGATCTGTTATCACTCTGTAATTTTTGAGGTTGTAGAGTAAATCATAGAGGTAACCTTAGACAATTTTGGAAACTGGGAATCAAGCCCTTCCAGTTTCAAATAGGGATATATCTATTGAATTTAGCTTTGTCTGCTGAAGGTATTAGGCTAGCTATTAAGTTCAGGTTTGGGTTGTTTGTATTGTTGGGTTGAAACTGGGAATATGGACCATTGGGAAAATGGAGTCACAGGTTTGGATTGATCGAATACATATTTTATAGGCTAAAATTAAAGGGCAAGGTAGGAAACTCTACTGGATCCTTTAAAATTTGTGGTATGGTTTTGAGGAATAGATTTAGAAATCCAATTAAAAAAAGAGAAATTAAGAATTATGAGTTTAATTTTCAATGGAAAACATAAAAACTATTCATAAGGCAGATACAAAGTGCACATGTAAACACATTCAGTTATTTTATAGTCTTAGATAATTCAAATTTAGAAAAACATAATGAAAACAAGAGATATACACATTCACAAAGATAGATGCACTTCACCATTAAAATTGACACAAGAATCCTTTAATTCTTACACTGTATTACTGAAAATATGATCAATGAAAGTTATGTGAGCTGCTTTACAATATAGTTCCTTTCTCCAAACGAGTCCCAACATGAATACTTCGAACTATGAAGTATTTATACCAAAATATTAAAAATATCTTGAATCAGAGGATCAAGAAAAAATTATGAAGTATCTAAAAGAAAATTACAAAATAACACAAAATTATAGGAATTTTCTGAACAATTTGGCTTGTTAGTACTATTCTCGAGGTTGTTGTTGCTAACTTTTGTTGATTGTGCCTGGAATCCTGCTGTGTTTTCCAAGATGGAAAACTGATTTTACTCTAGTAACTCACATAGTTTATCCCATCTATCTTCGGTTGGAATAGAAAATTTGATTAATTTTCTATAGGCTAGATTAACCTCTGTGTATTTCTGAAAAGTGAGCTTCATGATGAATAAATGCCTGAGCTCATGACTGATAAACAAATCAAACTCCAAAGGCTCCATGAATGCCTTCCCTGTGAGGTGGCCTTTGATGCCTGCAAATCTAGATGTGTCTTGGGTAATTTTGTCCAGCTTTTCTTGGTAGTCATTCAAAATTATTAGATTTTCTTGTTCATTAACTAGTCTTGGTAGACCTTTCCTGTTTAGCATTTGCATATTCTTATGAAACCTATAAATATTGATATCTAAATTTTGACATTTATTCTCCAGTTGAAGCATGAGGTTTATTTTGGTGTGCATTTTATTTACTTATATAATAGTCTCTATTTTGTCTTGGATCCCCAACTTCTCAAATTGTACTCTATTTTTGGAATTTAAGACCTTGATAACAGTTTTAGCTTCCCCAGGTTTATGTCCCAAATTTATCTTGATTTTTTTTTATTACCTCTATTGACCTTTATATCAGCTCCTACTTCTCAAACACAATCTGAATGGAAGGTCATATCTATGTGATGGCCTCATAATTTATTTATGTCCATATATTTTCTATGGCTTGGGCCAGAGTATTGGGAATTACTGATTCACTCTGAAACTTCTCAACTTTTAATGCCAGTTGGTGGGTTTTGTGTAACTCTGAGACATAAGAGTTATCAATCTTTAGCTTTTGTTATGACATTACCTTTCGATGAGCTCTTAATCTGGAAATATATTGCTAGTGAAGGTTCATATTATCCATGGCTTTTATTAATTCATTTGCAGGATCAATTTTCTGTTTTGGTTCCAAAGTTGAAGTAGACACACTTGGAGTGGTGGCCACTGCAATGGGAACAACTGTAAGAGGGACTATGACCAATTATGCAGCCTGCTCTTTTTCTCAGAGAAATTTCCTTAATTCCACCTCCTTATATCTAATCTGATTGTTCTTCTCAGTGATTATTCTGAACATGTCCTCTTTCTGTTTCTCCATCAATCCAACCTCCTTAGCATGTGGGTCTTCTGTAGTGCGCAATATCATCTACTTCCTTAATGCTTCTATATCAACATTTTTTCTCTTTACTATCTCTTATGTTGGCTTCACATCATTTGGAATCTATCCCAATTTAATTATTAAGTCCTCCAATGACTTAATTTTGGTATCTTTGGCTAACGATGAAATCCTTTCCAATTTGAGTTGTGTTTGTGTATTATTTATTGATGTTTGCAATCTGGAAGTTGACATAGCAGCATTAGTCAATAAATAATACATCATTTCACTAGACTATTTATGCATTTTCATTTGGTCAATGGGATGGATTTGTTGTGCATCAAATGAAAATACATGCTCTTCATAATCTGCTGGTGTCCTTGGTGTTATCACACTCAAAATTTTCAAAATAATGTTTATCCTAAGCCTAAAACCCACGTATATAACTTTTCGGGCCTTATTCATTTATAAACCCATTTATTATAAAGTCTTGGACTTTATGTTATAATCTCAGCCACCCATCGAATAGCCATGTTATATATAACTTACCATTATATATAATATATATCATATATATAACAAGAGCCACTCAAACCATTGGTGGGACCCCTTGTGCCTCATCGCATTTCGCCATCACAAATTTTTTTTTTACAACAATCCAATTCCAAACTTAAAAATTGCTGATGGGATATGAGGTCGGACCCATTCTCCGTAACACTTCCCTTCCATTTCATTTTCATTGAAAATCATTTAACTTACCCTTTTTCTGCCTTTTCGCTTTAACCTTCCACCTTTACAGTTTCATTTCTTTTCATTCCCTGGTCGTTTCATTTACTGCATCGCATTGCATTGGCTTTACTTTGTGAGCATCTGCAACATAGTTATTTTAATTGTGATGTGGTGAGTTAGGCCCCACCTCACCAGTTCCGGCCCCGCTTTACAACCATTGCAATACTTTGATATTTCATGATATCACATAAATTCCATAACACTTACCGCTTTAAACCTTCCGCCGATTCATAAAACTCCACCATATGCCAGTGGGTTCCTCTTCCCCCCACGTCTTCCATGCCATGTCACTCATCCCATCCCCCGCGCGTCGCACTTTGCAATGTTTAAACTTTATATCCTCCGCGCTTATAACTAAAGGCTGAGAGTTGCGATATGCATTGCGGTCGGGTCCCACTTACCCTCCACGTCACCTACCTTCCACGTCACTTCCCCTTTGCATCGCATTGCAGGTTGTATTCTTTATAAACTAAACTGTAAAGTTTGCGAAGTGTGTGGATGCGATGCTCTACAGAATTAAAGTTTAAAGGTTTTCAAGTCCGGTATTTTGGGTTTTTCACGCTATTTTGTTTATAAAAGGGTTTTAACACAATAAGAAGATTTAGGGTAGTAAAAAAACATAAAGGTCAAGCCAGGCAACCAAAAGTGTTCAGCACTCCATTCAATAGCATATATGTCTGCACAATTCTCAGCTCATCTATCAACATATCAGAGAATTGAGTTCCACGTCTTAAAGTGCCCCAATACATCAACACATTTAGAAAAAATGTAGCACAGGAAAATAGGATGACTATTTCGTAGTTCATTGAGGGCATTTATTCTTTGATGGTTGATAGTGCCATTCGAGCACCTAACTACTTTTGATGTAATTATGCACTCCTTCAGTTAGTAGTTGTAATAAATAAAACAGAGTCCTATTAGAAGTATAATTCTTTTAGAGACTAGCTGTCTTTTTTTATTCCAGGAAAGTGGTTTACAATTATGATAGGTGTCAAGGTCATAGTTTGATGATCTAGCCAACTAGGAAGATCATATGTATTCAACACAGGTCTATTTATAACCAGGAGATCGAATGACACGGGGTTGGAAGATGTTATGTAAGCACTAATCTTGTAATCTTTATCTATGAGTAACAGCCTATTTCAAACTTGAGATTCTGATCTGTATTCTTATGTATGTCTCTTATATCAGTATTTTACTTTCTCTCTAGTGTTCTAGTTATATAATCACTTTGAAGTCATGATTACATGCTCCAACTTCCTTTATACATCTAATCTTTTGTTTTGTCATGTTTTATTAGTTTACTTATGTATAATCACTTGGAATTCATGGTGACATGCTCCAATTTCCTGTATGCATATAGCTTGTTGTTTTGTCCTTCATGTGTGGTTTAATAAGAATACAATTTCCTTAGCTTCCATGAGATAAGTTGACTTGTGACTTAGTTTTCATATTGACTCCATAAGACCAATGGTAGTAAACCCTTTACATCTTTCACCTATACTAAAACAACAACATTCAATCCAATTCAAAGTTAGACATCTGCTTTCAAGTTATTCATTGAATACTATTTATTCTTTTGAGAGAGCCCTCTCAGACTGAAAAGGCTAATTTCTAGTTACAAGTTGGTTTGAAATAGTTAATTCAAGTTTACCATTGAAGCAACCCAACAAAAACTCAATTTGGTGATAACATTTTCTGGTGACACGAAGGTGAAAATTTTCTCCAGGAAGAATGACAAGGTTCTGATTTGACTTTTGATGGTGAACAAAAGCCAAACACACGAAGGTTGTACCATTCACCCAATGATTCCATTGTTCAATATCCCGAGCTTTAAAGTTCAAAGCGACTTCACTGGGAAGAATCCAGATTTCAAAACATTCATGGTGATCCAAGATGACAAGGTATGTGACAAACCCTTTATATGATGAAATGTTACAAAGTGTAAGGGATGAGTTAGCAGAATTTCAGATAGATGAAAATTTTTCAACAATAGTATTCTGTTGTTTGAAATCCAATCGACTCACACAAAAAAATAAAATTTGTTTTCTTGGTTTAGATGCTGAAAAAATAGAGAATGAAATTGAACTATTGGATTGTCAAATTGGTTCATGTGATTTCCAAGATCCTAAATAGTTTTTGGAAAATATTCCTCCTTCAAAAAAGGAGGAAATTGTTATACCATTTGACTTGCAAATAAAGGAGGAATGTGGTTATGAGCTTGATATTTTAGAGTTGGAATCAAGGTTCAGCCTTGATGAAGAAAATGAAAAGGATATCCAGGATCAATTTGTCTTTGAGAGCTTAAAAGGGATATCAATAAATTATGTCTTCTATGATCCCATAGCTGATTACATGGAAGAGTTCTATAGTCCAACTTTTAAAATATTTTTTCACTCTGAAAAACAGACCCATTTTCTCTTACCTTTGTCATTTCAGAATGAAGTTTACTTTTGTTTCAAGTGTAATCAAGGGGTTCAAGTATCAAATCATCTCATTGATTGGCTTTATTGGAGGTTTCATGTCGTTTGAATCAAACATGAAGATTGCAACTGTTAGGGTGGGTAGGAATGTGTGTGAATAGGCTCAAGTAGTCTGAGCATATTTCCAGCATGTACATATTTGGTTTTTCAGCAGTTATCATCAAGTTTGAGCCCAAGGAGAAGGCCATAAGAGTTTTAAGAAAGCTTGCTGGATTTTAGAAGTTTTATTTTCAAGAAGGATGGCACTAGAAACTACGAGTTCTTTGCTCTAACATAGGGGTACATTATCCGTAGTGGAGGCACTGTTATCACACACAAAATTTTCAAAATCATGTTTATCAGAAGCCCAAAACCCACATATATAACTTTTCAAGGCTTATTACTTTATAAACCCATTTATTATAAAGTCTCAGACTTTATGTTATAAGCACCACCACCCATCGAACAACCATGTGATATATAACTTACTGTTATATATAATACATATCATATATATAACAAGAGCCACTCAAACCATTGGTGGGACCCCTTGTGCCTCATCGAATTTCGCCATCGCAAAAGTTTTGTTACAACAATCCAATGCCAAACTTAAAAATCGTCGATGCGATATGAGGTGGGACCCATTCTCCGCCACGCTTCCCTTCCATTTCATTTTCATTGAAAATCATTTAACTTACCCTTTTTCTGCCTTTTCTCTTTACCCTTACACCTTTACAGTTTCATTGTTTTTCATTCCCCGATCATTTCATTTATTGCATCACATCGCATTGGCTTTACTTTTGTGAAAGCCCGCAACATAGTTATTTTAATTGCGATGTGGTAAGTCAAGCCCCACCTCAGCAATTCCACCCCTGCTTTACAACCATTTAAATACTTTGATATATCATGATATCACATAAATTCCATAACACTTACTGCATTAAACCTTCCGCCGATTCATAAAACTCCGCCATATGCCAGTGGTTCCCTCTTCCCCGCACATCTCAAACTATAAAATTTAAACCCTGCAGCTTATAACTAAAAGCTAAAAGCTGTGATCTACGCTATGGTATGGTCCCACTTCTTCCATGCCATGTCACTCATCCCCTCCTCGTGCATCACACTTCGCGGTGTTTAAACTTTATATCCTCCGCACTTTATAACTAAAGGCTGAGAGTTGCGATATGTGTTGCGGTCAAGTCCCACTTACCCTCCACGTCACCTACCTTCCGCGTCACTTCCCCTTCGCATTGCATTGTAGGTTGTATTCTTTATAAACCAAACTATAAAGGTTGTGAAGTGCATGGATGTGATGCTCTTTAGAATTAAAGTTTAAAGGTTTTCAAGTCTAGTATTTTGGGTTTTTTATGCTATTTTGTTTATAAAAGGGTTTGAACACAACAAGAAGATTTAGGGTAATAAAAAAACATAAAGGTCGAGTCAGGTAGCCAAAAGCATTCAACACTCCATTCAACAACATTTCTGCCTGCACAGTTTTTAGCTCGTCTATCAACATATCAACGAATTGAGTTCCACGTTTATACTACACCACTACATCAACACATGAGAAAAAATGCAACACAGGAAAATAAGATGACTGTTTCGTAGTTCTTTGAGAGCATTTATTATTTGATGGTGGATAGTGCCATTCGAGCACCTAACTACTTTTGATGTAATTACACACTCCTTTAGTTAGTAGTTGTAATAAATAAAACATAGTCCTATTAGAAGTATAAGTCTTTTAGAGACTAGCTGTCTTTTTCAATTCCAGGAAAGTGGTTTACAATTATGATAGGTTTCAAGGCCATAGTTTGATGATCTAGCCAGCTGGGAAGATCATATGTATTCAACAAATGTCTCTTTATAGCTAGGAGATCAAATGATACGGGGTTGGAAGATGTTATGTAAGCACTACTCTTGTAATCTTTGTCTATGAGTAATATACAGTTGCAACAGCCTATTTCAGACCTAAGATTCTTATATGTATTCTTATGTATGTCTCTTATATGAGTCTTTTAATTTCTCTCCAGTGTTCTAGTTCTATAATCACTTGGAATTCATGATTACATGCTCCAACTTGCTTTATACATATAGTTTGTTGTTCTGTCATGTTTTATTAGTTTGCTTATGTATAATCACTTGGAATTCATGGTGACATGCTCCAACTTCCTATGTGCATATAGCTTGTTGTTTTTTCCTTCATGTGTGGTTTAATAAGAATACAATTTCCTTAGCTTCCATGAGATAAGTTGACTTGTGACTTAGTTTTAATATTTACTCCATAAGCCCAATGGTAGTAAACCATTTACATTTTTCACCTATACTAAAACAACAACATTCAATCCAATCCAAAGTTAGTCATCTAATTTCAAGTTATTCATTGAATATCATTTATCCTTTTGAGGGAGCCCTCTCAGACTCGAAAGGCTAATTTCCAGTTACAAGTTGGTTTGAAATAGTTACTCCAAGTTGACCATTGAAGCAGCCCAACAGGAACTAAATTTGGTGATAACACTTGGAGTTGGTACTTTGGCTTCCAGGAATGCTATTTTCATTTCTCCCTTATCAATATTAAAGGATGAAAGCAACCTATGCTGCGATGTTGATGTATTCTTCTAGAATTGTGTATGGGTGGAGGCTTTCAGAAGCTCATTCCTTTGCTTGATTTCCTTGTACTTTACAAAGATGTTAGGCTTAGTAGTATCTTGAGCCAAATTAATTGACTGTGAAGTTTTTGGAGGATATTTTATGGTTGAAGAAGAAGGGGAGACCATGATGATATCATCCTCCCTGTTAGACACATGAGGTCTTGTCATCAAAATTGTATCTTATTCTTTGTTTCTTGGATGAAATACTGGTGTATAATTTGTATTTTGTTTCTTATTATAGATTAAGAATTCCTTAGCTACAATTTCTCTGATTGGGGATTATTCTCTTATCCTTTTCTCCTGTTTCTCTTGAGGTGTATGAGTCTAAGAGGTTGTTGTGGAGATGACCTGTTATTCAGCCTCTTGCAGTGTGTTTTCCTCCCATTAAGTTTGGTTCATATACTGCTCTATTTTTGGTCGAGGAGTATGTGTATAGATATTTTTCTTTTGCTCCACCCTTAGCTTTGAAATAAAACCAAAAGGGTCATAGGACCAAGTGAATCTAAGTTTGAGGTTCATTTATTTTAGCAACAAAACAACTTCTCTACCACTTGTTCTGGTATTGTAGACAAAGGTCGCAACCTGTGATTTAATTTTAAACTATGTGTTCTTCTTGGAAGCCACAAAGTGCTTGTCATCCATATGGATCATTTGTATAATGTACTCCAATGTGAAAAGTCTCATAAGTACAAGCTTTGGAAGCTTATAGGGTGGAAATTCACACCCATAAACCCTGATTTCTGTATAATTCTAGTATAAATACCATTCACCTATTTTTACTGGATCACTTAGGTGAACTAAACATGTGCCCCTATCCTGGGCTCTAATTCACTCTTTAGGAGGAAATCCACTGTATATAGAAAATTATCAACATTTTATGTGAAGGAGAATCTTATGGAGTTCCTTCTTACCAAGGATGTCCAATGTATCACTAATGAGGCTTTACCCTCCTCATCCATATTCTGTAGAGTGAAAGGAAACCTGTATGCTTGATAGTAGATGAACAAATACACTAATACTATAGAATACTTGAAAGATCCATCCGTGAGAAACTTATCCAACTAATCATGCATGTCATCTGCAATAAATTGACTGTAATTAAAAATGACAGGCTTCTCTTTTGTGGCAAATATTGAGAGGAAACCAACAATAGCTTCATCAACCCATTGGTTTGAATAGTAACCGAGGATATATGAAAAAATGGTGATAATTTGTTTGGCTACCTCTATAAACATTGAAGAGGAATATGGAGGGTTTTTTTAGGGAGTTGGGCATCTTGAGGGAGAAAGATCTAAAATATCTTAGCTCTCTATGGGAAATTCAAATTTTTATATAGCTATGTGAGAGAGTTTACAGAAAAAGGCTTGGAAGAATTTGAGTGATTTACTTGCAGCATCTATGATATGGTTTCAACTATAATGGTGAAGAGGACTTGACCATTACGACTTACTATGGCTCTCTCGGATGGCCAATAGATACTTTGACACCAGGTAATGAGTTCAGGGAACATGTGTGTTTGTGGAAACATGAAGTGTGGGAGAGAAGAATCCCATATGCCTAGTTCATCTGGATGGTCTAGGAATTTTTGTTTTAACCAATTGTGAAGTTTGAGAAAGTCGAATTCACAATTGGTATTTTCAATTTTATACCAAATGTCAACAAGGGGAAAGTGTTCTAGGTTGATGGGATGGGGAAACAATGAGTTTTCTTCGAGCTTCTTACCTTTATTCTTGGGGGATTTGCCTTTTGGGGCCATTATCAAACTATAGATTAGAAGGAGCTATGACAAGAAAACTAAATTACCTGATCTAGGGGTTACCTGGTAGGTACAAAGGTGGGGACATTGATTGAAATATGGAGCCAATGCGGGGTCAGTGCTAGAATTACAACAACAAGGAGGATTACCGGTTCCCGTAAGAAGTTGAAAACTTGTGAAAATTAATTGGTAATGGAAAAAACAATAAGGAAAAGGAAAAATACGAGTTTCATGTGTTAAAAAGGTGAATATTTTGATTTACCATTACAAGTTTACTGTTAGGAGGGGAGTGGGAACATTTATGACGGCATCAATTTATTGATGTAGCAGGGGAGTGCCAGGTGGTGATATTTAATTGGGAGTGATTTAGATATGGGGATGAATCAAACCGACAAGGCATGAGAGGGAGTGGGGTTTGTGAGTGTGAGTTGGCGAATGGAAAATGGAGGAGGTAGGATGAGGTGGGTGGAGTGGTAGTGGGGTTAGGTAGATACATGGCGCGAGGGTATTGGTGTGGGAGTATGCAGTCAACATGAAGGAGGAATTTTCGGAGGGGGGGGGGGTTGTGCAAAATGATATGGGGGCGCCACGTTAGGCTGTGGCTCCACCCCTTTTGGATGCCCCCGCGTGAGAAAAGCGCGATGGAGCTCGGGGAGGGCCTGAAATCACTCCCCCACCGTTGATCCAAACGAGGGTAATATGGACCGTTCTTTTTATCCAAACTTTTTAACTTTACATAAAATTCCATGATCCTTGGCCTTTATTACATACACTTTTAAAAGCGTGATTAAGCATAAATTAATGCTAATTAACACTAAATGACTTTAAACTAAATTTATCTAATTAATCTAAGGCCGCATTTTAGCTTGCAACCCTGTTTTCACTAATCTAAATAACCATTTCAACCAATATTAATCTAGATGGTTGATTTATTCCTTAACCTAACTTATTTGACAAAGTAAAAATCTATTCAAAGTGGCATTTAAACAAGCTGCACACTTATTTGAAACATTTCTAAATGAAATCCTTGATGCAATTTTTTTTATTTTTCTGGCGGCATTTGGACTAGCTCACCTAGGGGGACATTTCTAATATAATTTTATTTTAGTATTTTCCTTTCTTTTATTGTTTGTATTTTATTTTATTTCATTTTCTTTTTTCTAGTTTTTTTTGTCCCCTACAATTTCATTTTTATTTATTTATTTATTTTCTTTCTTCCATTTTCTTTGGAAATAAAGTTGAAATATGAAACATTGTTTACATTTGGAAACATAAAATCACCAGGTATAAATATGCAATTCATCCTTTGAAATATAAGACCCTAACAGTGGCTCCAATTGGGGATGCTGACCCCCCTATGGGGCAACAAAGAAACGCAGATCTTTAAATCTATAGACCAGTGCCTTATCCATTGTCAGTTTCTCAGATCTTTCAGGTGAACTACTATACCTGTTATTTACCTATACCTATGGTATCATATGAGTAGAAGCTTAGGGCATTCTCTATGGGCTTAAACTTCTAGTGAAGATCACCTGCACTCTTGCAATGTAAAAGCAAAATGACACTGAACAAAATGAATGAATTACTCTAATTGGGCAAAAAATAATGCTTTAATTATTTTCCATTTACAGGTCCACCTGGCAGCTCATGTCCATTCATATTTGTTAGAAGGAATGCATTGTGGCCCCTGAAGGCTTCAATATTGAAAGGCCCTTTCCATAAGCTATCAAAATTACCATGCTTTCCCTTATCCTCATTTTTGGAATCCCATTTCAAAACAATATAATTGATTTAAAAGTCATCTTCTTTAGTCCTTCTATCATAAATCCTCTTGATGTTTTCCTGAATGACTTGAGTTTTATGATAGAATTCTTCCCTTTACTGTTGTGATTGAATAGTCTGGTTTATTTTTCTTTACATTGGTCTCCAACTTTGTTTCCTACAAAAATTTAAGCACTGGAATTTCCAAATAAGTTGGGAAAATTGCATCTGTTCCATACACTATCTGGAATGGTGACATTCCAATGGACCTCTTGGTAGTAACTCAGTCATCCCACAATGCATTGACTAATTTTTTGCACAAAGACTTGTTATTCTCCAACATTAACTTTTTGATAATATTCACCAAACTCTTGTTAGAGGACTCAACTAACCCATTACCCTGAGGGTAGTAAGTAGTAAAATGACCCAACTTAATCTAATATTTGTCACAAAAATCTATCATTTTCTTTGACTTGAAGGCAACAATATTTTCAGTTATAATTTTATGGGGGCATCCAAACGTAGACAATATATTTCCTTCGAAAAATTGAAAGATAATAGAATCAGTGGCTTGTCTAGTGGGTATGGCCTCTATCCATTTGGTAAAGTAGTCTGTTTCTATCAAAATCCATTTGTGTTGTCCTGAGGAACTAGGGTGAATTTCAGCAATGAAGTCTAAACCCAATTGTTGAAAAGGGACTTCTACATAAATTGGTTTTAAGGGTAAAGGAAAAAGTTTTATTTTTCCTTCAAATATTTGGCATTGATGACAAGAGGTGACCTTTTTATGCACATCAGAGAACAAAGTTGGCCAATAAAAGCCAGCGCTAAGAATTTTCTTTGTTGTAGATTTCTAGTATAAATGGCCACCACAATCTCCTTGATGAAATTCTTCCATAACCTTGTCTGCTTCATCTTTGAACAAACAATTTAGTAATATTCCTCCAACATATTTCCAATATAAATTGTTATCAAGAATACAAAATATCATGGATTTAATTTTAAGAAATCTTGCCTTGTTTTTTTTTAAACTACGAGGAGGATGTCAGTTCTGTAAGACAAAAATTATGTCTACATACCATGGTGATGTGCTAAAAGTTTTTGAGATCGGTGGAGTTTCCTTCTCTTCTTGTTCATCCAATTTTTCAATGAAATTGATGTCTAACACCTTACAATTAGACTCGTCCATGAGTTTTGCTAACCCTTGTCCTTTGATAAGATTTGTTGGTCTAATTTCAATGTCATATTCCAGAATGATAGAAATCCATTTTCCCCTTCTGCCATCTGGATCTGTTTGGGTTAGAATGTCTTTAACCATTGCAATTGGGACAAAGGCAATAATGTGTGAATGTAAAATGTAAACCCTGAAATATTTTAATTATTTAACCAATTCAAATGCCTATTTTCCATGATATTATACTTCAGTGATGCATCTCTCAATGCTCCGTCAAAAAAGGAAATTGGCTGCTCATGAGCTTCAACATTCTTCCGAAACAAAAAAATTGCTATTGTATGATTAGATGCAAAGGAAAATATCATGAAATATTTTGTAAAATTAAGACTTATTAGAATTGGTGGAGTTGTTAATTCCTTCATAGCTTTAGTAAAGAATCCTTTACCTCATTATGACATTTCATTTCAGTATTTTTCTTTAACATATCAGTGATTTCTTTTAGGATTTCAGCCAAATTTGGTATAAATCTCTGAAGGAAGTTTATTTTTCCAATAAAGGATTGGACTTCTTTCTTATTCTCGGGAGGATCTATTTTCAATATTGCTTCCACTCTGTTAGGGTTAATTCTTATGCCCTCTTTTGAAATAATGTGTCCTAACAGTTTCCCTTCTTCTAAACCAAACAATATTTTCTTAGGGTTAAGAGAGATACCATATTTTTTTCATTTTTCAAAAACTTTCCTTAAGTGAAGCAAATGTTCCTCATTTGTCTTTGAAAATATAGTGATATCATCTAAATAAATGACTATGAACCTACCTATTTCATCTGCAAAAGCAATATCCATTGCTCTTTGGAATGTAGCACCAACATTCATTAGACCGAAAGGAATTTTCACATACATGAAAGTGTCAAGGTGTAGTGAAAGTTGTTTTCTCTTAGTCATATGAATGTACTATAACCTGATTGTAACCATAAAATCCATCTAAAAATGAAATCCTCCTAGATCCAACTACTTTCTGTAGGATATGGTCCATCTTAGGAAAATGATAGTTGTCTCTTAGGGAAGCCTTGTTAAGATTTCTAAAATCAACACATAGTCTAATTTCCCCATTCTTTTTCCTAGTAGGGACTAAGATTGATACCCAATTAGAATACCTCAATAATACAATAATTTTGGCATCATAAATAATTTTAACTTCTTTTTCCACTAGGGGTAAGAGCATGGGATTGATTCTTCTATGCTTTTCTTTGAAAGGTTTGTGGTCTTCTTTTATAGGAATTTTATGTTGTATAATGTTGATGTCATAAGAATTTAGATCCTCATAACTCTAAGAAAATAAATCTATGAATTCTTTGAAAATATCAATGTATTTCTATTTCACTCTAGTAACTCACATAATTTATCCCATGTATCTTTGGTTGGAATAGAAAATTTGATTAATTTTATATAGGCTTCATCAACCTCTGTGTATTTATGAAAAGTGGGCTTGATGATGAATAAATTCCTGAGCTCATGACTGATAGGAAAATCAAACTCCAAAGTCTCCATGAATGCCTTCCCTGTGAGGTGACCTTTGATGCCTGCAAGTCTGGATGTATCTTGGGAAATTTTGTTCAGCTTTTCTTAGTAGTCATTCAAAATTATTATAGTTTATTCTTCATTAACCAGTCTTGGTAGACCTTTCATGTTCAACATCTGCATCTTCTTGTGAAATCTCTAAAATTGATATCTAAATTTTGGCATTTATTCTCTAGCTGAAGCATGAGGTTTCTTTTGGTGTGCATTTTCTTTACTTCTAGAATAGTCTCTGTTCTGTCTTAGATCCCCAATTGCTCCAATTCTAATCTATTTTTGGAATTTAAGAGCCTGATAATAGTTGTAGCTTACCCAAGCTTATGTACCAAATTTGTCTTGATTTGTTTTATTACCTCCGTTGAACTTTGTATCATCTCCCGCTGCTTAAACAAAATATGAACAGAAGGCCATATATGTGTGATGGCCTCATTTATTTTAGTCCATATATTTTCTCTAGCTTGGGCCAGAGTATTGGGTATTACTGATTCACTCCGTAACTATTCAACTTTTAATGTCAGCTAGTGGGTTTTCTGCAACTCTGAGACATAAGAGTTATCAATCTTCAACTTCCATTTTGAAATTACCTTTAGCCATGCTCTTAATTTGGAAATCTCTTGTTGGCGAAGGGTCAAATTATCCATGGCTTTTATTAATTCATTTGCAGGATCAACTGTCTGTTTTGGTTCCGAAGTTGAAGTATATGCACCTAGAGTGGTGGCCACTGCAATGGGAACAATTGTAAGAGGGACTATGGCAAATTGTGTTGCCTGCTCTTTTTCTCTGAACAACTTCTCTAATTCAACCTCCATATCTCTAATATGATTTTTCCGCTCAATGATTATTCTGAACATGTCCTTTTTATGTTTCTCCATCTGTCCAACCTCCTTAGCCTGTGGGTCTTCTGTAGTAGGCAATTTCAGCTGCTTCCTTAATGCTGCTATATCAACATTTTTTCTCTTTACTATCTCTTCTCCTGCCTTCAAATCATTTGCATTGTATCCCAATTTAATTACTAAGTCCTCCAGTGAGTTAATTTTGGTATCTTTAGCTAAGGATGAAATCCTTTCCAATTTTAGTTGTGTTTGTGTATTATTTACTAATGCCTACAATTTGGAAGCTCACATAGCAACATTAGTCGCTGAAGAATACATCAATTCACTAGACTGTTTATGCATTTACACTTGGTCAATGGGATGGATTTTCTGTGCATCAAATGAAAATACATGCCCTTCATAATCTGCTGGTGTCCTTGGAGCTGATACTTTGGCTTCCATGAATGCTATTTTCATTTTTACCTTCTCAGTGTTAAAGGCTGAAAGCAGCCTATGTTGTGATGTTGAAATCTACTTTTAGAATTGTGTATAGGTGGAGACTTTCAGTAGCTCATTCCATTGCTTGATTTCTTTGTATTTTGCAAATATGTTAGGCTCAGCAGTGTCTTGAGCCAAATAAGTTGACTGTGAAGTTTCTGGAGGATATTTTGTGGTTGAAGAATAAGGGGAGTCTATGATGATATCATCCTCCTCGGTAGACACATGTGGTCCTATCGTTACAATTGTCTCTTGTTCTTTGTTTCCTAGATGAAATACTGGTGCAAAATTTGTCTTTTGTTTCTTCTTATAGATTAAGAATTCCTTAGCTCCAATTTCTATTATTGGGGATTATTCTCTTATCCCTTTCTCCCATTTCTCCCGAGGTGTATGAGTCCAAGAGGTTGTTTAGGAGATGACTTGTTCTTCAGCCTCTTGCAGGGTGTTTTTCTACCATTGAGTTTGGTTCATATACTGCTCTATTTCTGGCCAAGAAGTATTTGTATAGGGAGTTTTCTTTTGCTCCACCCTTAGCTTTGATATCAAACCAAAAGGGTCATAGGACCAAGTGAAGCTCAGTTTGAGGTTAATTTGTTTCAACATCAAATCAAATTCTCTACTAGTTGTTTTGGTATTGCAGACAAAGGGCCCAACCTGTGCTTTAATTTTAAACCATGCCTTCTTCTTAGCAGCCACAAAGTGCATGTCATCCTTATGGATCATCTGTCTAATGTACTCCAATGAAAAAAGTATCATAGGTACAAACTTTGGAAGCTTATAGGGTGGAAATTCACACCCATAAACCCTGATTTCTGTATAATTTTGGCATAAATACCAATCACATGTTTTTACGTGATCACTTAGGTGCAATTTTTTTTTAGCACCTGCCCTTATCCTGGGCTCTAATTCACTATTTAGGAGGAAAAATACTATATATAGAAACTTATCAACATATTCTATGAAGGAGAATTCTATGGAGTTCCTTCTTACCAAGGATGTCCAATGTATCATTGATTGGGCTTTACCCTACTCATCCATCTTCTGTAGAGTGAAAGGAAACATGTCTGCTTGATAGTAGATGGAAAAATACACTAATACTGCAGAATAATTGAAGGGTCCCTCTGTGATAAACTTATCTAATTGATCATGCATGGAATCTGCAATAAATTGATTGTAATTAAAAATGATAGGCTTCTCTTTTGTGACAAAGATTGAGAGGAAACCAACAATGGATTCATCAACCCATTGGTCTCAATAGTAACCAAGGATATATGAAACAATGGTGATAATTTGATTGGCTACCTCTAGAAACATTGAAGAGGAATATGGAGGCTTTGTTTGTGGAGTTGGGCATCTTCAGGGAGAAAGATTTGAAAGATATTAGCTCTGTGTGGGATTGTCAAATTTTTATATAGCTTTTTGAGAGAGTCTACAAACAAAGGCTTGGAAGACTCTAGGAGATTTACTTGTAGCATCTGTGATATGGTTTCAGCTGTAATGGTGAGGATAAATTCACCATTTGACTTACTATGGCTCTCTGGGATGGCACATAGCTACTTTCACACCAGGTAATGAGTTCGTGGAACATATGTGTTTTTGGAAACATGAAGTGTGGGAGACAAGAATCCCATATGCTTAGTTCATCTTGTTGGTCTAGGAATTTTTCTTTTAACTAGTTGTGAAGTTTGTGCAAGTCGAATTCACAATTGGTATCTAGAATTTTGTACCGAATGTCAACAAGGGGCAAGTGGTCTAGGTTGATGGGAGGGGGTAACATCGTGTTTTCTTCAGGATTCTTACCTTTATTGTTGTGGGATTAGCCTTTTGGGGCCATTATCAAACTGTATATTATAAGGAGGGATGAAAAGAAATCTAAATTACTTGTATCTAGGGGTTATATGGTAGGTATAGAGGTGGGGATGTTGATTGAAATATGGAGCCAAGGCGGGGTCAGTGCTCAAATTACAAGAACAGGGGGGATTACTGGTTCCCGTAATAACTTGAAAACCTGTGAAAATTAACTGGTAATGGAAAAAATAGAAAGGAAAAGCTAAAATAAGGGTTTCCTATGTTAAATAGGTGAATATTTTGATTTACCATTATAGGTTTACTGTTAGGAGGGGAGCGGGAAAAATTTATGTTGGTAAAGGTTTGCTGTTGTGGCAGGGGAGTGCCAGGTGGCGGTATTTGATTGGGATCTATTTAGACATGGGGGACGAATCAAATGGACAAGGCAGATGGTAAGTGAAGGAGGTAAGTTGAGGTGGATGGAGTGGTAGTGGGGTCAGGTAGATACGTGGTGCAAGGGTATTGGTGCGAGAGTATGTAGTCAACAGGAAGGAGGACTTTTCGGAGGGGGTGAGGGGTGCGATGAGGGAAATGGAAAGGAGGGGGTATGAAATACTGTGAGGGTGCCACGTTAGGCTATGGGGCCACCCCTTTCATACCCCCCATGCGAGAAAAGCACGATGGAGCTCTAGGGGGCCCGAAATCGCTCCCCCACCGTTCATCCCGGCGACGATAATCTTGACCATTATTTTTATCCAAAATTTTGAACTTTACATAAAATTCCATGATCCTTGGCATTTATTACATAGGCTTTTAAAAGTGCGATTAAGCATAACTTAATGATAATTAACACTAAATGACTTTAAACTAAATTTATCTAATTGATCTAAGGGAACATTTAATCTTTCAGCATAGTTTTCACAAATATAACTAACCATATGAACTGATATGAAGCTATATGGTTGATTTATTTCCATAAGCTAACTTATTTGACAAGTAAAAATCTATTCAAAGTGGCATTTAAACAAGTTGCACACTTATTTGCAACATTTCTAAATGAAATACTTGATGCAATTTTTTTCATTTTTCTGGTGGCTTTTGGACTGGCTCACCTAGGGGGAACATTTCTCATATAATTTTCTTTTTGTCTCTTCTTTTTCCTTTATTGTTTGTATTTTCTTTGATTTAATTTTCTTTTTTCAAATTTTTATTTTTCTTTTTTATTTATTTATTTATTTTTCTGTCCCCTACAATTTCAATTTATTTGTTATTTTTTATTTGGAAATAAAGTTGAAATATGAAACATTATTTACATTTGGAAACATAAAATCATCAGGTATAAATATACAATTCATCCTATGAAATATAGGACCCTAACAAGATAAATTGCAAGAAGAAAAATAATTTTATAAAATGGACATAAAGTCTGGATATCACCAGGTTCGAGTTAGGGAAGGAGATACCCAAAAGACTGCCTTCAAAACCAATAAATGTTTGTATGAGTGGTTAGTCATGCCACTTGGCTTATGCAATGCACCAACTATATTTATGAGATTAATGAATGATGTACTGCACCCTTGTATAGATTCAATTGTTATTTTTTATTTGGATGATACACTGGTATACATTTTTACCCGGGAAGAGAACAACTCACATTTGACACAGGTACTAGAGATATTAAAAAAACACCAAATGTTAGCAATACTCAATAAATGTGAGTTTTCACTACAATATTTGGTGTATCTGGGGTACGTGATAGGTGGAGGAGATATGTAGATAGATCCTGCCAATATGGAGGCCATCATGAGGTGGTGAGTGCCTAATAATGTTTCTAAGATCAGGGCTTTCATTGGGCCATCACAGTACCTGAGGAAATTCATATGCTCATTTTTAATTGTAGCAGCAACGCTCCATGCCATAATAAGTGGCAATAATTTTGAGTGGGAAAAGGGTCAACAAAGGGATTTCGTGGAGCTAAAGAAGAAGAATAGTCAAGCACCAATTCTAGCATTGCCAAAATTGTAGCAATCCTTTGAAGTGGAGACATATACAAGTGAGTATGCTATGGGAATGGTCTTGATGAAGGGCAGAAGGCCTGTATACTGCCATTTTAAATAATTTAATGGACAAATTCTTAACTGTTCTACCTATGACTAAGAGATCTATGCCCCAGTGAAAGTTGTGAAGAAGTGGAAGGACTATCTGATGGGAAAGGAAATAGTAATCTACATAGATCTCCAACCACTATAGTACTTACAGGCCTAGAGAAAGCTACAAAAAAACAAGCATTACAATATTGTTACAACAAATCAGTCCACACTTCCGTAGGAAATTCCCCATTTGAAACTTTTTTTGGATATTTTCTGCCTTCACCCTTGGACATTGCATATGGGAAATAAGGAGTGAGGGAAGATCTTACATGAGACACATTAAGGGTAGAAAATATTATAAATGAGATAAGACATATCCATATATAGGCACACAAGATATTGCAAGGAGTCATAGGAGAAATATAAGGTCAGGTATGATCAACATAGAACAAAGAATCATTCAAGGTGGGATACAAAGTATAGTTATAGTTGAACAAGGAAAGGCTATTGGGGTTTGGTAAGAAAATAAAGGATCTAAGGTATGATCCCTTTGAGATATTGGAAAAGGCGAGTGAAAATGCCTATCAACTTAGTTTAGCACCATATACGCATATTTACTCATTTATGAATGTAGAGAATCTGACACTCTATGAGTCTTCCATGCTAGATCAAGAAGAGGAACAAACTCTAACTTTTGCGAAGGATTTGGAACCAAATGCTCAAGAGGAGTTTAAACAAGATACATTTTTTTAGAATAATTTTAGAACTACAAGACATAGGTAGCATGACCTTTGCCAGATTGGGTTGAAATGAAAACTTCTAGGCAAAGATAAATGGTACACCAGAGAGAATGTGGAGGAAAATTTCCTCACATCATTCAGTAGAAAATTTTGACGGCCAAAATCCTCTAAAAATGGGAAGGTGTGATTCAAATTTGATCATTGTATTGTTTTTCATCCATCTTAATGCTTTTAGAGTGGAAAAAGTGGAGGAATCATCTGTTAGGAATTTTTTTACTAGTGGGTCCCAGTTTGAAAAAACAAGGTGTGGAACCTTCCATTTCTTATCATTTCTTATCGAGGACAAATGAATTCCCTTGATAGCACAATTATCCTCGGAGTAAGCAGCTACGGAATTGGATTTCATTGTGTGAAGTGCGAAGCCACCACCACACAATGAACATTGTTAGCTAACTTGGATCTGGAAAATATTCTTTTGCCTAGAGCAAGAATCGATGTATTATCAAAATTGCTTTTTCTTGCCACAAATTGAACCCACTACCTTTCGAAATGCCTCTTCCACTCTCCATTTTTTTTAATAAGGAAGATATTGCGTGATTTCAATGCACTGTATTTCGCATAGACCAAGAATCTCCTCGTATTTTGCAATTATGCTCTTGATAGAAATACAACCTCATGGATTTGGTTGAATAAAACGTATAAATTCCACTAGCTATAATATATCCTCGTTAGGCATTGATGTAGACATTCGAAAATCCCACCAGCAACACCCATATTCAATAGCATGTACTAGGAAAAACATCTAAATTTAATAATTTTAACAATTCAAACAAAGGATTCATGAGAGACATAAGTTATAATTACTTATTTTTGTTCAGAGGATATAGGAGGATGGGTCCTTTAATGCTATGTTTAAGAATCCGTTTCAAGACCTTATTATCAAAGCATGCAATTTGAGACTTTGATCGGAAGAAATTTAGCCATGGATGAGGAGCATCCCACATTTCGGTGGTTCTAGCCGAGAACTCTTCACCATGTACATGATTTAGAAAATTGAAATAATATGATATGTCAATTACATAGTTAAAGCCTCTTCTTATGAAACTCAGAGGAGCCAAGATGTTCTCTGATTGCAATGTAAATGAATTGTTCAAAGCCAAGTCCCCATATCACAGGGAAAGGTATTATCATCTAATCGAACCTTTTTAAAGGCCATGATATCAGTTTCATTGCTATAATATAATGCCACCTCTAGGAAATAGAAAATTGGGCATGAATTGGGAGAGATGAGCGAAGAATCGAAAATGACATCGGTTGATCGTAGTATATATAGAATAGAAAATTCGACATGAATTGGGAAAGATGAGCGAAGAATCGAAAATGGCATCGGTTGATCGTGGTATATATAGAATCCCTGCTATCAATGGAATATTTATCTTTAGGAAGTACAAAGCTCTTGACATAAAGAAAAAATAAAATAAAATAAAATAAAATAAAAAATGTTGTCTGGAAGAGAAATGAGCATCTCTCGATCACGTGAAACCATCACAATATTCCTCATAACTCTTACACCTTCCATTTTTATGATCAATATTAAATTGCTCTCACTTTCAACTCAGACACTATGAATACAGAATCTGGCAATGATGCCTAAATGTGTCTGTCCTTCCTTGTAACAAAATTTGGACCATTATCTTGTTAGAGCCATAAAGGAAAATAATATATCACAACCAAAGAGTAAAATGATCTCTTCCTATTTCCAAGGGATTGTCTATGCGATGCACTAATTCAAACAAAGTGAGATTCATATCATTATAGTCACATCCATGATGGATTCCCTAATATTTGAAATTGAAATTCACACATTCTTAGAAAAAAAAAAGATTACATATAAATTCATTCGTTAATTTCTTCGCTAATCATGAGTGGGGTGTGTTATACACAACATAAAATAAAATATTGATTTGAGATTCTAGAACATATAAATATTCAAGGGACATGATCTCCAAGGGATTGAATTCCTGAAAAGTAATCTTTGTAGGATAAAAGTTGATGAATCTTCTCACAATCCATTTGTGTGACAACCGCCTGAAATTCCTTTGACATTTTTTTCCCGGAGACATTTTTGTTTCATGTGATATATATCTAGTGAAAGCTTGTAATTCATATATATATATATATATATATTATGACTTTAGCCCACCCGAGTCTCCATTCATCAACATTGAGATATAGATAGAAGATTCCTCTTTGCATGCATGGCCCTTCAACCTCAAACATATCAATTTCACATCCCTCAAAGGCGTTTTCCTGTATGTGAGTCCCACCTTGTTTTTGGTGCCTTGATTTGGGATATGTGAGTCCCACCTTGTTTTTGGTGCCTTGATTTGGGATTGAACATAGGCTTGGGATCATCGTGTAGAGTGCAGAGGTGGTGTTTTTTTGTGCAGTGTGGAGGTGGCTTAGAGCTCTGCATAATGAAATCCACCTCCTCACTCCGCACAATGATATTTATAAGACTTTCCATTGGTCAAATATAAATGAAAATATTGTATTTATTTATCAGCCATTATTTATGTAAATATGTATATCAAACTTAACCGTGCACAGAGTGATTTAGATGTATGTGTACCCGACATCCTCCATTAGAGAAAATCTCCCTTCCTAGCCCAACGTTATAAGATAGAATATGATGTCATTCACTAATGTAATGATAATTCAGAGGGAATTATTGGGCCAAGTAAAACCACTACTTAAAAGCCACGACAATCAATAGATTGATCTTATCTTCGCACTTGTCACCTCGAAGTACAAAGCTTACTTACCGTATGATACACGACAAGCAATGTGTGACCTGTAGGCTGTGACAAACTCATTCGGGCTGTTGCAAGGCTCTAACATAGTGCACTTATAACTACTATCAACCTATGCATATCCTTGATGTCCATTTGCAGCTTTTGTGCCTCCATTCATGGACATATCTATCAATTCACGCTGACTCCATTGCATCCGTTCACAAACATCACCATTAACTTGCCCCATCTCCATTCTATGTTTAATTTGAAGGATAATATGCATGATTTCGAGAAACCATTTAACTAGTAAGTCATATTGCATTTATTCTAGTGAAGCATAACAAATTTTTCATCTGAATAATTTATGTGATGACCGCCAATTCTCCCTGTGTAAGGAATCTATGCTATGCCATCAAATTAATAGAAATCCACTCCTTTCATCTTTTCTTTTTGACCATTGAGGAGAATTGAATCTAACATCTTGTAAACTTCGTTCATGGTTTCACGTAATCATAAGAGTCATAGAAGTAAATTATTTACGTAAACTACATTGCATTTGCAAGTTATTATTTCAGGTAAACTACATTGCATTTGCAAGTCTCTGGATTTTTGAAGGAACACATTACGATGACTAAAAATTGCGTGGAATTTGTTATTTTATAACTTCGTAGTAAGAAATTATCATATTCTCTTACTAAAATTTGCGTGGAATTTGTTATTTTATAATTTCATGGTAAAAAATTATCATATTCTCTTCTATAATCGGATTCAGCATTCTAAAATACTCTTAGGGCACTTCAATTGTGCAAGGTTACTCATCAAACTTCTATTTTCACTAAATTCTTGCCGGAATTTAGAGAAATTTGACTGGAAAAAACTACAGTAAAAGCCTTCAAAAATCACATTATAGACTACTCGATTTCTTTATACACCTTTTCTCCCATTTCCCACACAGCCTTTTTCTACATAAAATAGTAGTTGTTTGATATGAAATTAATATATAAAAATTTCTTCATATATTTGTTTATTTCCCGAACCTGCTCACTTCTTTCTCCACATGTTTGCACATTTGCAGAATGTATCAATTTTGGGGCTGGGGGAGATAATATGCAAATCTTTTTATTCCCATGAATTGTGTAAAGGTAGGGATAACGACAGACTGTGAACACAAAACATCCCACGCCGCTTTAATCATGTTAGCATATCGATAACGACCAAAAGAGATAACATATTGTAGAAACAATTATAGAAACATAAATAACAACAAAATAAATTCCTTTCACAAAGAGACATGGGCTATGTTGCTATGTAGCTATCACCTTTGTTACATTAAACCTATATTCCATCATTATATGTTAAGGTTATAGTTACCTTTGGCCATTTTTTACCTCTGACCATTTTTTAGTATTTCCCTTATCAATTCAATAATAAAAAATGTATTATTTTTTAGTAGAAGAGTAATATAATGTATATTCGATTTTTTTTCTATTTGAAATGAATAAAAAAGGAAAATAATTGATTTTTTTGAATAGAAAAAACATGTGAAAAGAAATGCATAGTTATCAATTTCTTATTTTGAATTAAAACTTCCTTTGACTATCAATATTTAAAAATTAATAGTGACTATGGATTTTGTAGGCGACACATGCAGCCACCACAATAATCAACAAGAAAATAACTCTGAGTTGGATTAGTTTGAAATAACAATGAATAATAAACTAAAATTTAAACACCGGATTGAAATTGCTAAAAAATCCAAAAATTATTGAGAAATATACCTCATAACATAACTAAAGTAAGAGCCATGAGTCCAAACATACATCACTAGGAAGAGATGAGACAAGCCACAAGACGACAATGGTGATGGACATCATGAGAAAGCCCCCTAACTAAAAGGTAGGAGATTGGTGATAATAAGTCACTTAGAGTACCATACATCATGAGGTGGACATGAAGACTTTACCCATTTGATATGGTGAACTTCAACATTGGAATCAATTTGTAATTGAATGCATGTGCTAGTGGATTCTATCCCCTCCCACACTTGTGATGCTTTTATTATTGCATGTTGATATGGAAAGGTCTATTATTCCAATCACATGATTTCATACATGATTTGATCACTACATCATATGTCATTCATCTTGATGCTTTCATAATAGAAAAATTAAAGGAATCAATTTACAAGAGTAGTTTTATCAATGGGATCCGACTTGGAGAATTGGAGTTTGAAACCTTTTCGGGTTAGTTTGAGGCTTTAAATGATAATTTTTATATTTCAAGAATTCCTAATTAAGTTTTATATATATGGTTTTATTGTAAAATTAGATACCTTTCCAACATTTCAAGAAAGATGTCAAACAAAGTCCATATGAAAAAGCTATGTCAGCTCAAAGTCGACCTTCTTATTTTTTCCACAAAAATTCGAGAGGACACCACATCAGCGCCATTACTTGTGAAAAAGGGGTTAAACATGTGCATAATATGAAGAATACTCTATAATGGTCAAATTTTTAATTTTAGTTGAGATTCGAAGGAGTCAAACTTAACCCCTAGTTCGCTATCGAGTTGTGATATATCCTGACCACTAGGAGGAAAAGGTGTTGCATTATATTTGAAATAATTTTGTTCCACAGTAGATTAGAGTAGCTGAGAGTGGATATATAGAGAGATGAATACAAGGGTATTTTTATTCTTTAGTATCCCATGGACAATAAGTCTCAAGTAACTCATAGAAAGTGTCTTCTCCTTTGTATTTGCATCATCTCCGTTCTAGAAAAAAGAGAGTAGAGATACCTTATCTTTTAGTTTGTTTTTCTCCTAAAACATGTTTCTTGTAGAATATATTTTTATTCATTGTGATTCACTTGTGGTTGTATTTCCCTGTTCTCTATTTTCTATGTTTCATATATTGAATGCATACACAACAAAATCAGTAATAACATATTTTCAATATAAAGGAATTAACTATTCATTGTATAGATTTCAAATTATATATATATATATATATATATATATATATATATATATATATATATATATATATATATAATTTGAAATCTATACAATGAAGAGTTAATTCCTTATATATATATATATATATATATATATATATATAGTTATTAAATAACCATTGGAATATCCATCAAAATTAATTAATAATATTGGTATCAGAGTAGGTTTCTTTGGGTATTTGTGGGAATTTGCAAGGGATCCATGAAAAAGTTTGAGAAAGAAGATCTAAAACTGAAACAATTTGAGAAAGAAGACGTAAAACAAAAATCATGGTTGAAAAATATACTTATAATGAACTTTGAGATGTAGTAAAGGATAAATTCTCAATATTATAACCCTATTAATCACTTCATTTCAGTGTGAGAGAGATCCTATTTCAACTTACCTCAATTGTTGGCTACAATACATCTCTTTTCACCCTCATTTTTTCTCATACAGATCTTTCAAGGAATTTATCAGATGTTACAGGGTTGAAATTACATAATTACATAATTTTTCATAATTTTTTTGTCACAATTTCATAATTATGAAATAATTGAAAAAATGCACAATTGAAAAAAAGTTTTTAGTGAGTTGGGAAAAGCTTATAATTGAGCATGAAACTTGTGCATAACTTGTAATTTCTTGGTTCACATTCCATCAAGTCTATCCATGAATTATATCCAACCAATTCACATGCCATCAATCCTAACTTCTTTTGGCCCTAAATGTCCTAATACATCCTCATAGATCTAGGAAAAGTTTGTTTAGTGAGATTCTGTCATGGGTGAGGGGGAGGAATCAAAGAGTTAGCTCAGTAATGCTAGTTAAATATTGGTAGAGTAATCTTCTCTTTCATGTCAAATTAACTCATTTTGTTATTAATTCAAAGGAAGAGGATAACCGAGAGATCAAAGGAGAGAACATATTATAACTAAGGTATAATTCCTTATGTGTTTTTACTATGATATGAATACAAAATAGTTTCCTTCTCCATTTCATGTCTATGTAATTTATGAGTATGATTGATTTGTTATACTAATTTTACAATGAATTCTAACTTACCTTATGCAGAGGAAAATCTCAGCCTTAATTTTTTTTTTTTTTGTGTGTGTATAAGGTTTTGGATTCAATAAATGGAGTGGGATTCCCAAATAGGAATTGGTATTTCCACTGCAATAGGGGTCTACAAAATACATTATCTGTTGATCAACTGTTGTCATTGATGTCAACCCAAGCAGCACCAGGGGCTACCCCAATATTGCATGGGATTTTTGACCTACCAAATTACTATATTCTGGGTCAAAAATGCTTTTGATGGTTTCTTCTTGTCGATATATTTCCGTTGATATATGGCACGCCACGTAATTCTTCATGGTTTGAGAGATATTCATGTTTGAAGTTTGTAACCCCAGTTAGTGGGCTAAAATCTCATGGGGTTGTGGCATGGGTCATTGAAAAGTCATAATTAATATTTTTGAAGCTCCTAAAATCCCTCCCAAGTTCACTTGTTGAATCCCCTCTCAACCTAAGAATTTATATAAATTTTGATCCTCATATCCTCCTTATGCAAGGGATTTCGCCATCTGAAACAGGTCATCGTGGAATTTTCACTCTAACTTTTTTTCTATAAAGGTTTAGAAGCTGAAATTTTTATGAGGTGAAGCCAAAATATTGAGGAAGTTTTTGTGACAATTTTAGATCAAGTTGCACAATAGTTTCAGAGATATGATTTGTGGAAGTCAATGTTTTTGTAGGCTCCTGAAATTCATCTCAAAGAAGTGACCTTGGGAAAATTGTCATAAATATATCTCTAAGTATCAGATTGGAATTTTGTAAAAAGTGGCAGATAGTGCAGGGATCGTAGTTTTTTCTCTATCAATTTCAAAGCCGAATGAAGAAACAATGACATGTGGCATGCCATACAAGTTCGCTCTACGGAAACAATCCATAATTAGGGCATTGTGAGAGATTGGGCATAACTCTCTCTTGAAGAATCCAAATTGGGTCAGACCTATGGCATTGGAAAGAGGACTCAGAGGATTACTGCAGGACCAAAAATCAGATATTTGGGATCTGAAATGACAGAGATACACCAGATTCAATATCGAGCTTCTAGAAGGCAAGAAAAAGCTAGATCATGTGTTGTCAAGGTATGCAAGGACCAGAATTTCTAGGGCAGAAAAGAAAAGCAAGGTGTAGCAGAGGGTAGCATGACAAGAGCAGCAACCAAGGTGCATAACAATAGCAAGAACTTCATCACATGAAGTCTTCAAGTGGGCAGCACTGCATACAGTCACTGTAAAGGTATCATTGTACTAAGTCATTGTAAATACATTATTGTAAAAATTGTACTATTGTCTATCTGCCAAGAGTTGAAGAGGTAGTTTCGGGAGGTCTAGGATCATCATTAGTTGGCTGTGTCATAGTTGGGGTTATGGTCTAGTGTGTCTTCTTCTTCTACATCATTCTATGTCATTGTAAAGTGGACCTTTTTCCCTGGTACGAGAGTCCATTCTTCTTTTATTCTTCTATAGGGTGCTAGGGTGAGTTGTAGCTCATTGGGTGTTGGGGCATCTTTTTAGTTGAATACTGAAGAATCTCGGGCATTGGAGCGTCCATCCAGTGGGAGCTGGAGAAGAATGCTTTTCTAGATTCTAGGAAGTTGGAACTTTATTTTCAATTGGAGTTGAATATTAAAGAACTATTAGAAAAGCATTAGGTGGTTTTTGTCTCGGAGTGGGTTTCCACCTTAAAAACTTTATGCATTTGTGTTCCTTTTGTTTGATGCTATCATTGCACAAACACTGATAATAATTGAAGAGTAACTAATGCTCTAATTGAAAGGAATACTGATTCACCCCCCCTCTCAGTATTTCCAACAATTGGTATCGGAGCTTGGTTCCTTCAATAGCATTTTAACAATTAGAAGGAGGTCATGGAGCATACCAAGAATGGTGTACCTCTGTTCAATGAAAATAATTATGCACTTTGGAAAGGAAGAATGAAGGTCTATATCTTGGTGCAAGGTTACGAAGTATGGGACACTTTTCAAAATGGATTTACATCAACCGCAGATGAACAAGGTAAGAAGAATTTGGTAAATGATGAAAAAGAAAAGAATATTATTATCAGTGGACTTATTGAATCTTCTTATCATAAGGTGTTGAGTTGTAAAACCACCAAAAATGTATGGGACAAGCTTGAGAATATATATTCAGGGGACTCAAATGTCAAAGAAGCAAAGCTTCAAATCTATAGAGCAAAATTTGAGCAACTCAGAATGAAAGAAGATTACAACATTGCTGCATACTTCCAATACGTTGATGAAATAACCAATACTCTTAAAGGATTGGGAGAGACAGTTGACGGGAAGGCTATTATATGAAATATTCTTAGAATGTTACCAGGGAGATTCATCCCAAAGGTATCGGTCTTAGAATATAGTGAAAATCTAGACAAACTCAGCAAAGAGGAATTACATGGAGTTCTTATAGCATATGAAATGAGACTTGATGAAGAAGAGGGTACTTCGCATCTAGAAATTAAGTTCGTTGCATCTAAGAAAACCCGTAAGGAAAAACAACCTTCAATTGAAAAGACATGCACCTGCAAGTATGATGAAAAGGGAGATGATGAATAAGGTCTTTCAGATGAAGAATATGCTTACTTTATGAGAAAACTAAAAATTGGTAAGGGAAAATTCAAAGGTAAACTTCCATTGATATGTTTCGGCTGTGGTGAGGTTGGGAATTTCACATCAAATTGTCCGAACATAAGTGATGGCAACTCAAAAGGAAAGAAAGGCTTTTATAGATTCAACAAGCAAGGATCCAAAATGAACTTTCTCTCTAAAGAAGATATCTCATCATCCAATGAAGACAATGACATCGAAGAAGAAGTCAATGAGAGAGTATTGTTTATGGCCAAGCACAATAAACAAGAGGTATCAAACAACGAAGAAGAATGATTTACCATAGAAGAATTTTCTAAGGAAGAAATCAAAATTATAAAATAGCTTAAGGCAGAGAAGGTCTGTTCCAATACTCTTGAAGAACAAGTTCAATATCTCAAAATTGAAGTTGAAGAACGTAAATGCATTGAAGAGTCAATTCAAAAGAAGTTGGAAGAAAGCAACCAAGAAAAGGAATAATTAGAAGCCAAAGTAGTCTCGCTGCGTAAGGAAGTGAAGAAAGGAAAAACTATCCAAAACTATGCCAACAGCTCAAGGGAATTGGAAGAACTCATCAACAATCAATGATCTTACAATGACAGAACTGGCATCAGTTACAAAGAAGAAGAATCAGGACCATCTACAACAAAATACAATGAACCTATGAGATCTTACATGCATGTAGATTTCATTGGACAAGATTCACAAGAACAACCTTGGAAGACAATTCCTCGACGAAGATTTCCATCCAGGTACCAACATATTTTTTATGGCTACTGTTATTCATGTGGAAAATTTGGTCATAAAGCTGTAGAATGTTGCACGTACCCTAGGAACGAATACAATTCTAGGAGATCTGTCAAATATGAACCTCCTAGGGCTTAGCGAAACATCAATAGATTTTAACATTTAAGAAATAATATTTAATGTTAAAAATGTCGAAACTTTTGACACATAGCCAGAGACTGCAGACTTGAAAATCCTCCAGAAGAATCTTCGAAGCCACAGACCGAACGAACATGGAAGAAGAAGAAGATCGATAATTGTACTCTCGCTCTCAAGGCTCAAAACAACAAATATGTGTGGTATGTTGATAGTGGTTGCTCAAAGCATATGACTGGAGATAGAAATAAATTTGGTTGCTCAAAGCATATGACTGGAGATAGAAATAAATTTGTATCTCTGAAAGATAAGAAGGATGGAATCGTGTCCTTTGGAAATGATGGATCTTCAAATGTTATAGGATCAGGTAATATCACTCTCGGAAGCAAATATGCTCTAGCAAAGAATGTTCTATTGGTTGAAAACATGAATCACAATCTGCTCAGTGTTGGACAAATGTGTGATCAAGGACACACAATACTATTCAACTCCACAAAATGTGAAATCAGGAAAGGCAGGTATGGTGAAATTGTGGCTATAGCAAGTCAAGCTCCAAATGACATATATGTTCTGGATGAAGCAACTAAAGCATGTCTAATAGCTAAAGAGGATGATATAATATTTGGTAGCAATGATGATCGACTAAGTAAGAAGTTTGCTACAAATATGTGAAGTGATTTTGAGATGTCTTTACTTGGTGAGCTGACATACATCTTAGGGGTTCAAATATCTCAGCAAGAGAAAAGAATATTTATATGTCAAGCCAAGTACATCAAGGAAATGCTCAAGAAATTTAAAATGGAATATTGCAAACCCATCCTTACTCCGATGGTAATAGGTTGCAAATTGAGCATAGACGACTCGTCTAAGGATGCAGATCAAAGGTTGTACAGATCTATGATTGGTTGTATTATATATGTAACAACCTCCCAGCCAGATGTTATGCAAGTAGTTGGACAAGTAGCAAGATTCCAAGCAACACCAAAAGAATCACATATTATTGCCATCAAAAGAATTCTTCAATATCTAAAGGGAAAAACAGAATATGGCTTGTGCTATCCCAAGGGTAACAATCTCATTATTCATTCCTTTACAAATGCAGATTGGGTAGCAAGTGTTGATGATCGTGAGAGTACTCGTGAAGCATTGGAATATCTTCGCCAAAATCTTGGGATTCTCCCAAGTTCTCATTATATTTTCCTTATTTACAATATAAATGGGGAGTGGAAGTGTGTAAAAGTCCGCAAGATGGTTGTATGTCAGGGGGAGTGGAAGTGTGTACAAGTCCGCAATATGGTTGTGTGTCAGGGGGAGTTACCCTTTGCCATTGATGTCAAAGGGGGAGAGAATTTTGTAGGAAGAGGTGTCATGATCGCAGGGGGAGTACTTGTGTTGCCATCAATGCCAAATGGGGATATTGTTGATTAGCGGTTATCATTGATGTCAACCCAAGCAGCACCAGGGGCTACACCAATATTGCATGGGATTTTTGACCTACCAAATTACTATATTTTGGGTCAATAATGCTTTTTATGGTTTCTTCTTGCTGATATGTTTCTGTTGATATATGGCATGCCAAGTAATTCTTCACGGTTTGAGATATATTCAAGTTTGAAGTTTGTAACCCCAGTTAGTGGGCTAAAACCCCATGGGGTTGTGGCATGCGTTATTGAAAAGTATTAATTAATATTTTTTAAGCTCCTAAAGTCCCTCCCACGTTCACTTGTTGAATCCCCTCTCAACTTAAGCATTTATATAAATTGTGATCCTCATATCCTCCTTATGTAAGGGATTTCACCATTTGAAACAATTCATCATGGAATTGTCGCTCTAATTTTTTTTATACGAAGGTTCAGAAGCTGAAATTTTTATGAGGCAAAGCTAAAATCCTGAGGAAGCTTCTATGAAAATTGCAGATCACGGTGCACAAAAGTTTCGGAGATATGATCTATGGAAGTCAGTGTCTTTGCAGGCTCCTGAAATTCATCTCAAAGAAGTGACATTGGGAAAATCGTCATAACTGTCCCTCTGAGTATCGGATTTGAATTCTATAAAAAGTGGTAGATAATGCACAGAATGCAGTTTTTTCTCTATAAATTTCAGAGTTGAATAAAGAAACAATGACACGTGGCATGCCATACAAGTTTGCTCTACGGAAATAGTCCATAATTAGGGCATTGTGAGAGATTGGGTATAAATCTCTCTTGAAGAATGCAAATTTGGTCAGACTTGTGGCATTGGAAAGACAACCCAGAGGACTACTACAGGACCAAAAATCATATATTGTGGATCTGAAATAATAGAGATAGACCAGATTCAATATCGAGCTCCTAGAAGGCAAGAAAAAGCTAGATCATGTGTTGTCAAGGGCTGCAAAGGACCATACTTTATATGGCAGCAAAGAAAAGCAAGGTGCAGAATAGGGTAGCATGAAAAGAGCAGCAACCAAGGTGCATAACAGCAGCAAGAAGTTCATCACATGAAGTCTTCAAGTGGGCAGCACTGCATACAGTCACTGTAAAGGTATCATTGTACTAAGTCATTGTAAATAAATTATTGTAAAAATTGTACTAGTGTCTATCTGCCAAGAGTTGAAGAGGCGGTGTCGAGAGGTCTAGGATCATCATTAGTTGGTTGTGTCATAGTTGGGGTTATGGTCTGGTGTGTCTTCTTCTTCTACATCATTCTATATCATTGTAAAGTGGACCTTTTTCTCTGGTACGAGAGTCCATTCTTCTTTTATTCTTCTATAGGGTGCTAGGGTGAGTTGTAGCTCATTGGGTATTGGGGCATCCATTCAGTTGACTATTGAAGAATCTCAGGCGTTGGAGCGTCCATCCAGTGGGAGCTGGAGAAGAATGTTTTTCTAGATTCTAGGAAGTTTGATCTTTATTTTCAATTGGAGTTGAATATTAAATAATTATTAGAAAAGCATTAGGTGGTTTTTGTCCCG
Organism: Pinus albicaulis; assembly: GCA_034641835.2. Classification (NCBI taxonomy): domain Eukaryota; kingdom Viridiplantae; phylum Streptophyta; class Pinopsida; order Pinales; family Pinaceae; genus Pinus; species Pinus albicaulis. Next base: position 653,191,800 of record CM076578.1, read on the forward strand.
GAGTGGGTTTTCACCTTAGAAACTGTGTGCATTTGTGTTCCTTTTGTTTTTTGCTATAATTTTACAAACACTGATAATAATTGAAGATTAACTAATGCTCTAATTGAAAGGAATACTGATTCACGCCCCCTCTCAGTATTTCCAACATTATCCTGCAATGTTTTGAGGTATGATTATATATTTCATTATATCTATCATTTATGTCAATTTTTGTGGAATTGCAATTATGGAATTAGCTTATTCCTCTATTTGGTAGATCTTGAGGTGAGATAAGTGGATCAACATATCTTTTTTATTTGTATAAATTTAGGGATAAGAGCCAAAATTGGAACTTTGTGACACAAATATCATCCATAATATGAACCTCCTTATGGAAACTCTAGAAAATAAGCTTGGAATTGGAGATGTTGAAGGTTCTAACTCAAAGGTTAGGTCAGAGTGAAAAGCAAGGGATCAATAATATCCATATAAGAATTCAAAGGAATAACTTGAAAAGAGTAGATAATTTTGAGTGTCATGAACCATTAACAATCGATCTCAAATATGGAAGGAAAAGGTGGAAATCAATTTGTTTGAAGGGGAGAAAAATTCTATGAGATTATATCATTGGTTGCAATAGTTAGATATTTATTTTAGTGTTCACCACATAGATGAGGAAAAAAATCAATTCCTCAATTAAAATCAAAGGGCCATTCCCTAACCCAATGGGAGTGCCACACAAAAACCCTTATTCTAGAAAGGAATCCTCTAGTAAAAAAGTGACATTATTTTAAAACCATGAAAAATTCCAAATTCTACCTTATTAGGCATGTCTATGAATAGTGTATCTAGTTGAATTACTTTAGGCATAAACAAGGGAATAGTTTATTGGATAATATCACATACATCAAGAAGATGAAAATAATGTTGAGTATCTCTCCGAAGAACCAAAATGTACTCCTCAAGTATCTAGGGGGCCTACACCGCCATATAAAAAATCATGTGATGTTGTTCAAACCTAGAATGGTTGATGAGGTTTGTGTGTAGGCACTAAACTTGGAAAAAATATGCCAGAAGAAAGGGTAGTCAAATGGTTCAAATTAAAAGGAACACCATGAATGATCCAAGGAGGGGAAGAAAAATTGAAAAGGGGGAAGGAAAAGAATACAAAAACCACAACACACTAGTTCAAATATCATAGCAACCCCTACAACAATGATGGTCACATTGAGGAGAAGTGTTAGAATTTATATCCATATCTCAAACGAAAGAAATAAAAGAGGGATAGGAAAAAAAGTAATATTATCACCATAGATTCAAGTAATAGGAAAGCCTCTCTAAGATGGACACAAATATTGTTTGCAATGTAGTGTAGAAGGAGGTGAAAGCCTTCATCAATGGGAATATAAAGAGATGACGAAACTCTTCCACATAAAGATACAAGTCAAGAAGAAAAAGATCAATGCTCTATTCGACTGAGGATCATAGGTAAATCTCATTCCAATAGAGCTATCAAATAAAATTGGATTGGAGGTTCAAGATAATCCTAGCCCATATCCATTTGGATGGATAAACAAGGAGGTAGAGATAAATATAACCTAACAACATAAAATTAAATTTGTTATTAACATTGATTTTATTAATGAAGTAGAGTTTGATGTAGCTCCACTTAATTTATATTGATTTTTTTTTGGGAGTCCCAATACATACATGATAGATGCAATCTTCATGTAGAGAGCCAACAAACATTTTCTCGTAAAGGATGGAAATAAAGGATGGGAAATCCTTCATCATCAATGCACCCAAGGGAAAGTCGAATATTTCATTGATAAGTGTCAACCAAGCTGCTATCTCAAAATCAGACCCTGATAGGTTGTTGATCAAGAAGAATCTAAGTAACTATTTCAAACCATACTTTTAGTTGAGGCTTAGCCTCCTCAACCTGAGAGGGCTCTCTCAATAGGTTTATGATTTTCAAATAAGGATTAGATGGCTAACTCTATGAGTGAAATGGATAAAAAAGGATAATTGGTTGTATTGCTAATCAACAAACATCTATTGGGCTTATGGAGTCAAGTGTGTTTTCACAAAACATGAGTATTAGCTTCATATGGAAGTCAGGGCATTTCAGGGTTTAGATGCATCAAAAGAACAGTAGGACAAAAAATAAACACAGTACATGAACATATGAAGGAAGTTAGAGAAACTTCAGTGAATTATAAGTAACATACATTCAGGCCACTTCAATTAATTGAAAGAGGAAAACCATGAGAATATCAAACATCAATAACCCTTTCTGAATCCTGAGTGATGAAACCAATATCTCTGTATTAATATAAAAAACACAGTTTCTGTTACAACAAAATAGTATGCTTGTTAATGAAAATTTCCAACCTTGATGAATTCAACCTCATATCTCTTATAGAGTCATTACAACATTGGATTCTATGATCCATATTCAAAGAGATTCGAATTCTATCTTAGATTGACACCTATTTACTCTAAAACTACCTATTAATTACACGTGACAGTAAACTGTCTGTTCTAGAGTCCTAATGAAATTAGGAGTAAAACTCCTTCTTATGACTAAAACAAACTTATCTAGAATTAAATTTTATGTTTGAAATCTGCTCCTCTATGAGGTCTAATTTGGATGTTGACCATTCACTTAAAGTCACCCTACTGCTGATGATAAAACTGCTCTAGAAATTAGGAAACATGTTTCCTTGTTTTTAGGCTTTGGATCCTTTTGGTTTCTTGAGATGTTCTGACCACTTTCAACTGATTAATTCGAGGCTAATTTATTTTAGGAACATTATTAACATATTTCCCAAGTCACCCCTTCATGCCATCTGTGCAAAATCCACTTTGTCTTCTCAAAATAATGAAAACAGATCTGTGCTACGAAAGTAGCACGGTTTCGTAGCGCAGTGTTTTCACTCCTTTCTTCAACATATTTCAATATTTTTATTTCATTATAGCCTTTATATTTACTTGAAACACTCCCAAAAGAAGTTTCAAAACCAAACTCATAAAAATTCCTTCAAAATTTTCTATGAAAAAAGATGAAAAGACTGCTTCAGCAAATTATTCCTGTTTCTTCCCTGAAAATTAAGTCTTGGGACAGAGCCTTTATCTTCTCATCCATGGTTTATTTTGAGAAAATGAAAGAGTTTTTTGTATTTCAGTTTGTCTAGAATAAAAATCTATCTTGGTTTTTGGAAATACTTCTCCGGCTGTGCAGAATCTGTCTTTGAAAAATATGTGTAAAACAGGAAAACTCTGTTTTCTGAAAATAGGGCTTCAAAGAAAGCATTGTATCACCCACTTTATAATGAATTTAAAGAACCTAAGAGCGGTTTTTATATTTAGGGATATTAAGAAGAAAAACCTCTTTCAGTTTTAAAATTTTCATTTTCAGTTGCCCGGAAACCTCTTTTGAAATTTACTACTAAAGCCAGAAAATAGGGTTTCGCTCTTCATGGTGAAAGGCTGCTTCAGCAATTTCGTAGCACGCTAAGAAACTGCTGTACATGATCATTTGTTGAAAATTTCTTCAAAATTAGTGCCTTGAATATGTTAACACTTCATAACAACTGATATTAAAAAAAAAATAGTAACATGTCTTCTCCAGCTCATCATTAAGCCCTTGCATCTTTTTGAACATTATGATCATGGATAGATCATTTTCATGTGTGTCATGTCCACCAATCATTTCCATAAAACCTTTAATGCTTCCAATGATAGCTGAAAATCCATGTCTTCGACTTTGATGAAGTCCATAACCTTTTTGTCATATTCTGTTATCTTATCCCTTATCTGTCCTGAAAACTAGGAACATGTTTCCTGCAATATAGCTGTAACCTTCATTTATGCTCCTTGAATCATTTTATTGAAAAAATGGACCTCTTTAGACAAGTGATATGTGTTATCACCCCCATAGAACCATGTCCTTCCATATGTACAAAATTAAGTTCCTAAAAGAGTGTGAAGAGATTTGATATGTCTGCGCTACGAAAATATCAGCTGTTTTCATAGCGCAGTAGCTATGCTTTTGTAAAATATCTCTCAACATCTAATATCCTTTGCTTTAATAGCTAGAAATTCATTTCTAACTGATTTCCATCTTCTAACAACATCAAAACTTCAAAAACCTGGTGTTTACCCCTTGGAAGCTTACCAAAATGTTTAAAATTGCACCTACAGCGGTTTCGTAGTGTGCTACGAAACTGCTGTGTGTCTCCATATTTACACAGTTTCTTCATCATATTTAAATATTGAGAATATCTATAGTATTTAATGATGAATTTGATGCTAATGGACCTTGAAATCAATATAAGTCAACTTTTCCATGGTTTCCAAAAGTGATGACCTTCCCAAAACAAAATTATATCAGGGATTTATCACTTACTGTCTTACTTCTGTTGTAGCTGACTTTCTTCAAAGTTTTCCAATTGGATTTCAAGATCTTCAATGTGCCTATTTAACCTCTTGTTAGTTTCTTGCAAACTGTGATTTATCATCCTCACTTGAATTCAATACAGTTAACCTCGCTTGGTATATTAATCAGCCTCGCTTGAAAATAGTAATCAACCTCACTTGATATATGAGAGAAGTTTTGGTAAGAGATTACCATGATCTTACCATTTAAAAGGGCATGTATGTATTGCTTCTTTACATGAGACAATAAAACAAAAGACCAGCCCCTTTTGAATTTTGAAAATAACTAACATAAATTATCTCCAACAAATTTAATGATGGTTTTGAATGGTTGCATGCATGAGAAATGACTCCTAGCTGACACCTAATGATGAAGAATTAACGAAATTTGAGTGATTTTATGACTTGACATGACTTGCTACGAATCCACAATTTTGTAGCGTGCTCAATGCAAATTCAGGGTTTTGCGCTACGAAATGACCAACGTTTTCGTAGCGCAAAAGTAATTTTTTACACTGTCTGCTCTATGAAAACATGGTTTTGTGGCTTAATCAAAATTTTTTCAAAATGGTTTAAAATTGACTTTCCAAACATTGTATAAGACTGTCATTATATGAAATAAGGTTGCTAGACTTTATTTTGTGAATGGAAATGAGACTCTAACCCTATCACTTAAGCCTTAAAGCATGAAATGACCTACAACCTATTTAAGACCATGACTAGAGATAAGGAAAAATTTCCAAAGTTTAGAATTTTTTTTTTATGGTGATAACAGTGGCTCCACTTGGGATAGTGTGCCCCTGTGGTATACTAAGAACCGGTAGCTCCAGTGCTGCTATCCATCCTTTAGAATAAATCTCTGAAATTTTTTGTAGTCTGCTTCAAACTGTACCTACTAAAAATGCTCAGTGAACCTTGAGCTTATTTGCATACTCCTACCTACCCTAGTAGCTGCAAACTCCATTTTAGCTCAATCAATATGAAATTTACAATGAAGCCAATCATCAATCTGATCTGACACTTGAATCTCTTCACTATGCTTCAAACAAAAGTGAACATGATGCTGAGATGACCAAAACAACTTATAATGTATCTGATCTTCATAATGCAAATGAAAATGAAACACTGGGGTGCAAAGCTTTGCCATACATTCAACTGTAGGGTCAAAGAAAACATGGTAAATTTGATGCTTCTCATGATATTCTGCAGCTTTGGACAACTCACCCATACTTTGATCAACCACATAAGACTTCAATTGCATGATTTTAAACTGCTTTTCAAACTGATTTACAAAAAAAATGTATTCTTCCTCCATCTTTAAGAAGAAAGGTAGCAACACCCCCTCTTTGTGTTTTGGCATTAAAATCATTTGAAAATACTGATCTTGATCATGAATACTATGAGATTAAATTTTATCTTTTGAAACTTGAATGTCCTTTTCAATGTTCTCTGCAACTTCATCCACAAACTGAAACTTATCCTCTGACTTGCACTCAAACGATTTCAGATTGGAAGACAATGGTAAAGAAAAAAATTTACTCACTTCTTCATTAATGTAATCATCATTTGATATAGGCTAATGCAAGAAATGACATGAATAATAAACCTTTTTTTGTACCTGAGGATTGTAGCAAAAATTTTCCAATATTTCCTCTTGTTGTTTGAACTGATTCTCATTCTCCTGATGATCAAGGGATTGAAAAACCTGCTACAAATTTTCCTCAAACTCAGAGGATATGACATGATTTTCATCAGTAAATTCCTGCTGGGTTTCATTTGCATCCAAGGGAGATGTTATCGTTTCTTCTTGGTGTTCTTCTTTTTGATGAAAGGTATTGTCATGAAGGGTCTCTAAAATTTCCTCATCCATGAACTCATCATCTTCATAACAATTCTCCAAATATTCAATAAAACTATCAGAGTGTTTACAACAGTCTTTGACCATCAATAAGGAGGGATGACACACTTTATACATCTCATAAAATACATTATGGAAATCAGCAAGAGAATATAATGAACCATTTGGCAAGCTTTCATACCAAGACCATGCTTTTCCTTCTAAACTGGCCATAAATATATTCATGAGACAATCTTTAGGGAACTGAACCTTAAGACCGTGTACATGCATATGGAACCTAACCAAATGAAGAGCATCATTGTATTTCTTTTCATCTTTAAATATTGGAAGATCATCTAACCATTCAACCTTTGGCATAGGATTTGGAAAACCAGGGATATGAGACCAATTCATAGGGGCATACCTGGCATTCATTCTTGCAATGGAACTTATCTTGAAACTTTATCAAGCTACTGATCTTCTAGCAGTGGAGTCACCTTCCAATTTTATTATTTGATGTGTGGAGTCGCCAAGTTAGTTTTGCAGCCTCAAATAGCTTCCTAAGCTCCTGCTACCTTCAGAAGTTCAGCTTATTGATTACGGGAATGAATAATCTTTAGGCTCCCAGCAGATGCACCAAAATGTTATCTAAAAATCAGACCCTGATAGGCTGTTGATCAACAAGACTCTGAGTAACTATTTCAAACCAAAATTTTAGTTGAGGCTTAGCCTCCTCAACCTAAGAGGGCTCTCTCAATAGGTTTATGATTTTCAAATAAGGATTAGATGGCTAATTCTATGAGTGAAAAGGATAAAAATGGATAATTGGTTGTACTTCTAATCAACAAACATCTATTGGGCTTATGGATTCAAGTGTGTTTTCACAAAACATGAGTATTAACTTCATATGGAAGTCAGGGCATTTCAGGGTTTAGATGCATCAAAAGAATAGTAGGACAGAAAATAAACACAGTTCATGAACATATGAAGGAAGTTAGAGCACCTTAAGTGAATTATAAGTAACATAAATTCATGCCACTGCAAGTAATTGAAAGAGGAAAACCATGAGAATATCAAACATCAATACCCCTTTCTGAATCCTGAGTGATGAAACCAATATCTCTGTATTAATATAAAAACACAGTTTCTGCTACAACAAAACAGTATGCTTGTTAATGAAAATTTCCAACCTTGAGGAATTCAACCTCATCTCTCTTATAGATTCATTACAACATTGGATTCTATGATCCATCTTCAAATAAATTTGAATTCTATCTTAGATTGACACCTATTTACTCTAAAACTGCCTATTAATTACATGTGACAGTAAACTATCTGTTCTAGAGTCCTAATGCAATTAGGAGTGAAACTCCTTCTTATGAATAAAACAACCTTATCTGGAATTAAATGTTATTTTTGATAGCTGCTCCTCTATGAGGTCGAATTTGGATGTTTACCATTCACTTAAAGTCACCCTACTGTTGATGATAAAACTACCCTAGAAATTAGGAGACATGTTTCCCTGTTTTTAGGCTTAGGATCCTTTTGGTTTCTTGAGATGTTTTGACCACTTTTAACTCATGAATTCACGGATAATTGATGTTAGGAACATTTTTGACTTATGTCCCAAGTCATCCCTTCATGCCAGTTGTGCAAAATCCACTTTGTCTTCTTAAAACAGTGAAAACAAATCTGCACTACGAAGGTAGCATAGTTTCGTAGCGCGGTGTTTTCACTCCTTTCTTCAACATATTTCAATATTTTTCTTTCATGATAGCCTTTATATTTACTTGAAACACTCCCACAAGAAGTTTCAAAACCAAACTCATAAAAATTCCTTCAAAATTTGCTATGAAAAATGATGAAAAGACTGCTTTAGCAAATTATTCCTGTTTCTTCCCTAAAAATTAGGTCTTGGGGCATAGCCTTTATCTTCTCATCCATGATTTATTTTGAGAAAATGAAGGAATTTTTTCTAGTTAATTTTGTCTGGAATAAAAACCTATCTTGGTTTTTGGAAATACTTCTCCTGTTGTCCAGAATCTGTCTTTGAAAAACATGTGTAAAATAGGAAAAATATGTTTTCTAGAAAATAGGGCTTCAAAGAAATCCTTGTATCTCCCATTTCATAATGAATTTAAAGAAAATGAGAGAGGTTTTTGTAGTTAGGGATGTTAGGAAGAACATACTCTTTCAGTTTTCAAAAATTCATTTTCAGTTGCCCGAAAATCACTTTTGAAAGTTACTACTAAAGCCAAAAAACAAGGTTTTGCTCGAGTCATGGTGAAAGGCTGCTTCAACAGTTTTGTAGTGCGCTACGAAACTGCTGTGTAGGCTCATTTGTTGAAAATTTCTTCAAAATTAGTGCCTTGGAGATGTTAACACTTCATAACAACTGATATTTAAAAAAAAAATAGTAACATGTCTTCTTCAACTCATAATTAAGCCCTTGCAACTTTTTGAACATTATGATCATGGATAGATCATTTTCATATGTGTCGTGTACACCAATAATTTCCATAAAACCTTTAATGCTTCCACTGATAGCTTCAAATCCATGTCTTCAACTTTGATGATGTCCATAACCTTGTTTTCATATTCTATTATCTTATCCCTTATCTGTCCTGAAAACTAGGAACATTTTTCCTGCAATATAGCTGTAACCTTCATTTATGCTCCTTGAATCCTTTTATTGAAAAAATGGACCTCTTTAGACAAGTGATATGTGTTATCACCCCCATAGAACCATTTCCTTCCATCTGTGCAAAATTAAGTTCCTAAAAGAGTGCGAAGAGATCTGATATGTCTGCGATACGAAAATATCAGCTGTTTTAGTAGCGCAGTAGCTATACTTTTGTAAACTATCTCTCAACATATAATCTCCTTTGATTTAACATCTAGAACTTCATTTCTGACTGATTTCCATCTTCTAATAGCATCAAAACTTCAAAAACCTGGTGTTTACCTCTTGGAAGCTTATCAAAATGTTTAAAATTGCACCTACAATAGTTTCATAGCACGCTACGAAACTGCTATGTGTCTCCATATTTACATATTTTCTTCATTGTATTTAAATATTGAGAATAATATCTATAGTATTTAATGATGAATTTGATGCTAATGGACCTTGAAATAAATATAAGTCAACTTTGCCATGGTTTCCAAAAGTGATGACCTTCCCAAAACAAAATTATATCAGGGATTTGTCACTTACTATCTTACTTCTGTTGTAGCTGACTTTCTTCAGAGTTTTCCAATTGGATTTCAATATCTTAAATGTGCCTCTTTAACCTCCTGTTAGTTTCCTGCAAACTGTGATTGATCAGCCTCGCTTGAATTCAAGATAGTCAGCCTCGCTTGGTATATTAATAAGCCTCGCTTGAAAATAGTAATCAACGTCGCTTGATATATGAGAGAAGTTTTGGTAAGATATTACCATGAGCTTACCATTCGAAAGGGCATGTATGTATTGCTTCTTTACATGAGGCAATAAAAAAAAGACCAACTCCTTTTGAATTTTGAAAATAACTAACATAAATGACCTCCAAAAAATGTAATGATGGTTTTGAATGGTTGCATGCATGAGAAATGGCTCCTAGCTGACACCTAATGATGAAGAATTAACGAAATTTGAGTGATTTGATGACTTTACATGACTTGCTACGAATCCTCAATTTTGTAGCGCACTCAATGCAAATTTAGGGTTTTGCGCTACGAAATGACCTGTGTTTTCGTAGCGCAAAAGCAGTTTTTTACACTGTCTGTGCTACGAAAACGTGGTTTCGTGGCTTAATCAAATTTTTTTCAAAATGGTTTAAAATTTGACTTTCCAAACATGGTATAAGACTGTCATTATATGAAATAAGGTTTCTAGCCTTTATTTTGTGAATGGAAATGAGACTCTAACCCTATCACTTAACCCTTAAAGCATGAAATGACCTACAACCTATTTAAGACCATGACTAGAGATAAGGAAAACTTTAAAAAGTTTAGAATTTTTTTTATTATTATTATTATTATTATTATTATTATGGTGATAGCACAAGCTAAGAAATCAATCAAATCTAGCAAGAACTATGTCTTGTTATACTTAAAAGAAAAACCATCATATAGAAGATTCAATGAGAGTAAATGAAACATTAGGAATATGCACTAAGGAAAAAAGACAACAATTGGAAGAGAATATACAAGCATACAAGAGAGTGTTCCAATAGCCTAAAAAGATACCATCCAGTATGAAAGTGAAGCATGAGATCAAGTTGTTTTGAGACTCTCTATTTTGAAACATTGGGATGTGGAAAAAGTCATTTTTTGAAGTAAGTGAAGTAAATAAGCAATTTCAATAGATGTTGTAGCGAGATTTTATTCAAACAAGTACCTCACCATGTGGGGCACCCATCATAATTATTCCAAAGAAGGATGGGACTTACTAATGTGCATTTATTAAAAGGTATTAAACAAGATTATTCTCAAGAATAAGTACTCCCTTCCCATAATTGATGACCTATTGGACCAATTTCATCAAGAAAAATACTTCAAAATTTTGGATTTAAAATAAAGGTATCACAAAGTTTGAGTCATAAAAGAATATAACTACAAGACAATATTAAAAAATAGACAATGTTTATATGATTGGTTAGTCATGCCACTTGGTCCATGCAATGCACTAGATAAATTCATGAGATTAATGAATGATTTATTTTACCCTTATCTAGATTAATTTGTTTTTGTTTATTTAGAGTATATATTGGTTTACAATACTATGTGGGAGGAGTACATCTCACACTTGATGCAATTGGTAGAGACTTTGAAGAAGCATTATCTATTGGAAAATATCAAGGAATGTGAGTTTGCATAGTATTATTTGGTGTATTTAGGCTATGTGAATGGGGGAGGATGGATCCAGATAGATCCTACCAAGAAGGGGGCTATCAAGAAATTGCTTTTAGATTAAGTTTTTTCTTGAGGAAGCACAATAACTAAGGGAATTCATAGCCTCAATCTTGGTAGTAGTTGCACCACTCGATACCCATAACAATGAGTGCCAAGAAGTATATAATTCCTAATTTTTTTTTTGAGATCAAGTGTTTTGTTGAAGAAGCATAGTATTAGAGGAAATTTATATCCCTAGTCTCAGTAGTATTTGCACCACTCCATGCCAAATGAGTGGCAATATTTTCCAATGGGGGAAGGTTCAACAAAGGACTTCGAACAGTTGAAGAAGATAAGTAGTCCAGCACCAGTTCTTGCTTTACCAAACTTATAGAAACCTTCGAAGTGAAGGTAGATGTGAGTGGGTATCTTATGGGAGAAGTCTTGAAGTAGAGACAAGGACTATATGCTACCATTTTGAAGTGTTTAATGGGGAAATCCTAACCTACCCTACCTCCAACAAGGAGCTCTCTTCCCTTGCACATGTTGTAAAAAATTGGAAGTTCTATTTAATGGTAAAGGATACAATCATCCATAGATATCACCAACCACTACAATACCTGCAAACCTAGAGTATGTTACAACAAAAAAAACACTACAAGTAGATGGGTATTTTATATAAATTTCATTTAGTGATCAATTACATAAAGGTAAGTACAAACAAATTTTCCAACATGCTTTCAAGGCCACCCACAATAAAATTCATAGATTTGGGAACTTTGATGTAGATGGAGCATTTCATCCATGATACGTATAGAGAGGTGTATATAGAGGATGAAGAAATTAGATAGGTGTATTAAAAGCTACAAGGGCATAATCATGTGGATTATTGTGACAATACAACTGACAATGATATCCAAAATGGGTTTACTCTATAGGATAGAAAAGTTGTGTTCCTATGTTTAGATATTGTAGCCAATTAGAGAGGCTCACACCTCCAAGGATACATGTAATTATGGTGTTTGGAAGTTAGTTTCAAATTTGTAGAGGTATGTGTACTAGCCCAAGATGCAAGAAGATATATATAGGTTCATTATAGAATGTATAGAATCCCTTAAATATATTGAAAAAATAGTAATAGGAAACAAGGTCTATACAATCCCTTAACTGTACCTACTCATCCTTAATAATGGATTTCTATAGACTTTGTGGGAGGTTTACCAACAACTAGAAAGGGACATGACTACCTATTCATGGTATTTGATAGGTCCAAAAAGATGTTCATTCTCATGCATTTTAATATGACCATCAGGGGGATAGAAGTAGCAAATTCATTCTTTTAATGGGTCTAGGTTCATTTTGGGATAACAAGGAGAATTTTTTAATTTTTTATTAAATTGTGGGAGAATAGAGAAAGAAAATTAAATAGGTCTACAAAATTCCATACATAGACAAATGGAAAAAAAGAAGTAATCAATAGAATTTGGTACAAATTTTGAGGGGTTACAATCAAAAGCATCTTATTACATGTGATAAAAAAATGGTTTATATATATCACTCTTACAATAAAGAAATCCACACTTCAACTAGTGAGTCACCGTTTGAGACTTTTTTTTATATATTCTCCACCTTCACCTTTGGATGTAGTATATGGACAACAAAGAGGAGTAAGAGATGATCTCATAAGGGATGCCTAAGGGGAAGATTTTTTTTTTGAGAGGATTAGTAAGATCCATTTACAAGTATAGGAGGTACTAAAAAATTCAAAAGGAAAAAGCATGGCCAGGCATGATCAACACATAACAAAGAGGTGGTTTAGAGTGGGAGGCATAATATGATTAAAGTTGAACAAGGAGAGGTATAGGGTCATAGTAAGAAAATCATGGATCTAAAATATGGGCCCTTCAAGATATAGAAAATGGTGGGATGTAATTCCTATATACTTAGTCTAAGCCCGTACATGCGTATTTACTCAGTGGTGAATGTTGAAATATTAAAATTTATGAGCCTTCCATTTAGGATCAATAGGAGTAGCATGTCATACCTTCCATAGAATACTTAGCTGTAGATGCTAAGGTAGATTTGACAAAGGATATAGTTTTGCAGAAGAAGTATAGAATTAAAATACAAGGGAAAAGTACTTTTGAAGATTTGATTGAAAGAACAACATCCAGGAAAAGATAAATGATGCTCCAAGAAGAAGGAAGAGGAAAAATTTCCTCACCTTTTGCAATAAAGATTTTTGGGACCAAAAATATCAAAAAATGGGGAGTTATTATATGCATTGGACCACTATATGATTTTTCATTCATATTGATGATTTTAGAGTGGAAAATTTTAAGGAATCAACTTACATGAGTAGTTTTATTAGCATGGATAATTAGGGTTTGAAACCATTTGTGGCTAGTTTGAGGCCTTCAATGATGTTATTTAGGGGTATAATTTTCCCACTCAAGTGTGGATCCCATATAGAATCTATGCAGTCATACACCTTTCCAATAGTGAGAGAAAGACATTAAATATAGTTTGTATCCAAATATTATGCCACCTAGAAATCAACCTTCCTATTTTTCGCATCATAATTTGAGAGGATCCAATGTCAATATCATTACTCATGGAAAAGGGGATAACCATGTGAAAAATATGAATAAGGTTATAGAAGGGTCAAAGTTGTAACTCTAGTTGAGATTTGAAAGAGTCAAACTTAACCCCTACTTGGCTATCAATTTGTGTTATAACTAGGCCAACAGGAGGAAAAGGGGTTTCAATATATTCGAGTGCATTTTGTTCCATAATAGATAAGAGTATATAATAGTGTGGGGGGAGAGAGAGAGAGAGAGAGAGAGAGAGAGAGAGAGAGAGAGAAGAAGAAGAAGAAGAAGAAGAAAAAAGGAAGGATTTGTATTTTGTAGTGCCCCACAGGCCATAGGTCTCAGGTAACTCAATGAAGAGAAACTTTTCCTTTGTAGTTGCATTATTTTCATTATTTATAAAAGAGAGTAGAAAAACCTCACCTTCCAGTGGGGTTTTCTCCAAAAAGGGTAATTGTAGGAGCATATATTGGTGTTCATTGTGAAAAGCATGTGCTTGTATTTCACTTAATTTTTAACATTTTATATATTGCAGGCATAAATTAAAAAAACAATAATAAAAAACATGGAATATAATGGAATTAACTATTCATAATATATATTTTGGTTTAAATAATAGATATGTTGTGAAAAACTATCCAATAGAATATTCGAGGCAACTCATAGATCATATTGGTATTGGAGTAGTTTTCTTTTGGTATTTGTGGGAAGTTATAGCGGAACTAGGAAATGGTTTGAGAGGAAGCTATAAAATTCCATCCATGGATGAAAAATACCCTCAAGGTATGGAAAAGGATACATTTTCAAGCATGGAAGCACAAACCATAGATATCGGTGTTATATAAGCATCCTTACGCTGGATTTGAAAAATAAGTTTGGAATCAAAGAGTATGTATGTTCCAACTTCAAGGTTAGATCAAAGGGAAAATCAACATATCAAGAAGATCTTGAGAAGGATTCCAAGAAAGAACTTGAAAAAGAGTAGGTGAGTTTGAATGGAATGAACCATTAACAATCCCTCTTCATTATGGAAGTAAAGGTGGGAATTAAGCCATATCAAGGTGAGACAAATGATTTGAAATTAAATCATTGGTTTTAGTTGTTATATTTTTATTTTAGTTTTCATAACATACATGATAATATAAAATTTCATTTTATCATTTGAAATTAAAATTCCCTGACCTGAACTAGTGAGATAGCCACACAAAAACTCTTAGGCTAGCAGGGGATCATCAAGTAACTAAGTGGAAGGATTTTAAAATTATCATAAAGTCCCAATTATACCCTATCAGGTATGTTGAACACCAATGGATATGATGGCATTACTTCGTGCAAACACATGGGTAGAATGTATAGAACTACACCACAAAAATTAGGAAGATGGAAATAGTGTTGAATGTCACTCCTAAGAATATATATGTAATCCTAAAGTATGTAGGGGGCTTGCATAACCATTTTTCAAAGAAAGAAATGTTATTCTAACCCAAAACGGTGGACGAGGATTGTGTGCAGAAACAATACCTAGAAAACACAATCCAGAAGAAATGGTATTCAAGTGGTTCAAAGTCAAAGGAACACTAGGAAGCTTCCAATGAGGGGAAGAATAAGTGGAAAGAGAAAAGGATAATAATATATTAGCCTCAATATACCAATGAAAATATCCTAGAAACCACTTATATATTGATGGTCATACATAGGATAAGTATTGGAAATTATATTCAGAGCTCAACCTAAAGAATCATGAGAAGGATAGTAAAGAAAATAATCTTACCACCACAAATTCAATATATTAGGTGGAAATAAACTATGAATTGGATGAAAATAATTTTTTCACCTAAGTGCATAAGGAGGTGAATGTTAGTAGCCTTCATAAATTCGGAAGAGGAGTATATGAAAAAACTAATCCATATAAAGATATAGGTCCAGAAGATCAAGATTTATGGATGATCTATTTAACTTAGGTTCACAGTGAAATATCATTACAATAGAGTTAGAAACAAAAATTGGAGTGGAGGATAAAGATAGTCTTAACCCATATCCATTGGGATGGACCAACAAGGGGGCAGACATAAAGGTAACCAAATATTGTAAATTAAATTTTCTATCAGTGATGATTTTATTAATGAAGTATAAATGGATGTAGTTCAACTTGATGTATGTGGAGTTGTGTTTTAGAGTCCCGATATATAAATGTGGAATGCAATATATATGTGGAGATCTAATCATAACTACCTCATAAAGGATGCAAAATCCTTTCTCATCAACATGAACAAGGGAAAGTCAAATACTTCATTGGAAAGTGTCAACCAAGCTAAGAAATAGATAAGTTATAGTAAGAAATACATTTTTTTATTCTTAAGATACTATTAGTATATAGAAGACCCAATTATAGTGAAGGAATCCTTAGAGAGGTGCACTAAGAAACAAAGAAAACAACTAGAAGAGTTGATATAGGAATCCATGGGATTTTTCTAAGAGCCTAAAGGGTTACCACCCATGTCATAAGCAAAGGATAAGATCCAATTGCTGATAAAATCTCCATTTCCAAATGTTGGCTTATATGGATAGTCCACTTTGGAAGCAAGTGAAGGAAGGAAGTGGTTGTATTAGCTACTAGAGTAGGGTGTTATTTGACATGCATGTCACCACATGGATCAACCATCATAATTGTGCCAAAGTAGGGTGTTACTTAGAAAATTTGCATTAATTACAAGTAAATAAAATTATGCTCAAGAACAAGTACGCCCTATCTAGGATTGATGGTTTGTTGGAATAGTTGCAGTAAGAAAAATACTTTAGTGAGGTGGATTTAAAATTAATTTATCACTAGGTTTGATTCAACTAAGAAGATACCTAGAATATCAACTTTGTAACACCATTGATCGAAATCCCTCAAATGGTAATATGCATTTACATGGGACATATAGGTTAGTGGGCCAAAATGTTGAATATGATGGTGAGTTGGAATCCCATTGAGGTTTAGCTGCCTCTATAGGTATACATATGTCGGGATACTGGTCCAAGTTACAAATATGTTTAAGTTCGGTGTCCCTCTATAATGGATTAAAGGACCGATGTTATTAGTATGGGAAGCTGAGTGCCATCTAGGCATGTGTTCCTATGTATGTATGTATGATGTATTAGAATGTTGAGTTAAGTGTTATTGACACCTATTTTCATGTGTATTTTTGTATTATGTGTTAGGTTGGTGGGCTATCACACTTATGTTTTTATGACCAATGAGCCTATGTGGTGATAAAGCCAGTGAGCCTATGTGATGATTAGAGTAGTGGGACTAGATGACATGGAATTTAGGTAGCTTGTCATATTTCGATGAACCAAGGGAAAAAATAGTATGGGGGAGTGAGAATCCATTATAGGAAAAGAGTATCATGATGTGAAAGTATATTATATATTATAAAATATTATTATAATAAAAACAAAAGGGGAACCATGTCTATAAAAAGGCGGTTCCCCTTGTTCAATGAATAACCATACGGAAGGGACAAGTGTCATTAGATGAAATCTTGGAGGGCACTTGGCCACCCATGAGGGAAACATGACTCCTACATTTTTAGTGTTGTGAGCATCCCTCACTAGCAAGATAAGGACCAATGGGGGATGTGAGCCTATTGGTTGGAGGTTTTCGGGTTTGGTACCTTTTTTGTGTGAGGTATTGGAGGGTACCAATATACTTGCGAGGGTAGTGGGACTCCTAAAGTCACAGTACCATGAACATCCCTAGACAATCAAGATATAAACCCTAGAGGTAGTGGCAAAACCTAAGGGACTATAGGAGCATAGAAGGGGTTGCACTACTTGGGTGTGGGGCTTATGGGGGATGTGAGATTGCTGGTTGGAGGCTACCGAGTTCGATACCTTGGTTGTATTATGTGTGGTACAAGGCATGTACCTAGCTCAAGAATATAATTCAAGGTGGAGTCACAACCCTAACTTGGGGATGACTAGTTACTAAGAGAACTATAAAAATTAAATCTACGGTTGGGAGGAACATCTGAGGTACATAGTCATCTAGAAACTTTATGAGATAAGTGCTTGAAATCTATGGCATTCATGTCTCATGGATTGTATTAGTATGTCTTTTTCTATATTTATAGATGTTTTATTTATGTGTTATGGCTTGAATATCCAAAGGATTATATGTTTTGGTTAAATTATGCATATGTTTTTCATTATGTTTGATAATGTCAATTTTTTTTAAAGTAGAATTGTGAAACAAGAGGACTAGGGATGTTACAAGTGGTATCGTAACCCAGATTGCAACACTGGGTCTACATGGGTTAGAGACAAACAACAAAAATGAAATTGTTAGAACATTTGCAAATTGTTTGACAAAATTGTTAAAGTGAGTGTATTCCTTGGACCACAATGGTTGTAGGAATTATTTAAAATGGGCTCTCTATGAGACCCTAAAACTCCATAAAAATTCCTAGAAGGAACATAATTCGATTTAATGATGGTAAGAGTTCCGTATATCAAATAGAGTGAGAATGCTACTACAAAACACCATCACAAATCTTGTTATTGAAATTGCAATGGACGAGTGTCAAATATTCATAACTATGTCATTATTAGGAGTGATACTACAAATATCATTTCCTTGTCTAGAGAGTGCAGGTTAAAAGAACCACTAAGTGTTTTGAAACCAAAATTCGTTACGATTTATGCCTAATTTGGATTTTTAGGAATGGGCTCAACACATAAAGTGTTTGACGAAATGCCTAAATGAAACATAGTTTCATAGTGTGCAATCACTAATAGGGATGTGAGACAGGTAGATGATAATTCTATGGTGATGCTTGATGGAAATTTGAACAATTCACTAGAAATTTTTGATGTTGCCATTTCCATGGCACTTGTGATTATCAATTATTTTCAATGAGAAATAATTAATAGGAAGACTTAAAGGGAACTTGAGGATATAAAACATTGATATCGACAGCCTCATACCGACTATTGCCCACTATAGATAAAACTAGAAATTAGCCTCATGAAATAGAAAGGAAGAAAAAAAGGTTTTATTCAATCAATTGAAGTCAAATTTTTTCCTTCTGAATGAAAATAATCTTCATTTTTCCTTGAAGAGAGTTTTTTTGAATTTTAGGTGATTAATACTCCTTCATAGAGGAAGGAGCATCACCCATTTGCTGGAAGTTAGTTATTTCAAAGAAATAATTCCCCCATCATCCACAATAATAGATTTTCGTGAAAAAAGAACCGAATACATCCAAAGAGAAACAAAGGAAACAATTTTTAGATGCTCGTGGAAACAATTTTGAATATCAATTAAATATTAAGAAAATTTTCCTCCACAATTGAATTTGGAGCAAGTCCAAGTGTTAAAATACAATGGGAAGAGGAAGGCTCCATGGTTGGTGAATTAAAAAACCATATGTCCTCAATTAAGGTTCTAAGAACTCCACATTAATTCTATATTTGGTGGATTATATTCCTCTTTGTAGGTTTTAGTATTGTACATAAATTTCCTATAAAAAAATTCTTAAAATAGAAAAATATAAAATAGAAGGAACATAAAAAATATATTCACAGATATTTCCCTTGGATCCTAAAACCAGGACTACCAGATTGAATTTTCATTATATTCCTTTCAATGTTACAATACATATATATACATGTCGAAGCATTCATAAACCCCAATCCACTAACTGTGGATTAGAACATAACTGCAGTTCACTTGACTGGATCTGAAAAATACCATAGGAAGAAAACCATCATACCCAAAACCATGGAGAATCTTTCCCATTGTCTTTGGGTCTGGCCCCCCAGCCTTGGGTCCGCATAAAAAAACTTCTCGGGGCATCACCCCGAACCCCGTAGGGGTGCTACTAGCCCCTGCAAACACCCTGACAGGGGGGGTTACCGTCCCCCCTATAACCCCACCACTTCACCCGATGTAACATACAACACATGCATCTAGTCGTGGAAAGAATATAACACACACCTAACATTATCCTACTTGTTGTTTTATTTCCACATAGGGGGGTGCAAGAGAGCTTAGTCATTGGTCCAACCTTGCAAGGCCCATTGTTTCTCTCTGCCAAGAAAACTTCATAGTGCTCACGAACTTCATCAATGCATCTGAAACATTATTCAAAGTGTCCACCTATACTAGCAACACCTTTTTGTCCTCAAACATATCCCTCACAAAGTGATATTGAACATAAATGTGCGTTGTCTTTTAATGATAATCAAGGTTCATTTTTAAGAAAATTGCACTTTGGCTGTCACATTCTATCCTTATAGCTTGTTGTACCAACCCCATACTTGAAAATAATATCTACAACCAAAATGCTTCCTTGCTTGCATGAGTGGCTTCCATGTATTCAATGTCCATAGTTGGAAGAGAAACTACACACTGCCTTTTCTCATCCAACTCACTACTCCAAATAGGTTAAACACATACCCACTTGTAGATCTTCTCTGATCTAGATCTCCATCAATAAAGCCACAAATGTCCAAAAATCTATCCAAACTTGGTCTTCATTGGTTGCACAAACCACAATCACTAGTGGCATGCAAATACTTGAAAATTCGCTTCATTGTTATCCAATGCTCCTTCCCTGGTTTTGAAGAAAACTTGCTCAATGCTCCCATTGCATGTGCAATGTCTGGTATAGTAGAAACCATTTTGTATATCAAGATACAAACTACACTCACATATGGAACACAGGACATGTCCTCTTCCTCTTCTTGTGCCTTGGGACATTGTTCAACAAATAACTTTACACCTACAAGAACAGGAACCTTCATTGCTTTACTATCTTTCATATTAAACCTCTACAATATTATCTCAACATAATTCCTCTGGTTTAAGCAGATTTTCCTCTTTTCCCGATCTCATTTAATTTCCATGCCAAAAATATAATTTGCAGCACCAAGATCATTCATGTCAAATTTGAAGGACAATTGGGTTTTCAGATCCTAGATAATTTCTTTTTCATTTCTAATCAACAAC